>JANAVB010039818.1:5634145-6234145 GCA_029216955.1 Iris pallida
ACAAATCCTCCCAGAGTCTCCGGTCATTGTGCCCATATACAGCACCCAGGATGAATCGGAACCCACCTTTGTTCTCGAAAGTAACGCCGATGAGTTGTTCTGATTTATGGATCTGCACCCTTCCCAGCTACCTTTGTTCCACCTAACCCAGATCCTTGCCATACCACAAAGATCTAAGTTGTGAATGTGATCCCAGTTTGCCGGAGTTCTTCGCGAGAGCATAGCGGCCCCTCTAATCTTCGTCTCCAGCAAGATAGCAATGTCACACGTGTCTCTCCTCAGTACCCCTCCAATCTCCTTCCATCGTCCAATGGAACACCCCCCCTAATGTTCCATGCTAGGACCGACATCTAAATAAAAGAAGACGGGTCCCACTGGAACTCGTCTGGATCGACACTCGAGGGAAGTGTCTCATCCGCCTGATCAATGACTGCGTCTACCATAGAGGAAGGAGCAAGATGAGCCTGAATCCTGCTAAGAGTAAGCGTCCAGTCAGAATTGTCTTCAGTCTGGTCATCCATTTCCCTCGCCAGAGGGATATCCTCCCGTGTTGCCGGAGCGTGTCTTTTCCTGCTTGTGTACACCATGATCGCCGGGGAGATCTCCATCACCATCGGACCACTACCAGCCGCGCTCATACCCCTGGTCACGATGGTCCTCTGCGGCCTGAACGGGACCAGTGCACCCTGCGTGCCCTCCTGTCTCTGCGGTGATCCTGACTCCTGCCTCCTATCGACCTCCATCCCTGTGTCCGCCTCCATATGTTTGTCTGGCTCCGTCTCCCCAGGCACGTGACTGGGGGCCGTCTCCTTCCCAGGAGTCTCCGTCCGAGCTGCCTGTGGCCTGGCAGACTCCTTCCCTTTGTATTTGCACGCACTAGTAGTGTGCCCAAAGCACTCACAGTAAGAGCACATGGGGGAGACCCAGTCATACTCCACCGCCTGTGTCAGAACCTCCCCTGATGGTACCTGATACTCCAGCATACTCGGTAGCTCCGCGTCCGCTTTGATCTCCACGAAGACCCTAGCATACATCAGTCTGGTGCGAAAGGTCGTGGCCTCATCTGCTTTGATCGGCTTCCCCACAAGGCTGGCAAGTCTCATGAGGAGCAGGATACTCCAATACTTTACTGGAAATTCAGGAAATCTAACCCAAATGGGGTATACAGCACCCAGGATGAATCGGAACCCACCTTTGTTCTCGAAAGTAACGCCGATGAGTTGTTCTGATTTATGGATCTGCACCCTTCCCAGCTACTTTTGTTCCACCTAACCCAGATCCTTGCCATACCACAAAGATCTAAGTTGTGAATGTGATCCCAGTTTGCCGGAGTTCTTCGCGAGAGCATAGCGGCCCCTCTAATCTTCGTCTCCAGCAAGATAGCAATGTCACACGTCTCTCTCCTCAGTACCCCTCCAATCTCCTTCCATCGTCCAATGGAATACCCCCCCTAATGTTCCATGCTAGGACCGACATCTAAATAAAAGAAGACGGGTCCCACTGGAACTCGTCTGGATCGACACTCGAGGGAAGTGTCTCATCCGCCTGATCAATGACTGCGTCTACCATAGAGGAAGGAGCAAGATGAGCCTGAATCCTGCTAAGAGTAAGCGTCCAGTCAGGATTGTCTTCAGTCTGGTCATCCATTTCCCTCGCCAGAGGGATATCCTCCCGTGTTGCCAGAGCGTGTCTTTTCCTGCTTGTGTACACCATGATCGCCGGGGAGGTCTCCATCACCATCGGACCACTACCAGCCGCGCTCATACCCCTGGTCACGATGGTCCTCTGCGGCCTGAACGGGACCAGTGCACCCTGCGTGCCCTCCTGTCTCTGCGGTGATCCTGACTCCTGCCTCCTATCGACCTCCATCCCTGTGTCCGCCTCCATATGTTTGTCTGGCTCCGTCTCCCCAGGCACGTGACTGGGGGCCGTCTCCTTCCCAGGAGTCTCCGTCCGAGCTGCCTGTGGCCTGGCAGACTCCTTCCCCTTGTATTTGCACGCACTAGTAGTGTGCCCAAAGCACTCACAGTAAGAGCACATGGGGGAGACCCAGTCATACTCCACCGCCTGTGTCAGAACCTCCCCTGATGGTACCTGATACTCCAGCATACTCGGTAGCTCCGCGCCCGCTTTGATCTCCACGAAGACCCTAGCATACATCAGTCTGGTGCGAAAGGTCGTGGCCTCATCTGCTTTGATCGGCTTCCCCACAAGGCTGGCAAGTCTCATGAGGAGCGGGATACTCCAATACTTTACTGGAAATTCAGGAAATCTAACCCAAATGGGGATAGCATTCAGCACTTCCTTCTCACACCTCAGCTCCGGCGTCCACTCATTTAGTATAATGAGTCTCCCATCAAAGGACCAAGGCCCTCCCTGTAGGATCCTGGACACATCCTCCGCTAAGCCAAATTTGACATAATAGAACCCGTTCTCCCGAGAGAAGAATTCCATGCTACCTTTGGGTCTCCAAACACGCTCCGCATAACCCCGAATTTGACCAAAGAATGGCTTGTTCCCTAATACATACAGTACCAGAGTGTTCTTCCAGAATTCGGAGACCACCGCTATTTCTTCAGCGGAAAAATATGCCCGTAGCCCTCCACCAACCGACATCGGTGGGACAAACTCCATCGACATCGGACTTTTCGCAGCCACTGGCGTACAGACCTCCTTCCATGACCGAGGCCTCTGCTCCTCAGTGTGCATCCTGGTCGGGGGGTTCACAGGACCCTGGCCTGTCTTGGCGGTATCAGTAGCAATACCCTTAGCCTTCTCGGCAGCCGTCGCCTTAGGCCTCCAACCCGTAACAGACCGCACCATTCCTCCCCCACGACGTCGGGTATCCATGGTGCCGACCGAGGATCGATTCCCATGGTTCCCTGGCCCAGCCCTTCCCGAAGCTTGGGACTGTGCCCCACGCCGTCCTCCCGTCCGTCTTCGCATCACAGTCTGCCAGCCAGCCTCCCCAGAGTTATCCCCCACGGATCCGAACTCGAATACGGAAGCCTCTCCTCCGGAAGTGCCGCCCGAAACCCCCCCCCCCGGCCCTTGGGGGTCCCCCTGCCTCCGCCCGCCCCTCGACCCCTCCCCGCCTGGGGGGTCCCGCCACCGCCTCCGCCCAACCCCCCCCCCCCCGTGTGGGGGGGTCCCGCCGCCGCCGCTGGGCCCAGCCCCGCTGCTGCCGCCTCCACCCGACCCCGCCCCCCCCCCCCGCCTGGGGGGGTCACGCTGGCTTCTCCCGACCCCCCCCCCCCCCCCGCGTGGGGGGGTCCCGTGCTGGCTACCGCCCGGATCGAGAGGCCGTCCCCCCCCTCCTCCCAGCCGACGAGCCCCCTTCCCCGCGAGCGGATCAGGGGGTCGGAGGGGAGGTTCGGTCGACGCACCGCAAACCCTAGCAGAGGGGGCGATCGCTTTCTCCATCGGATGCTATATATATATATATAGGCTTTCCCCTCTTCACCAGACACTTAAGCCTAAGATCTCACATATACTATATGCAGATAGTGTCCTAGTCTTTGCTAAGACTAATGTGGAATCTGTGGTAGCCATAAGGGCTTGTTTGGTAAAATGGATTTGCATTTGGATTTGCGTTTGGAAATCCAAATTCAAATCCAAATTCAAATAATGAATTTCTAAATCCAAATCTAAATCTAAATCCAAATCCAACTCCAACTCCGACCAAACATAGGATTTGGTAAATTATTAATTAGCTATTATAATTATAATTATAGTTATGAATAATAATTAAATTATTATTATCATTAATAAAATAATAAATAAATAAATTATTAATTAAGATATAATAGTGATTAATAAATTATTAATTAAGATATAATGATGAATATAATGACGAATAATAAATTATTACTTAGCTATTATAATTATAGTTATGATTAATAATTAAATTATTATTATAATAAATAAATAAATTATTAATTAGCTATTATAATTATAATTATAGTTATGATTAATAATTAAATTATTATTATAATTATGATAATAGTTATGATTAATAAATTATTAATTAAGATATAATGATGATTATAATGACGATTAATAAATTATTAATTAAAATTTTAATAATATATTAATTATTAAATTATTAAAAAGTAAATTATTAATTCCGATGATAATTTATGATAACTAACTATTAGTTATTTTTTGTTAAAATAATAACTAATTTTTAGTTGTAAATTTTTTAAATAATAATAATAATAATGACTAACTTTAATTAACTGTTAGATAATTTTTAATTAACTATAAATTAAATATTTTAAAAATAGTAATTATAAATTAATATAATGATGATTAATAAATTATTATAATATAATAATTATTAAATATGATTATAATTGTGATTAAAATATTATTAATTAGGATTATAATAAAATAGTAATTAATGAACTATTAATTAATATTATAATAAGACTAATAAATTATTAATTAAGATTATAATTGGATATTAATTAATAAATTATTAATTAAGATTACAGTTATAATTAATAAATTTATTATAATTATGATTAATAAAATTATTAATTAATATTATTATAAAGTACTACATAATAAAATTATTAATTAATAAATTATTAACTTAGATTATAATTATGATAACTAACTATTAGTTAATCTTTTATTAAAAATAATAACTAATTTTTATTTATAAAAAATATATTTTAAAATAGTAGTAATGACTAATTTTTAATTAACTATTTAATTTTGAATAAACTATAAATTAAATATTTTAACGAAATTATTAAAAAATAACTAATTTTTTCCTCCCAAATCCAACCTTTTTTCTTCCAAATCAAAATTTTGGATTTGGTCATACTTTCCATATCCAAATCAATTTTCAACCAAACATAGGATTCCATGGATTTGGCTCCAAATCCATAAAATCTTAAAATCCAACTCCAAATACGATTTACCAAACGGGCCCTAAAACAATGTTTTGCACAACTAGAGGAGAGGTTGGGTTGGCTATGAACAATATGAAGAGTAAGGTATTCATTAGCAAATACTATAAGAATAAACCTATCATTACCCAGCTTTTGGGGATGGAGGGTTCCCTGGATATTGTAGGAATGTCATATTGCTCATATAAATCATTAGAGAGGGACTACAGACCAAGACTAGACTAGCTAAACATGGTGTTATTGGTGATACTCGGTATGTTCTTTGTAAGGCAGGGGAGGTGTCTTTGAATTATTTGTTCTTTCAATGTGGATACATTATGAAAATTCGACGTCCTATATCCTGATCCTTGCAAATTTCATCCAACAATCAGCTTCTTGATACCATCAAGGAGATTCAAGGAAAACTCACTAAAGATATACTGGAATTTATTCTAGATAAGCATGTTGTTAATACCACCATTTTGCATATCTGGCAAGAGAGGAACAAGAGAATCTTTAATAATGAGGCTGTCAAACCACAATGGTTGCTACAGAGGATAACTAGAGATGTTCAAGTCCTAATGCAGAAGTGCAGAAAGGAGTGGTAAAGAGAGTAGGACTGAAGAATGGTGTAAATTCCGGGGTATCCCAATTGTGTAACCCATGACTATATGTGTACTTGTAAGCTTTTATATTGGTTACTTCAATAAAACTCTTACCTTAGCAAACAACACCCCCCCCCCCCTTCTCCCCCCACCCACACACAGCCTTTATGACCATAAGTGACCTTGTCTTGATATGCAACTTCCAGATGGATGTTTGTGTGAGGTATTATATGCATCACATTAGAAATTAGGTCTCAGTTAGTTACCTATTATAGCACAACATCCAGATGTAGAACAAAATACAAACAACTAAGCTTTTGCAGACATGTGCAATGAGGCATAGTGTTAACAAGCTTCATCTGCAACTTCTTAAAGTAATTTATAAACAAATACATGCTGAAGATTACAACAAACCTGTTTCTCTTTCAATTCTTTTCCTGTGAGAACCTTGAGGCCCAAGCAAGCGTCGAAGAGCATCGTCGCTGAGCTTCAAAGTAACTATATAGGAAGTAGCAGCACAAATGGAACTATGACTCAGAGGACCAATAAGTATTTGGTAACTAACATAGAAGCAGGTTCCACTACAAAGAACAATGACCAACCTAATTGTGGGGCACCTCCAGCATTTGCGCTCCGTGGTGAGCTTATCTCCTGCTCCATGCGATCAAGGATTTGAATGCGACCCTTGCGAGCAGGTTCTAGACTCTCACAAATTATATCTAGCGGAATTCCAGCAGGTTTTATATCCAATTGAATTGCAGTAATTCCTGTCTTTGTTCCTGCAATTTTAAAGTCCATGTCCCCAAGGTGATCTTCAAGACCCTAGGATTTGAAAAAGGACTGTTACATACACCTAAACAGAGATGATTTTTCTAAGTTTCAAAAAGCCAAAAGAAAGGTGCATAACAGAAACAGAGAGGAGCATTAGGATTGGGAATGCAAAATGACGCAGAATTTAAATTATTTCTTGAAGAGAAGATTTAGGAGGATTCACCGTTGTCATGTTTCTAAATCCAATGTTTACCAAACTGATAAAAACAATGTTAATCACTACTGTTCTTACCAATATATCTGTCAGAATACGATAATTTTCAATCCTTCCAGTCGATCGATCTACTTCAGTAACAAGACCCACCGAAACACCTGCAACATGTTCCCTTAGTCCTATACCAGCATCCATTAATGCCATGCTTCCTACAGATAATAGTGGAATAACATTAGTAAAACCAAAATAAGACACTGACAAGATAAGAGATGGTAAAGAAACGAAAAGAGTCAAAACTCATTCTCCTAAATATGTGAAAAGTCATCACCGTCACCATCATAATGTCTAAAAGGTACATGTTTCAATATGTCAAACTCAGTTACACTGACACCATAACAGGCTATTTTTAATCAACATTTTCAACAACTACCCCTTTTAGAATAAAACTCAAAGGTCAGCAAACAAAATTTTTGCTTTACACTGTTCTCATGACAATATTGAAGAATAAAATGCATTTACTGCTCAGACCCTTGCACAAGTCACAAGGAGAGCAACAGATATATTGTATCTATGCACTAAAATGTGATCTCAATTAACTAGCATCATATAAACACTCAGCTGAAAACGCCAATGGTAGCCTCTCAGCAAAAGGATGTTATTACCTCCACATACAGTTGCCATTGATGTTGAACCATCAGAAGCCATCACTTCTGAATTTATACGAACAGTATAAGGAAATTCATCCTCCGGAGGCAATACCGCAAGTAAAGCCTTCTCGGCAAGAGTTCCTAAAAAACAAGTCATAATGCACAAAAGATATCTGGTAAGCTTCTAAACAGTTTAATGCAGTGAAATAGAAAAATAGAGCAATGACCCTGCAGTTGATCCCATAGGCATAAGTAACAAGTATGTACAAAAAATGGACAGAATACCTTTGTATTCATCATCTAGCTTAAACAACTAATAGCAATTGGCTACTGCAGCAAAAGATACAATGATAAAAAATTCAGCATGCATACATATGGAAACTAAAGAATGCTTTTCAAGTTGGAGGCAAATTGAGCTGTTGAGCTAAAATTGAGCTGTGGAGATGATATAGGTTATTGAGATATCACAGCTACATAATAATAGTATTTTTGGTGCACCCACTGAGGGAATTAGCAGGCATATATATATAGGAAAAAGGGTAAATTTTATTCCAAACTCCACAAATAATCATACAATCATACAATCAGGGTGGATTTCCACCCGTCAGGTGTCTATAGCTTTTACATCAAACTCAATGTTATGGAGGATGCCTATAGGAGGAGTGGTAAGCCCCTCGAAGATGCGCTGATTCCTTTCTCTCCATACATGCCAGGCCGAATCCTCGCGGTCTTGAACCAGACCAGCCCTCTCCCTCCTATATATATCGAATAATTTGGACAAATTTGATCCCTTAGTCGTAGAGGCGCAGCAAATTCACAGTAATAACTGATAACTAGATGTTGCTTAAGTACTGAGTGATAGTCATCTAAGCATTTTACAGAATACTGGCATATTCAAGTTCAAGCTACATGGTTATGTTGCTCATCAGTTGAGCGAAATGTAACAATTTGGGTTTACCCACTTAAGGGCCGACTATTCTCTTATACAAGGGATCTTGTTTGGGGAGCTTAAATTGTCCAATAATAAAAGTAAACTTTAAACAGCCATTAGAGGGTAAATGTTATAACTTATAAGATCCAGATGTGGCCATTGTAATGTCCAGTTATATAAGTAATATCCAGTGTCCCTACTGTAGTGTTGGATAATATGTTGGCATATTTCCCAAAATTTGCTTGTGTGCCCTAGTTGTCAGAAAACTATAAGGTGACGTAACATACTGAAAGAGTGCTGGGTCAATAAGGGGATGATATCAGATGATCTCCGGTTGATCATAATAAACAATTTTGCGGATGTTGATAGGTGGAATAAGCAATCCATCTACTATGGTCAACAAATCAAACTACCATAAATTCTACTAGCTAATTTTAGCCAAGAAGTTGCAGGCTATGTTGCACGGACACCAATATGACACAAAATGGATATAGTGACACTGACACAATGCCGTTTCTGGCGTCGTGTTTGTATCATGTGGGCAACAAACTTGGAGTATCTATGCTTGCTACACTGCAGGGAAGGAACACAGAGAGGAAGAAATTAAGTAAATCTTAGTGAATAAAAAGGAAAAAATGTGTCAAGTATTGTACATGTTGCAAGTAAATATGCAAAAAAGGAACAAATAAAAAAAAAACAATTGGTGAAACAAAGGTGGAAAAAAAAAACCGAACAAGATGAAGGGTAAAAAGAAGATGTAATTTAAGAAGAAAATTCAATGATGTTATCAACAAGTATGTGATTCTAAAGATTTGAAAATAAAAAAGTCAATATAGAAGACTTAAATCTTACTATAGGATTCAAGGAAAAATGGAATGCATCTATTCAAGAACAAAGAAAAGGCTTTCTTACGAGTAAACTAGCAAAAACTTATACCATGTCCAACTTCACGCCTGTTTAATCCACCGCGCTTGCCAACTTCATTAATTGAGAATGGTGGGAAACTGTAATGAAGCATAAAACGCTTTGTTGGAGGGCCAACAATAGAGTCCAACTTTTGCGCATCCCCAGGAGCACCAAGGGTAACTGTGCATAGAACCTAGCATTTCATAAAACAGTTGTCAGCTAGAGAAGACGTAACAATGATAAGATATAGCTTTGAGTAATTTCATTTTAAATTCAAATAAATAAACTGAAAGAATATTGTTGCCAACATACCTGTGTGTCTCCACGCGAGAAAAGTGCAGATCCATGCAAGATTGGATATGTCCCAGCTTCACAATACAAAGGTCTAACTTCATCAAGTTGTCTACCATCCACTCTAAGACCCTTCTCAATAATTCTTTTACGGACAATCTAGATAATAAAGGCCAAAAAGTTCGATACAGAGTCATTTTATGAAAACACCTTGTAGAAGAATGATAAGCATGGGATTTTATAATTTAGGCTTAATTGCAACTTGATACCCTCAACTATTTGTGTTTTTCAACTTGATACCCTAAACTTTTTTACTCGACAACTTGATACCATCAACTATTTAATATTTTCAATTTAATACCCAAAATTTTAAAAAAGACAAAATTACCCCTCCCCTGCACTTTTCAACAGAATACAATCCCTCCCCCCCTCCCCCCCCCCCCCCCCACCCCCAATTCAAAAAGGGACTTCTGTCAGTGTCCGTGGGCAACGCCGATTCTCCTGACCGCATTATATGGACTCTATCCCCTCACGGCGAATTCTCGAATAATACCTACTGGGAGATGTACAGAACTCGGCATGCACTCTCCAAATGGTCGGACTTCTACTGGAACAAATTCATTCAGCCACGGATTGGGGCTTCCCTTTGGGTCCTCAGTCGGAACTCCATTCCGATGGAGGCTTGGCTGCGCACTATGGGATTCCGGTTGCCTTCTAAATGTGTCGCCTACTCCTTGCAATTTTCGGTCTTCAATTGAGTAAGGATAATGACATACACATCAGCACTATCGAAACCTCATCTATCCCCTTACTTAACGCCATCAAAGGAAAGTCTTCTATTCCCTGGAATGATGTTTACATTTTCAGAAAAATCAAGAACCTTATTCCGCTTAATTGCGGTCTATCTTTGATTTTAAAAGTAGATGATGGCATGGCAAAAGCTCTCGTCTCTTCGGGTTTTTCTTCCAAAGGAACACAAATCTTCTCTCACACTCTGATCTCCCTCCTAGCATTGGCCTGGCCCTCTCCTTGGATCAACGGCGGGTCCCTCCTTGATTCTGGCAGCATAGGAGGGTACTTTTGTTTTGTTTCTTTTTGGGTCCACCGACCTGTCATATATTTTGTAGGCTGTTTGGGCGGGCGGAGGGAGGGGCGGGGGTGGGCGGTGGCTGGAGGGGGGGGGGGGGGGGGTCGGGGGGAGGGGTGGGGGCGGGTGGCCGTGGGGGTCGGGAGGGGGCGGACGGGTGGCGGGCGACGGTGTGCGTGCGTGCGTGTGTGGGGGCAGATGGCCGTGGGGGTCGGGAGGGTGGCGGGGGGGGGGGGGGGGGGGGGGGGGGGGAAGGTTCTGGGCGGGATGTATTTTTAAGTTTAGATGAGAGGTATTTTCGTTCCAAAATTTTTCAGGATATCAAGTTGTTACAAAAAAAAAGTTTACGGTATCAAGTTGAAAAACTAGAATAGTTGAGGGTATCAAATTACAATTAAGCCTATAATTTATGAGCTATAAACTTTGTTTAAATTCAGTAGAAATGATATGTTACTTCTGCATAATAGATCTGTTACTTTTTAAAATAGTGATGAGGATTAAAAGAAAACAGGAATGCTGATCCAGTCTGTTCTCCAAATATGATATGCAAACATTGGTAAATTAATATAAATCCAAGAAGGGGCAGTTAGCACATACATGAAAACAAAAACCATCAAAAAAATAAAGTAAGGTGGGGATAAACTGAATACAGACAAGAAATCAATGAGAAAGGAAGAAGCATCAACAACAGATGTCATTTATTTTTTCATAAATAGTTAAACAAACATTTGCTTCTTCATGAATGGAAGCTACACAGACATATATATGATTTTAAACATATCTCCATGTCAGGTAATTATATGGCAACCTAGGTTGCATAGACACAAACATGACATGGATTTGAAACACGGCATTTTTATAGAAAAAATTAGGATACAGGTACCGCATGGGTACGGTTATATACACATGAATACATATCTACAGTGTTTTAAATCGGATTCCTTGGTAAAGTACTCGCTTAACCAAGAAGGGACAGTTAGCACATACATGAAAACAAAACCATCAAAAAAAAAAAAAAAAAAAGGGATAAACTGAATACGGACAAGAAAACAATGAGAAAGGAAGAAGCGGCAACACATACCTGTTATTCATATAAAAATCAGTGTAAGCATCAACAACAGATGTCATTTATTTTTTCATAAATAGTTATAAAAACATTTGCTTCTTCATGAATGGAAGCTACACAGACATATATATGATTTTAAACATATCTCCATGTCAGGTAATTATATGGCAACCTAGGTTGCATAGACACAAACATGACATGGATTTGAAACACGGCATTTTTATAGAAAAATTAGGATACAGGTACCGCATGGGTACGGTTATATACACATGAATACATATCTACAGTGTTTTAAATCGGATTCCTTGGTAAAGTACTCGCTTAACCAATTAATAATGACCTAGATGCGAGCAGACAATCGTGTACGCACATGGATTAGTCAGGGCAATTACTGGCCCAATTACAATTGACCAGGCCAAGTTTTGTTAATCGGACCGTTTAACCTTCAACAGGTCAGATTTAAAGTTAGGTTTGGTAAAAACTCGCAAGCCAATTAATAATGACCTAGGTGCGAGCAGAAATTCGTGTACACACATGGATTGGTCAGGGCAATTACTGGCCCAATTACAATTGACCAGGCCAAGTTTTGTTAACCGGACCATTTAACCTTCAACAGATCAGATTTAAGGTTAGGATTGGTAAAAACTCGTAAGCCAGGCAACTAAAACCCGTATACTCACAACCCTCTTTCTATTCGCCATTTTTTTTTCCTTAACAATAAAATAATAATGGTATAGTATAGTTCCGTAATTTCTTTTCAATATTGTTGAGTCTCTAAATTGTGGTTATCCTCTTCCTCTTTTTCTCCTTTGTTCATTATGTATTGTCAAATTTAACCTTTTCTATCAATGTTAGTTTTATTTATTTATGTTTGAGAATGGTGTAGGTTTCAAATTATGTTAAGTTATTGTTAAATTGAGCTAATGACATATACATGATCTTATTTGTAAGCAATATTCCTTTTTTTAATTAGAAGAAGTATATGTATAACATCTAGTCTTAGTAATCAACAAATAATCTAATTATTGTCCAGCCATGCAGCTATGACATATACATGATCTTATTTGTATGCATGTCTTGGTTGACAGCTGGTCATAAAACTACGTCAAATCTTGTTTGGAGCTTTCTTATGCTCCATACTCGTCCCCATTCCGATGGGTGAAGGCTTGGATGATAATGATGTGTGACACCGAGTCTTGGATAATAACTAGGTTCCTAAAAGTCCTGGAAAGGACATGCTTTGAAATAAATGTTACTCTTTGTCTATGTTACAGGTAAGGACATGGGGACACGGACATGGCACCTGTTTTGATGTGTCCTATTTAGAGTGTCTGTGGTGCATGTGATATGCATACGACACGAAACGCCCCCAAAATTTTGGAGTGTCCCTGCTTCCTAGCTTTTTGGTATGTCAATTATGTTTTGTATTGCAAATGACCATGTCAAACAGTCAAATAACTTCACCATGTTTTAGGTCCCTTTGAAACCTAGACATGAAAGGGCCATGTTCGACATGAGTACCGTGCCTTATCCATGTGAGACACGAATACCGTCCTCAGAGGAGTATCGTGCAACTTAGATGGAAACACGTTTATATTTCACTCATTGACGAGGAAAAATCACTAGATATAGATTAAAAGAAACTTCGACCACTCTAAACATAACAATGTTCTTTACAACTTCTAACTTGAAAGCAAGGTAGTCAAAGGCGCAAGGCGCACTTGAGTCGCAAATGGTCCATATAGTCACAGGTGCAAGGCTCACTTAAGGCGCGCGTTCGAGTGAAGCGAGACGCAAATATAAAAATAATAAAATTATAAATAAATAAGTAGCTTAATATAAGAAATAAAACCAAATAACATATTAAACCATCAAAAACATGTTAAAATATAACCAAGTGAACTAGCAAAGCAACAGTAGCAGTCAACATTAGGAGTCAACAGAACTAACAAGAATTTGTACTCTCCCTACCATGCTTTTGGTAAATTTTAGTTTTTCCAATTCAACTGTAGCTAACTTTAGATATGGAAATGACTACCTCACTCCCTCTTGTAAGGGGTAAGAATTGTCTCCACGTCTCAAAGCTTTTTATACGGAGAAAAAACATAAGCGAGCATTTTCTTAGTTGCGCCTTCGAAGAAAGGCGCCTCGCCTAGTAAGGTGCGAGGCACGCCTTTGACTACCATGCTTGAAAGTCCTCTTCGGCATCCTAGACTCCTAGTGCTTGTCTATTTAGGACTAAGTCTGGCATCTCAAACTCATGTTCAAACTTGTTACCAGGAGATGGTTCTGAAAAAAAAATCCAGGATGGTGGCACTGATACAAATTCTCAAACAACTCAATCAGCCCACTACGACTAGTACATTTGTATTAAAAACTAATAACATCTAATTCTCATATGTCAATCAATTAAGACCTATAATCATGGACATATACATATACATATGCTGTGGAGTGTCACTATTTAAGGAACCTTATCTTTAGTCAGTTGATCACAGATTCACAAGTCACACCAGAAACTTTCCCCCCAAAAAATTGACACATGGTATGGCTACCGTATATGGTACGTCTTTAGGCTAGTTTCAAAATAATACTTTGTAACAAAAATAAAATAAAATAAAAGTAATAATATTTTAGCATATCTTCCACTCCGGATGATCTACGAATGAATAAGAAAGAGAATTAGAGACACCAAACATTTCTATATCCCATTTCATATGATTCTGCACATGTCAGAAAGAAACAATTTAGATATTTATTTTCCATAATCTAATAATGCCAATCCTAAACTGTGAAATGGTTGTCCTTTTTGTGTTTTAAGTTCAACTTCAGTCTACCTCCTCCTCGGAGAACTTGGTTTAACGCTAGGTACGTCTTGCATGACAAAAAAGAGTATGTTCAATGATATAATGAAATGTTTGGTTGCTTTGGCATACGATCAGAAAGAATGAGCTTTTCTTTGTGTATATACATAGGCGAAGTCTGTTCTTCATATACGCAAGTAGTACAAAATGTTAGAAGTTGTAAGTACATTCTAGAATGGTTCTGTGCATATCATTTACATTTCAAAAGGTGCTCCAGTAAAATAACACGCTTTATTTTCTCACAAATCAAGAATCTAAATTGCTTAATTAAGGGAAAATTAAACATGCTAAAATAAAAGGAAATTTAAAGATATTTCTTAATTTACAGAAAGTAATATGAAGGACATCCAAGGTCATGCATGTCGAGCTTTTAAACTAGAGAGTGCCACAAAATTCATAGCCATTAAAGGAACAAAGGTATGGATGCAGAGAAAGACGAAGGCTTTTAGAGAGACTTAAATACCCGTTTCCTCACTGTGTCAACTGCCTTTGGAAGAACCTTCAAACTATCTTCATCACACTCCTCTTGAAGTTGTGCTTTCACAGCTTGTGTTATGTTGTCCAAAGCTTCTCCTCGTTCAAACTAAAAGAATGGAGTATAATACATCATTAAAGAATATTTTCATAAGCCAAATAATGACTAACTAAGACTTAACAACCCTCTAATGTTAGGACTTAGGTCATAACATTCATGTCAATAAGGAAGATAAATGGATAAAAGTTCCACACAAAAAGAAAAGGGAAGATTGTTAAGCCAGAAGAATTATGTTTCGTTGCACCTTGCCATACGTTGAATCTGTAAAAACAGCCTCAATGGGTTCTTCTGCCAGGCTCTTAACCTTCTCTAGTGTCCTATCAGTGATCAATGACAACTTATATTCCTTCTTCAGTTTTCCAGCCTTTTCAGACAATCTAATTTGTGGTTCAATGTATTTGATAGCCTGAGGTCCACAACAAAATCATTAAAGCATAAGTCATTTGTAAAAAATATTAAACATGAGAGTATCAGATTGTTTAAACCTCATGATGTGCCAGCTTCAACCCAGTTTCTAAATCCTTTTCTGAAATCTCACGGGCCTGCACATCTATCATTAGGGTCTTATCCAGCGTACAGGCATACACCAAGTTGAGGTCGCTTAAGGTTAGCTGCATAATATACAACAAAATAGTAAAAGGCAATCCAAAGTACATGGTGCAAACATAAATATCAAAAAGTGAATACAAGTTCTGAAGACTCTATGGACAATGAAGATTAAATTTACACACGAGACAAGGAAAAAAGAACTACATGTGTTCCTATTTTTATGATGATAGTGGTAATATATTACCTCGTCCGTGGTTGGATTAAATACAAATTTTCCATCTATCCTCCCTACACGTATAACTCCAATAGGCCCGTTCCAGGGAATGTCTGATAACACAAGAGCAGTGGATGTAGCATTTGCTGCCATTACGTCTGGGTCGTGCTTTCCATCTGAAGAAAGAACACTTACCATGATCTGAAGAACAGAAATCAAAAGGACCAGAGTCAGAGCTTGGCATCATTAGATGATGTAGACAACTATAAGTTATGCAAAAAGAGAACCTGGACATCATGGTAAAAGCCGGCAGGAAAAAGTGGGCGGATGGGTCTGTCAATAAGGCGACCACATAGAAGTTCCCGTTCCTTGGGAGCCCCCTCCCTCCGCATGAATGTTGTGGGTATAACACCTTGGGCATATTGTTTTTCTTGATAATCAACCTTGGAATAAGCAAACAATTCACAAGATCATGAGAAGAGCATATATGAGGTTGACAAACATCCAGTAATATATAAATGAACAACAAAATCAAGGGGATAAGTTGATAGGATGTAATGATTTCATAAATTATAAGCATTTTGCATATAAAACTAAATCAAGTTAGCACAAAGAAATTAATTGTTACTAAATGCTAGCAAATATTCAATTGACACACTCTTAAGAGTCAATATGAGTAGAAGGCTAAGAAAGAAGTGTACTCTCTAATGTCATAACAAAGCATCTCTGACAATTGAAGTGCAACAGGACAGAGTTTCACAATGCCATTAACAAAGCTAAACAGAAGCAAAGGAGTAACATGTCTGACAGTAAATTCTGGAGACAGGCTTCATTTTTGTTGATGAAAAATAAGGCTCGGAATAATCTATGTTCCATAATCAATTTAAACTATATAAACACACACACACACACACACACATATATGAGGAGGGATCGGGATCCCCGCTCTTAAGCATCCCGTATGTTTCCTGAAACGGTAGACGTTGGATTGTATTTTGACCGTTCAGATTAGATCCTTAAACTATCCAATTTCTTGCGATATTTTGATCTAATCTGAACGGTCAAAAAAATACAATCCAACGACTGCTATTTCGGGGAACATGCGGAATGCTTAAGAGCGGGAATCCCGATCTCTCTCTCTCTCTCTCTCTCTATATATATATATATGTGTGTGTGTGTGTGTGTGTGTGTGTGTGTGTGTCTGTGCGCGCGCGCGCATTATCTTGTTCCCAACTAAGTTGTGTACATGAAGAATCAGTGTGCTAATCACATCTATTTCCTAAAACAACGAAGCCTTTATCACATTTTTTGTCGTCGGCACATCTATTCCTAAAAGCATAGACATATAATTCAGTGGTAAGGTATTATAAAAACTTTTGGGATGGTGAAACAAGATTGGAAAGAGGACAACACCCCCCCCCCCCCCCCCCCCTCCCAACACCCCACACACATCCCTACCCCCACACCCACCACACACACACGAAAATACAGAGTAAGCCCCCTAACTCCTGAAATATCTGCAGTTGGGCAGCTTTTTCAGAGTTACAATTCCTCTCTCCCAAACACAACTCTATGGAGAGGGTCAAGATGTACACATCCTTACACCCATATGTAGGGAGAGGTTGCTTCCATGTTTACAGTTTTCTTTGAGATTTCTACAATTTCCAGCATCTATTGTAATTACAAGATCAGGGCTGATCATCATAGGATCTCGGTCTGCTTAGGAACATTGGTGATCAAACATATCACAGACCTTGTCCCTATTATGCAACGGCACGGGTGGCAATGACCTTGATTACATCAGGCTCATAGTGTCATCATAGTTGATCTCATCCTGATCACAGACATTCGCAACTGGATAGTTGTCAATCTCATTCGTATCTCCATCACGACCAAGATAATTGTGATCATGCTTTAGTTGAACACCTACAGCATCTAAATCATGTTAACACTTCTGGCCTGGGCTTGGGGCCAAGACCTTAATTACACGCCAAGTTTCTTGTCCTGGATATCATAATGCTCAAAAAGTAGGGTACAAAGAATGAAATTCCATGATGCCTTTAAAAAAACTAAATAGAAGGAATCCAAATACCCCAAAAATTAGGGATAATAATCACAAAATGTAGTGGATAAAGGCTTCATATTTGTCGTTGTGGCATAAGGTTTCATGATACTCAAACAAACATCATATCATACACATTAATCCACACAATAACATAGTATATGCATTTTTCTCATAGAAGCTATGCATAAACAGTATAATACGCAATCATATCTGGTCCTAAAAACATATTTTAATAATTGAGTCATAAGGTAGGTATAGAAACTTTAAGGAGGGAAAAGACAATGCATTTTGCATTGAGATTACTAAAATTCCTAGCATCCATCGTGAGAAAATTATTACTTTAATTCAATGATGCAAACGTTTCGTATCATTCGCTTATTATTCCACTATGTTGCACGGATAATCCTCCGTATCCATGTAATACCAATATGTCACACATAGTGCACATTATACTTCTCTACATTCATGTGGGATATGGTCCCCAATGTCTAAGCTTTAAATGGATCCAAAACAATTGGAAGTGATTTTGCATGGTCGTGATTGTGCCAAACAAAATTTAGAAGGAGAAAGTAACATTCCTTTGCAGTCAATGATCCAGAACCTTTTGGAATCTAGTTATTATTCAATTCATACTAAAAATATATATTATTAAGATCTAATGTATATAATATGTATATAAATATGTTTTCATAAGCGTATGTAATTGTATCCATGTCTTACCATATCCCAAAAACATTAAAATATTTGTATTTCAAATGCACACCTATGTCGTATCTGAATCTGTATTCGTGTTTGTGCATAACTCATACTCCATAATATAATATGCATTCTTTTATTGCCAAACATGTTATATATACAAAGTATCAATATGCAATTCATAATTATTGCTACAATCGTCTAGAAATGTTTATAAACAAACATGTTAGACTGGGATGAAATTTCAATTGAGAAAGTTTTGGATCATAAAAATTAAACTTTGTAGAGATTCCTACAATTATTGGACATGAGCAGTGTCGATCAAAGATGCATCGGTTAGGAGGAAGAATAAGATATTAGCTAAAGAAGCTACTATAACTAGGGGTAGGCCTAAAGAACTTGGATTGAGGTTGTAATAAACTAGGGATAGGCCTAAAGAACTTGGATTAAGGCTATAATAAGGGATGTGGTTTTTGTTAAAGCTACCGCCTACAATGAACATGAGCTTAATAGAACTAAATGGAAGAAAATGGTTCAAATAGTCAACCCCAAAATTTTGGAATTTTGGAATTGTAGTGCCCCGTCCCTATATCGTGCCCCGTACTCTGTCCACGGGGTGCGCGAGAAAGGAACACTGTCGCTATCGATTCGGTCGGGACCGATAGGTCGGGATCGATCGAGTCGATCGAACGGGAACGGTTGAATTAAGATCCATTTTCCGTTATGGAATGGCTTCTTCGGAACCAAGACCCATATTCAGCGGGTTGCGTCTCAAGGATTGACTCTGCAGCTGAGTCGGGAGAGACCTCCAGTTGCTCTGCTTTTCACGCCGCTTGCGTTAGTTTTGGCTTTGTTTTCTGAATGCGTTTTCGTGAATGTTTTCGATGGTTTTCATGGCTTGCATTTCGAACTCGCATTTCCTATCGAACTTCTTGAATAATGCAGTGTTCTAATCGGTTGCTTGTGCGATTTCAGGAAATTGCGTAGGCGACGTCTAGCGCGACCAACAAGTTCTCTCGCCTGAAGAAAACTCAAGGTGAGTGTCTGACCCTTCTCTTCTCGACCCCTTCTTAGGTAAATCGACACTGTTGTTGCGAATGAAAGAAGGAATGCGAGGGCACGGGCACGGTAAAATGATTGAGTTTCAAAGAGAATGTAGGCTATGTCTTAATAACTAAAAGAAAAACAGTCTTTACACGGTCATGGACAACTTGTCGACAAGGTAAAGTTTTCCCGCACGGCAACCCGAGGCCACGGGACCGTTGCGACCAAGGAAGGAAACATTTACATAAGCTGTGCTGGGCACAATGTTAGGCGAGGACTTGCAGCGGGGCTCGCTACTCGCGCTGAAAGGACCTCGTCTAACAAAAGCTAAAGGAGTCCACGATGGCTCTGGGAGCCAGTGACCAACCACACGAAATATTGCACTTGGTGTGAAAATGATAACAATTGACAGGGAAGAACATGGTAAGTTTCATAAGGTGCGGCGCGGCCGTCGTGGGTAAGTTCCAACGTATTTTACATTATGCTTGTCATTGATTGTTTGGAATTCATTAGGATGGCTAGAAACATTCATAAACCAAGCCATATAAACTCTTCAACCAAATGAGAGCTTGGAACTTAAATAGCCACGCACCAGTACAAAGTGTAATGTACTGATCCTCGCTCTCCACGCAGGTACCCCGAACCACGAAGGGCGTGCCACTTGAAACTCAAGGCGAAGTGAACCCTTTTGAAGCCTCGTCCGTGTGTGAAGGCTTGTGTTCTGAAATTCCTTTTGAAGACTCCGCACTCAGTACAAAGAAGACAAATGGCGACTCGACTTCCTTCAATTCCAGGTGGAATGTGTAATGGTTTTTGTTTGTAAAAAGAAATGTAATGTATGGAACGACTATCTCATCGACGTTCGTTTTGTAAGTCGAGTCATGTTGTAGCCCGCGCGGCAATGATTGTAATGGAGTCAATGTAAATGAAGTTTATTATCAATAAAAAGTCTACTTTTATTTCAATATGTATCAATCAATTTATCTGCGTACTCCAACTTGATGTTGTGTTTCGGATAACCTTATGACTATGCCTTGTGCGATCGCAACTTAGGTTCGCACGGCATCACGCCCGAGGACGACTATCGATTCTACGGAATCGGGACGTGACATAATGGTATCAGAGCACGGCTTTACATCCTTTGGCCTCGCATCTAGAGTTTCAAATCTTTGACCTCGCATCGATGAGATAAGTTGTTCCATACAATGAGTCCGTAATAATTTGTGACTGATGCGTTTGCCTTCGTATCGCAGAAGTAACGGAACCCACGGCCGAGCGAGAGCAGAGCGCTTCTAGCGGCTCTAGTAGTTCGCGTCGTTCGCGGGAAAGACCTTCTAACGATACCATCGAAAGGATGCTGCACATGATGGAGGCGCAGCGGAACTAGTCCGAGAACCGACATCAACAGACAGAGGAACGACAGGCCCAATTTGAAGCTCGCTTCGACGCACATGCTAAACTTCAACAAAAGCAGCTGGATACCCTGCAGCAGATCGTCCAGACAATTGTGGCCAAAGAAAATTCTGCGACTGCGCCTGCCGTCACCACGCCTACTGTCACCGTGCCGGCGGTCCAACCCATTGAAGTCGACACGGAGGAGCCCGAGCGTCAACCTGCGGCACCGAAAAAGTACAACTTTGAAGTGTCAGAATTCAAGAAAGTGTGCCGCACTTCCTTCAGCGGCACCGAAGGCTCTTCTATGGCGATCGACTGGTTGGAAGAGCTGGAAGATCACTTCGAGCTCCTCGACATTGAAGAATCAAAGCAAGTCGCCTGCGCACAACTTCAACTACGGTTGAACGCGCACGACTGGTGGACCGTACACAAGCGAGCAATCCGACGCGACAACAACACAACGCCGATCTCTTGGGCCACGCTCCGCAAGGCTTTCGAAGTCGAGTACCTTCCGTCAGCCGTTCGTCAAGCGAAGGAAGATGAGTTCATGCAATTGAAGCAAGGGAATCGGACAGTGGAACAGTACGCCGCAGAATTCAACAAGTTGTCCAAGTTTGCTAGTGCGTTTCTGCCTACAGAAGAGTGTCGTGTGCGACGGTTCGAAGTGGGTCTGTGACACTCTATCGGTGCGCATGTCGGGGTCCCGGAGTACAAGACCACAGGCGAGGCTCTGAATCACACTCTCCGCCTTAAGAGCCTGTATCCTTCCGGTGCTGACGACGTTGTGCGCCACTCCAATCACAAACGTCCTAGCTATACGGGAGGCAACAATTATACGTCAAAGCGTCCAAATAACGGCAGCTATAAGGGCCAGAATCCGTTACTTCGTTGCACGAAATGCAATCGCCTCGGGCACGAGGCCAGCAACTGCTTCGGCTTCAGAGGGGATTGCTATGTTTGCGGACAAAAGGGCCACCTCGCTCGAGATTGCACGAACCCCCGACCGACTCGCAACGCTCCACCACAACAAAACCGTCAAGAGAATCGAGGACAGGCGCCTCGACCTGCTCAGCCCACTCAACCCAACAACCAAGACCGACGTCCTAATGCTCAAGGGCGTGTCTTTGCCCTGACTCGAGACGAGGCGTTCGCTTCTGACACCATCGTGACAGGTATATTGAACTTCAATAATGTACCTGCTCGTGTGTTATTTGATTCAGGCGCTTCGCATACTTTCATATCGGCGGACTTCGCCGCCGAGCACAAATTTCATGTAATGTTGTTAGACCTTGATCTTAGCGTAAGTATGCCTTCGGGCGTGCCACTACTCACAAACTTAGCCTGCGGGGGAGGAACCATATTTATTTGGGGTCAAAAGATCGGTCTTGATGCGATAGTTCTAGACATGAAGGACTTCGACATCATATTGGGCATGGATTGGCTCGGTCCTTACAACGCAAACATCGACTGCGCAAGAAAGAATGTCACCTTCCGCATACCTGGAGTGTCCGAATTCTGCTATTCGTGTGGTGAAGCATCGCCGACCTGCATGGTGATCTCGGCAATCTCGGCTCGGAAGCTGCTGCATTCCGGATGCGAAAGCTACTTGGCATCCGTTCGTGACATGAGACAGGATGGTGCAAACGCGGGTGAGACCGACGTTGTGGCAGAATTCTCAGACGTGTTCCCGGACGAGCTATCCGGCATGCCGCCCGATCGAGAAATAGAGTTCACCATCGACACATTTCCCGACACCCGGCCGATCTCGAAAGCTCCGTACAGAATGGCCCCTGCATAATTGAAAGAACTAAAGGCACAACTACAAGAATTACTCGACAAAGGGTTTATCCATCCGAGTGTCTCGCCGTGGGGTGCGTCCGTGCTATTCGTGAAGAAGAAGGATGGATCGATGCGGCTCTGCATCGACTATCGTAAATTGAATAAAGCCACCGTCCGGAACAAATGCCCCTTGTCCCGCATCGACGACTTGTTCGACCAGCTCCAAGGTGCAACGGTGTTTTTGAAGATTGATCTGCGATCGGGTTATCACCAACTCAAAGTCAAGCCAGATGATGTGCCGAAGTCTGTCGTCCGCACTCGTTATGGCCACTACGAGTTCTTGGTAATGCCGTTCGGTCTGACAAACGCCCATGCCGTCTTCTTGGATCTAATGAATCGGGTGTTCCGTCCGTTCGTTGACAAATTCGTAGTAGTCTTCATCGACGACATCCTCGTCTACTCGAAGGATCGAGCGCAACATGCAAAGCATCTGCGGACGGTACTCCAAACCCTTCGAGAGAATCAGTTGTTTGCGAAGATGAGCAAGTGCGAATTTTGGCTGAACAACGTCTCATTCCTTGGGCACATCATCTCCGCCGCGGGCATTGCAGTCGATCCAAAGAAAGTTGAGGCAGTCGCTGATTGTAGACGGCCCGCATCAGTTAGTGAAATTCGAAGCTTCCTAGGCTTGGCGGGATACTACCGACGCTTTGTGAAGGACTTCGCGAAGATTGCATCGCCGTTGACTCGCCTCACCCAGAAAGGAGTCGCGTTCGAGTGGTCAGACGACTGTGAAGCTTCCTTCCAAGAGCTCAAACAACGACTCGTTTCGTCCCGATACTTGCACTTCCTGAAGGGACGGACGGATTTCAAATCTTCAGCGATGCTTCTGGCCAGGGCTTGGGGTGTGTGCTCATGCAGCGGAATAAGGTGATATCTTTTGCTTCCCGGCAGTTGAAGCCGCACGAGAAGAACTACCCCACGCACGACCTAGAATTAGCGGCGATTGTGTTTGCGTTGAAGTTGTGGCGTCACTATCTCTATGGCGTGGCGTGCAGGATTTATACGGACCACAAAAGCCTCTAGTATCTCTTCACCTAGAAAGAACTGAATTTGCGGCAGAGGCGATGGCTCGAGCTGATCAAAGACTATGACTTATCAATCGATTACACGCAGGACAAGGAAAATGTGGTAGCGGATGCGCTGAGCCGGAAGTACTTAGCTTCTTTATGCATCAACGATCGACTGTTGCGTGACTTGGAAGGAATGGGCATTGAACTCCGAGTTCGTTTCAGAGACGTAAAACTGGCGCAACTGCAGGTGGAACCGAGCCTACTGGAGAGGATCAAGTCTGCACAGAAGGACGACCCATACCTGGAGAAGATGCGGAAGCTGATATCGACAGGAAAAGCGTCCGACTTTGCAGAGGACGAGTCGGAAGTGATGCGAGTGAAGGGACGGCTATGCGTTCCGGAGGATGCAGAACTTAGAAAGGAGATAATGTCGGAGGCGCATTATGCAAAATATTCTTTGCATCCTGGTAGCACCAAGATGTATAAGGACCTCCGCGTTGTCTTTTGGTGGCACGGCATGAAGAGGGACGTAGCGCTCTGTGTCAAAATGTATGGCATGTCAGCAAGTCAAAGCCGAGCACCAGCAACCGGACGGGGAGATGCAGAACCTTGCCATTCCAGAGTTTAAATGGGATCACGTCACTATGGACTTCGTTGTTGGCTTGCCGAGGACGCCGCGAGGAAACGACGCCGTCTGGGTCATCGTCGATCGACTAACCAAGTCAGCTCACTTTATCGCCATCAAAGTTACTTGGAGCGTCGACCGCCTTGCTCATATATACCTTGATGAAATAGTTCGGCTGCACGGGATCCCAGTTTCTATCGTCTCTGATCGGGATGGACGGTTCGTAGCGCACTTCTGAAGTAGTCTACATTCAGCGTTGGGGACCAAGTTGAAGTTTAGCTCAGCGTATCATTCTCAGACTGACGGCCAAACAGAGCGGATGAACCAAATTCTCGAAGACATGTTACGACTCTGTGCGATCGACTTGAAGTCAAGTTGGGACGTCCATCTACCGTTGGCCGAGTTTCCATACAACAACAGCTATCAGTCCAGCATCCAAATGGCGCCGTATGAAGCTTTGTACGGCCGGAAGTGCAGATCGCCCATTTGCTGGGATAAAATCGAAGAACGGCAGATACTTGGTCTGGAGCTGGTAGAGCAGACGGTGCAGAAGGTCAAGTTAATACGAGAGAGATTGAAGATAGCACAAAGCCGACAGAAGAGCTATGCCGACACGCACCGACGTCCCCTCGAGTTCTCGGAGGCGACCATGTATTCTTGAAAGTCATGCCCATGCGTTTCCAGGTTCGGTGCGAAGGAAAAATTGAGCCCAAGATTTGTTGGCCCATTCGAAATATTGAAGCGAGTCGCCCCGGTAGCTTACCAAATCGCCTTGCCGCCTGCATTGTCAGAGGTACATGACGTCTTCCACGTCTCGCAATTGCGAAAGTACGTGCACGATCCGAGCCATGTGGTGGATTTGGGTAAGCTAGACCTGAAGGCGGACTTGTCATATGTCGAAGAGCCGGTGCAAATCTTGGAGCGCAAGGATAAACTCCTCCGCAACCGTGCTATTCCTCTCGTCCGCGTCCTCTGGAGCAACCATTCGGTCGAAGAGTCGACGTGGGAGCTTGAGTCAGAAATGAAAGAAAATTTTCCTTCATTGTTCTCGTAGAGGTAGGTTCTATTTTTAAGTTTCGAGGACGAAACTTTTTCTTAGTTGGTTATGGTGTAGTGTCCCGTCCCTACATCGTGCCCCGTACTCCGTCCACGGGTGCGCGAGAAAGGAACAATGTCGCTATCGATTCGGTCGGGACCGATAGGTCGGGATCGATCGAGTCGATCGAACGGGAACGGTTGAATTAAGATCCATTCTCCGTTATGGAATGGCTTCTTCGGAACCAGGTCCCATATTCAGCGGGTTGCGCCTCAAGGATTGACTCTGCGGCTGAGTCGGGAGAGACCTCCCGTTGCTCTGCTTTTCACGCCGCTTGCGTTGGTTTTGGCTTTGTTTTCTGAATACGTTTTCGTGAATGTTTTCGATGGTTTTCATGGCTTGCATTTCGAACTCGCATTTCCTATCGAACTTCTTGAATAATGCAGTGTTCTAATCGGTTGCTTGTGCGATTTCAGGTAATCGCGTAGGCGACGTCTAGCGCGACCAACAAGTTCTCTCGCCTGAAGAAAACTCAAGGTGAGTGGCTGACCCTTCTCTTCTCGACCCCTTCTTAGGTAAATCGACACTGCTGTTGCGAATGAAAGAAGGAATGCGAGGGCACGGGCACGGTAAAATGATTGAGTTTCAAAGAGAATGTAGGCTATGTCTTAATAACTAAAAGAAAAACGGTCTTTACACGGTCATGGACAACTTATCGACAAGAGTTTCCCCGTACGGCAACCCGGGGCCACGGAACCGTTGCGGCCAAGGAAGGAAACATTTACATAAGCTGTGCTGGGCACAATGTTAAGCGAGGACTTGCAGCGGGACTCGCTACTCGCGCTGAAAGGACCTCGTCTAACAAAAGCTAAAGGAGTCCACGATGGCTCTGGGAGCCAGTGATCAACCACACGAAATATTGCACTTGGTGTGAAAATGATAACAATTGACAGGGAAGAACATGGTAAGTTTCATAAGATGCGGCGCGGCCGCCGTGGGTAAGTTCCAACGTATTTTACATTATGCTTGTCATTGATTGTTTGGAATTCATTAGGATGGTTAGAAACATTCATAAACTAAGTCATATAAACTCTTCAACCAAATGAGAGCTTGGAACTTAAATAGCCACGCACCAGTACAAAGTGTAATGTACTGATCCTCGCTCTCCACGCAGGTACCCCAACCACGAAGGACGTGCCACTTGAAACTCAAGGCGAAGTGAACCCTTTTGAAGCCTCGTCCGTGTGTGAAGGCTTGTGTTCTGAAATTCCTTTTGAAGACTCCGCACTCAGTACAAAGAAGACAAATGGCGACTCGACTTCCTTCAATTCCAAGTGGAATGTGTAATGGTTTTTGCTTGTAAAAAGGGATGTAATGTATGGAACGACTATCTCATCGGCGTTCGTTTTGTAAGTCAAGTCATGTTGTAGCCCGCGCGGCAATGATTGTAATGGAGTCAATGTAAATGAAGTTTATTATCAATGAAAAGTCTACTTTTATTTCAATATGTGTCAATCAATTTCTCTGCGTACTCTAACTTGATGTTGTGTTTCGGATAACCTTATGACTATGCCTTGTGCGATCGCAACTTAGGTTCGCACGGCATCACGCCCGGGGACGACTATCGATTCTACGGAATCGGGGCGTGACAGGAATGAAGGTTATTGGTGTTGTATTCCTGCAATTATTGGCTATGTTGCACGGAAACCACTACGACATAGTTATATGGATACAACCTATATTTTGGTGTATCCTAATGTATTTTAGGGCTAGATTGTCAACACGCATGGTGTATAGTGCATTGATTTGCTTCGTATCGTATCGTGTATTGCATGATACAATAACTCTAGGACTTTAGGTTTATACTTGTAAATCCATATAGGGGCATGATTTAATATGGAGTTCTCACAAATTTTTATTGTTTGATCTTTACAATTATATCGGTTCCAGAATCCAGATTCTTACGTATACATTACATGGCTAAGTAAAAAAACAATACTACCTATCATCATATATGCATCATATCGGATCAACCGATACGTAATGAAATGATATTGTATCATATTTAAGATACACACCGCTTATCCTAAGATACTAACAACATAGTTTGAGAGTGTTCTTTTTTATGTGCAATGTAGGACATGGTTGATGATTTTTAGTGTCCATGCTTCCTATATATTCTTAGCATCGACCAAGGGCGGATCCAAGTTGTTTGTTGGGTGGGCTGTAGCCCATCCGATTTTTATTTTTTTTTCATTACATAGGCATATTTAGCCCATCTGAAAATTCCAGCCCACCCATTAACTAGGGGCTGCTTTACGCCTCTACAGCTTCTACACGCGTGAGTCCGAGAGAGAGAATGTAAATTGAGGCTGGCTTTTGATTTCTCATTTCCTCCTTTCAACTCTAAGTCTCAAGTCTGAAGAAGTGAAGAGCCAAGACCACTTAGACCTAAGACCAGGGCTGCAGCAGGAGGAGTTCATCTCTCCCATGTCCCAACTCTTCCATTGTCCACTTCTCATGTAAGTTTTTCCTTCCTAGTTGCATTTCTTTTTTTTTCTTTTTTTTTTCTGATCTACTTTTTTTTTAACAGGGTTTATTGTACTTATTTTGCTCCAATTTTTTTCGAATAGAACATTTTTGGGTTTGGAGAAGGTTAGGGGAGAATGATCTTTGTGAATCTGTGATGGACCCATGGTGGATTAGGAATTTAGGATTAGGGTTTGAAATTTGTGTTTAACACATCATAAATTATCCTCTTTTGCTCGAGGACGACGAGGAGGATGCGTATGCTGTGCGATTTAATTTTTTGGTTTTGGTTAGGTTAAGACTTTTTTGGTTTTTTGTTTTGGTTAGGACGAGGAGAAAATATATGTTAATTTGTAAGAAAAGAATGTGTTAAACACACAACACACGCATTTCTTTGAAATTTCAATTTTAAGAAAAGAGCAGAAGTTGCGTATTTCTTTGAAATTTCAATTTGTACATTATTAATACTTGAAACATTTTTCAGGAACGATTCATGGCAAATGGTGCGGAGCAAGAGGAACTCATATTGATATTGGGAACTTGAAGTCCAACTGTTCTGTAAGGATAATTCCAATTTGGTTGATTTACATTGATAAATGTTGATTAGTTTCTCTTTTGATTCTTAAATTAATCAATTGTTATCTATAATATATTAATTTTCTTTTCTTTTCTTTCTTTTTTTCGTTTAGGATAGAGATTTGGGCCGTTGATTTTCATTCGACGTTATCTATCAATTATCTTGCTAGTCTACAATTTGAAGGTTAGTATTTCGATTATTTATCAATTATATATTATAAATTGGTAAATCATAGTTAGGCTTATACATTATTTATTTATTTAGAAATCAAGTTGGAGAAAAATATGAGTCAACCGTCCAAGCGTTTAAAAACATTGCATTCTTTTTTTAAACCAAAAGACAATTCTCAAGAAGTTCAAGAGCAACTTCCTTCTCAAGAAGTTCAAGAGCAAGAAGTACAAGAGCAACATCATTCCCACGAAGTTCAAGAGTAACGACCTTTTCAAGAAGTTCATGGACAACATACTTCTCAAGAAGTTGAAGGGCAACCTCCTTCTACAACAATTCAAAGAGTTTCTCCATCAAAGGATAAAGCATTTTGCTTTCCATGCTTTCTTTGAAAGTTCGATAATAGATGAGTTCGATTCTTTGAAAGTTCGATTCTTTGAAAGTTCGAAGGACACAACTTCACTAGTTTGTGACTACAAACTACTTTTTTGTCTGTCATACTCGATTGACTAGATGGCAAGTTTTTTTGAATATATGTAATATCTGACAGTATCAAATGTAATGAGTATGTAAAGCTCAGAATATTATGATTTTAGTAACTTGCCATCTTATGTTTCAAGTATTGTTTTTTGCTTCTATCCTTCAGATTTTAGTAAATGTGAAGGTTATCTTGTCTGTTAATTTATATTTCATCAAAATGAAATGTTAATGCCATGGGATATATAATGTTGTAGCTTATGTAATATTGTATCTCCCGAATCCTGAGATTCAGAGAACCTAATGTCTTTTGGATAGTGCTTAATGCTTTCTTTGAAATGATTAGCATATTAGTATGATTTATTGAAAATTAATTTGTGTAGTGTCAATCTTTCAGGATGATGACGACTTTGACCTTTGTTGCATTGCTTTGATCAAGCCAACACAATCAAGGTCGAAGAATGCGGTTGATTGTAAGTTTCCTCTTTATTCAACTGTCTATGTCCAACAAAGCTTTGCAACCATCTCAGGTGAACTCTATGATGATGGTACTGTTGGTAAGTACTGTGGGTTCATAATGTCTTAAATTTGTTGGCTATATAGTTAGTAGACATTTATTTTCTCACCATTGGATAGTTTCTAAAATGCACATAGAATTTTTTTTTTTGGAGTTTGAAACTTTTCCATATTTGAATTCATATTCTAAAGGAATAATATGCTTAGTTGCCAAATATGTGGACAATGTGACATGTTCTAATTGGACTAAATTGGAAACGGAATGGTTCATATTCGGTGTGGAATCTTTTCTTTCAATGTTTTTATTCATTGTAACAGGTATATAACCTTCAAATAGCGGGAAAACTCTGTCGAATTTTCGGCATGAGATTAGCATTAGTGTAGTAGCCCACCCTGACTTTTAATCCTAGATCCGCCCCTGGCATCGACCATAGATGGGACATAAAACCCTAATATTTTCAGATTTTTCACATTAATACAAAATACATATATAATAATCTTATTACTCCACACTATAACAAAGTAAAACCATTATTTTGTTGCCCATAGGGTCACACATACAAAAGTATATGCAAATCACATTTACTGCTAAAATCATCTAGAAATGTTTATATACCGACATGTCATACTTAGGTTCGCAAGAATGGGAGCATAATTGAAAAGCCTTTGAGACGGAAAAAAAATGGTACGGCTACGCCAATAGGAAACAAAACCCTCAGTTTCCAACAAAAGAGTATCCATCAAGAAATCTCAACTTTATTTGAATTACATGAATTTCCAGCTTCCTTTGAATTATATAAATACATATATTACACACTTATTACTCCACACTCTAGAAAACTATATGGTTTTGTTACCGAACGGGCCATATATTTGATGTATTAGTCGGCAATCATACTTACTGCTAAAAAGCATCTAGAAATGTATATACGCCAACATGTTAGGACCGAGCAAAAGCTCAATTTAGAAATGTTTGGATCGGAAAAAAATAATTTAGTTGGTATTACTAGTAATCTTATCTATGTTCATGAACAAGAATACGACGCAAACACATTTTGGCATGTTCTACGGTATTTTCTGTTGGGGTTTATTGAGATTGACTTCTAGAAAATAGTCCCACATCCAGGTGGCAACTCCAAGTGTGTATTCTATATAAGATTCTTCTTCTATTGACCTGTGCACTTGGGGAGTGATAGCCCATGTGGTTACTATGGTGAGGTACTTTTCTAGAGGGCAAGGTTCAAGACCTCCAAGCAACATCTATGTTTTTGTCACTCATTTTTTGAAAAAAAAATTCTCAGGAGCTAGGCCCGAAGGGACCTGACTCTGACTCGGGCAAAGAGCAAAGGGCGCAATGTGGCGCTTTAATGTCATACGTTGCACTTCGCACGTACGCATCGAGTTAGCAGCAGCCATCGATATTCACGAAGCGCCACTAGTCCATCCGTTCGAGATCCACAAAGAGGGTGACATGAAGCATTCCAGAAGTTCTTCTTCGAACTTGTTGTCCTGGGAGCAGATCGACGAAAAGGGTCGAACCTTTCTTTGAGCAACGGTGATCTTCATCGTGCCATAGAGGATTATGATCCTATTTTCTGTCTTGTAATTCAGTTTCTTCCTCCATTATGATTGTAAACTTTTGCATAGTAGTTTCAAAGGCTTTTTAATCTGTGGGTTGTGCTTCATTCTGCTGCAAGGGGTTGTAATCATTGTACTTTGCATTTTTTCTACGTACTTTTGTAAGATCTTTGTAACCCGAAAATAACATTTGCCAGTGTCAATGTCGTATCCAATGCGTGGCCGACACGATGTGATACAGACACAATACCGACTTTTTGAGTGTTACATGCATCCTAGCTACAATTCCTACCATCCCTTGCGATAAATATTCCAACTTTCTTTCGAGGTGTACAAAATGTACGAATTATTTTGTTGCCGACCAGGTCGTTGGTACTAAAATCAACTAGAATGTACAAATTTGAAACAAAAACGATAACTTTTTCCCCAACAAAAGAGCACCGAGCGAGAATTAAAAGTAGGGCTTTATTCTTACGGTGAGGGGAAGGAAGCCGCTGGAGCCGTCCCCCTTGGCGGATGCGACGGTGGAGAGGACGTTGGTGTCGTCCATGGCGAGGACGACGGAGCCGTTGGCGAAGCGCGCGATCTTCCCGGTCTCGATGGAGATGGTCCGGCTCCCGATCTCGAACTCCTCCTTGAAGCTCTCCAGAATCTTCCTCCCCGGAGCCGGTGGCTGTTGTTCTTCGTTGGGGAGTGGGAGGTCGCTGCAGATGGCGCGGAGGCTCCGCCACGGGAGGGGGGAAGCGAAGGTTGCGCGTAGTGGGTTTGCTCTCCTCCGGAGAGCTGCTGCCGCCATCGCCATGGCGGAATTGGGAGGAGAGCGAGAGAGAGGGTTTAGTCGGGGATGGGCTGGGGTTTAGGGTTTAAGGAGTTCAAAGAGGCATGGTTCCAGAATGATGCTGCTTTTCAAACGCAGAAGCAGCTTCTGACGATCAATAAACAAAGGCAGAAGCAGCTTTTATAAAAATACAGAAAATTAAGAGAAAAAGTGAATCTTGGGGTGGGTGGGAGAACCATTTTTTCCATTTTTATCGTTTCCGTCCTTTCCGTCGAGAACTATTTTTCTTTCATGTTCATTTTTTCTTTCGAATCCAAACACAAAAAATAAATATATTTTTTGTTCCAAAGGTTATGATTCTGCGAACTAAACTTGATCGACCCAAAAAAAAATACTAGTTATGTATACTAGTATATACTAGTATACTATACAATATCAGCCTTATTAATACAAACCAAAGTAGTTTAGCTCAAGTCTAAATAAGTTAAATCCAAATAATCCAGCACATATTTCCTTCTTCTCTATTCTCTAATTGTAAAACAAAAATGAATGCATCAGTTCATCACCACGCCTCTCTAGACGGTGATGGCTGACGGTGAGTTTTTTTTTTATATATCTTTTCATCATCTTCCTATTTTTTTTTTATTTAAAGTCCTAATATTTTTAAAGGAAAAAAATGTTATTTTAATTTCGGGTCGTGAATAATGAGACAATTTTGCTGGAATTGGTTGATTGTATGCTAAGAATGAGGATATAAGGTTTAGTATGAAAATTTATTTGGTGCTATTTGTTGTGATGAGAAATTGTGTATAGCAACCACATTCTATACTAGATGGTTCTAAATGTTTGTTCATGCAAATAAGGTGTTTGAAAGAATGTTATAATTGTGTTTGGACCTTAGCATCGTTGATAATTGATATATTTATGTGAGAATTTTATCGACTTATGATGTTTAAGTAGTTCCGCCACGTATAACATAAACTTCTGGCACCCACCCACATACACATAACTTTCAATTCTCTTCGATTTATATTGGGGACAGTACTAGAAAATTTTGGTTTCAAATGTTATGGATAACTCAATCGGGTGCGGGGAGACAAACGATTTAACTGAACTCGCACGTGCTAGAAAAAAAAAAAAAATCTTTAGATATGGCGAAGGTTGAGAAAGAATGGTTGTTAGACCATCTCCAATGGGGGTTTCTTTCTTTCCTATTTCTATAGGAGAAATCTATTTTAGAAAAAAATTCTCCAGTTTCTATCACCATTTCTATGCTAGGTGGCAATGATGTAGGATGAAAACTTTCTACAAAAGTTTCTACATGTAGAAACTCTCATAGAAATTTTTCTATCTCTCATGACAATATCGATAGCAGTCTGTATCCGAACATGCCAAATTGTAACGGTACCTGTCATATCTTATCGGGACGATACTACAAAACTATGGTTGTAACATTATGTTTGCAGTGTGTTATTATGAGGTAATGAATGTTGATTGTCCGTGAAGTATCTGTCCATTGTATATACACAATTCAAACAAGTTACTATCGTCGGTCAGCAAAATTTGCTGATAGTATTTAAGAAGAAAAGAAAAGAAACTAAGCATCATCCATCTGACACAACGAATAAGTATCTTAAAAAGTAAAATATTGTCATTTCCGAGCACAAAATGGACACGGGGATACGGACATGACACCATTTTTGGTGTGTACTACTTCTTGACACATTTTGCACAAAAATGCACCAGTCGAACTGACACATTTCGAAAAGAAAAGGAAAAAAAAATCAAAGAATGCATCAGTTGAACTGACACATTTTGCTATTGGGTGCGGCTATCCGCATCCCAGCAATTGCTATTGAGTTCGGAGGTCTGGGTCGGAGGACCGGAGGAGGAGGGGAGGGGAGGGGGGTCGAGGGAGCGAGGAGGAGGGAGTCGGAGGGCGGGGGAGCAGGAGGGCGGGGGACAGGAGGGGGGTCGGGGGAGCAGCGGGGGAGGGGTGTCATAGGAGGAGGGTCGGGGGAGCGAAGAGGAGAGGGGAGCAGGGGGAGAAGGGTAGAATAGGTAGTTCACAATTTTTTTTTTTTATAGATTAGGATGTGCTTAGTAATTGCTGGGGTGCAGATAGCCGCACCCTTTGCTTATTTTTATACTAAACTTTAAGTCATATAAAATATACAAGTCTAATGAAAGAAAAATACCAACAAAATCACTTAGATATCGATGACCTTTTATATTCTTATTAAGGTCATCCGATAATTATAAGAACTAAACTAAAATTAGCAATGCCGAACTCCAAGAATTTAAGCCATGTGGACAACATTGGATATGTCCCCGACACAGTCCAAACACTCCAAAATACAATATGACACCAAAACATGTTGTCTACATCGTGTGGTGTCCTTCATGTGTCGTGTCGTATCCTTATCCGTGCAACGTAGGTTGTTGGTTACAAGAAGGTAAGTATCCTTGCCAGCCAATAATGTTGATACATTTTCAATATTGACAATCAAGATGCAAGTTCAAATAAATACCTGCCTGAACTCTATTAACTTTGCTTTTGTACAGAAGAATACATAGCACTCCCAACTCTACTATCAACATATCAATCCAAACCTACCAAAAAAATCATCACACTTTTCTCCCTTTCTCACTCAGATCTCACCTTAAAATGTACAGTTGAAATGAGTTTGTACCGTGCCGGTCATCTGGGGCCCGAAAGTTCGATTGCTTCGGCAACGAGCGACGTATCCTCCACGAAGTCTAGATACGTCGGAGATGATGGTTGCGGCTCGAAAGAAGAGGACCGGAGATATTTCGGCATGTCAGTAGATTTCTGCTGTGAGGCCTCCCACTTCTCGGCAAGACCATCGCCTTCCAGCATCCTGACTACCTCTGACATCTTGGGGCGGTAGGAAGGGTGGTACTGCGTGCACAGGAGAGCCACCTGAACCATCTCCTCCAGCTCGATCCTGTCGTAGTTGCTCTTTAGATCCTTGTCCACCATTGCACCCAGCTTGTTCTCTTGATGAAGCTTCTTCACCTGCAGGAATATGCATTAATTTGACTGGTTCATGTAATAATGCCGGTTGCTTATTGCTTATGGCATGTTTTTTTTACATAGTTTGCAGTATCAGCCGATACCGATCGGATACTGCCGACACCAATACGGTTTGGCACGTCTCAATCTGATACCGACCGATACCGACATTGGGAGAAAATTGAACGGAAAAGACTAGGGTGACTACTATTTCATTCAATTTCAAAATTGCTAAGAAACAACACTGAAAATACTTAAAATTGTGCCTAAATGTATAAAATATACTTTCTAAAATGTTAATAAATTGTTGATAATTACTTTCCGATAAAAAATCCGATACTCCAATCCGAAACCGCTGATACCGTCTATCCCGATACCCATAGAAATGGTCTGATACCGATTCCGATACTGCGAACCTAGGTTTTTTAAATCCCAGGAAAAATTCGGATGAGAAATTACAACCAAGGAGCATCCTCCAAGTTCTCCTAAACTAGAAAAGTATAGATGAACATGTGAGACGCTGTAACGTACAAATGGGGTGTAACGAAGTGTCACAAAAGTCGGGACCTAGCCTGAAGGGTTACACGATGCAACGAGGCCACAGGGTGATCAAAGAGGTATGCCTTCATATCACGAGGCCTCTTTGGCTGTATCATTCGTGGGCGAGTGCAGTTTCTGTACAAGACTGGCTGTAGGGAAGGCCTACAACTACCGGCTTGTCCAATATATGGGGATTGAAGAGATACATAATCGGATGTGACAGTAAACGTAAATTTGAATTTTTTTCGACTATGTAGGTAGAACTGATGTACCACATCTTGTAGACAAATTGCTGTTGTTGTGTCTAGTTATCAAGAAGCAACACCCCACCACCCCAACCCCCACATAGAAATCCATTATCCACAATTCATAGTTAGTGCCTCATCAAATGAATCCTTAGCAGGAGGATCTATCAAATGAATCCAGAAACCATGTAAAAGCATATAGTGATTGTAGAAATGAGTCTAATTTCTCAGATAATATTATTGAGGGCTACTGCCTACTACTTATAGAGGGTCCAACCCCTCTTCATATTACATCTAACCGATGTGGGACTAAAGTCCCTTATTTACTCTCAACACTCCCCCTCAAGATGGGCGATAGATATTAATCATCCCCATCTTGTTACATAGCTTTGACAGACTCAATGAACTAAGACCCTTAGTCAGACAGTCTGCCACTTGTTCTTCTGAGCGAACATAGTCAATCTTCAGTATCCCTTGTTCCAGCTTTTCCTTGATGAAGAATCGATCGATCTCGATGTGCTTCGTTCTGTCGTGCTGAACCGGATTGTTCGCTATACTTATCGCAGCTTGATTATCGCTCAGAAGGTGCAATGGTGTCCCCTTGTCTAGCTTCAACTATGTCAGCAGCGCCTTTACCTATAGCAATTCTGATACTCCTAGAGCCATTGCTCTGTATTCTGCTTCAGCTGTCGACCGTGCTACCACTGACTGTTTCTTACTTCTCCATGAAACCAGGTTTCCTCCTACAAAAACACAGTACCCTGTGGTAGACCTTCTGTCGTCTATGCAGCTTACCCAGTCTGCATCGCAGTATCCCTCAACATCTGTGCATCCATTCTTCTTGAACCACAGTCCTTTTTCCGGCGTCCCTTTCAGATATCTTAGAATCTGAAATACTGCATCCATATGACCCGTTCTTGGATCATGCATATAGCGGCTTACAACACTTACTGCAAATGAGATATCAGGACGAGTATGCCCTAGATAAATCAGTCTGCCTACTAGCCTTTGATACCTTTCGCGATCAACAGGCTTTCCTGCTTCTGCTCCCATCTTGCACTTCTGGTCAATTGGAGTGACTGCTGCTCGGCATCCCAGCATTCCTGTCTCTTTCAACAGATCTAGTGCATATTTCCTTTGTGAGAGAACAATTACTTGTTCACCATCACACACCTCAATACCCAAAAAGTATCTCATCTCTCCCAGGTCCTTCACCTCAAACTCTTTGACGAGTTTCGTCTTCAGCTTAGTGATCTCAACTACATCGTCACCTGTGATCACTATATCATCTACATATACAGCAAGTATAGTAATGTGGCCCCTTGCATGCTGGAGGAAGACAGTATGATCTGCATTTGTCTGATGGTACCCCATGCCAGTGACAGCCCTTCTGAATCTGTCAAACCAGGCTCGAGGAGATTGCTTCAGCCCGTACAGCGACTTCTTCAGTTTGCACACTTTTCCATGTGACGTTCCTTCACCTGAATCTGACACAGAGTAGCACCCCGAAGGAGTCTCCATGTATACTTCTTCTTGTAGGTCTCCATGAAGAAATGCGTTCTTTACGTCTAACTGGTGTAGCTTCCACCCATAGTTTGCTGCAATGGAGACCAGCGTTCTTACGGTACTCATCTTCGCTACTGGGACAAAAGTCTCATCATAGTCGATACCATATGTCTGGGTATAGCCTTTTGCAACCAGTCTCGCCTTGTATCGTTCAACTTTTCCTTCTGGTGTCTCCTTCACTGTGTAAACCCATTTGCATCCCACAGCTTTCTTCCCTTCAGGTAATGGCACCAGCTCCCATGTCTTATTTTTCTCTAGTGCCCCAAGTTCTTCCATCATTGCGGCTTTCCATCTTGAGTCCTTTGCTTCCTGCCAATTCATAGGTAAAGAAGTGGAGTCTAACGAAGTGAGGAATGTTTGATAAGTCGGAGAAATATTAGAATAAGATAGGTAGTTGGCGATATCATGTTCATAATTTTTATAACGAATAGGAGCCTTTCCCGCATTAATGCGAGAAGACCTCCTTAAGGGAGCAATGGGTGGTGGGGAAAGCATAACATCCGAATCGGAGAGATCCGCTTCCGAATCCGAGCGATCCGGTGCGGGAGTAACATCTTCAGGAGTCGGGGCAGGAGTAGACGAGGGACTTGGCACTATAGGCACAGGGCACGGCACAGTACTGGACCTCTGTTGTATTCTTCTGTAAACTTGGAGCTCCTTTTCCCTTGTCTGCTTCTCCCCCTGCGTAACGTACGTATTGTCTTCGTCATCCTCCGTATCAGTATCATTGATGCTTTCTCCCCCTTTCTTCCAGTGTGTCACGACAGGACAAGGTACCGATCCGACAACTACGTTTGGACGTACTACCTCCCCCTCACGTCCAACACCCGCTGTGTGAGGCGTGTTCCCAAACGCAGAACCTTCGTCCGAACCATAATAAGGTTCCAGCTCTCAGAATGTAACGTCCATGCTTACAAACAGCTTCCGTTCAACCGGGCTCCAGCATACGTAACCCTTCTGTGTCCCGGTGTACCCAACAAAGACACACTTAACTGCTCGAGGATCCAGCTTACCAACGCCAGGCCTGTTATCGTGGACGAAGCATACGCAACCAAATACTTTCGGAGGAACGGTGTACTCAGTTGTCCCCGTGAGCATTTCTAAAGGCGTCTTCCAGTTCAGTAATTGAGAGGGCATCCTGTTGATGAGATAAGAGGCTGTCAAGACAGCCTGCCCCCACAAAAATTTAGGAACATTCATAGCCAGCATCATTGTCCGAGCTACCTCCAGCAGGTGCATATTCTTTCGTTCGGCAACACCATTTTGAGCCGGTGTATATGCACAAGAGGTTTGATGCAGTATACCATGAGAGGATAAATACGCAGCAAACCTCTTATGGGTATATTCCGTCCCATTATCCGACCGGAAACACTTAATACGAGCATTATACTGTGTCTTTACCCGTTGATGGAGGCTTTGAAATGCCTCAAAAACATCACTTTTATTTTTCAGCAGGTAGACCCACGTTACGCGGGTAGAGCAGTCAATAAAAATAACAAACCATCTATAACCGTTAACACCGTTTGTAGGACAACGACCCCACACATCGGAATGAATCATATCAAAAGCAGCAGAACATCGATGCCCAGAACTCACATAGGAGCTTCTGGTATGTTTCCCCAACTCACAAGCATCACAAACTAACAACTCTTTATTTGCTTTTTGATATAAGGACGGATACAGTCGACTAATAACGGAAAAAGAAGAATGTCCTACACGCTGATGGTGGAGGAGCAGCTCGGCTTCGACACTTCGACTTCGGACTTCCGGTTGTGCGTCTGCAACCAAAGATGCCAGTGCTCTATCCAGACCGTTCCTGTCCAAGTACCATAGACCCTTATGCCATGTGCCAGTGCCTAGTCGTCTCCCCGTTCCCTTCTCCTGAAAAGTTACATTAGGAATATCAAAGGAAACAATACAGTTTAGATCAAGGATAATGGCGCTAATGGATATAAGATTGACAGGAAAGGAAGGAGCATGTAAGACATTAGATAGAGTGATGGAAGGAGTGCAATCAACAGTGCCTTTACCCGTAACAGGCCTGGAGGTACCATCAGCAGTCTGAATGCTTTCTGGCGGCGTTAGAGTAGAGTATTCCCGAAACTCACCTCGGGACCCCGTGACATGGCAAGATGCCCCAGAGTCCATAATCCAAGCTGGCTGAGAGACAGAAGCAAGAGCACGCGGAGGTATACCGGCACTGGTTTGGGAGAAGTAAGTGCAGTAATCTCCTGTAGTGGACGGCGCCCCAGGAATGACTTGTCGTTCACCAGAACCAAGCTTTGAGCCGCGCATCTTCTCGAGAACTTCTCTCTCAAATGGAGTGATGTCCGCCAGCTGATTGTCCCCACCTTCATCCGCCAGATGCGCCTTGTTGCCTCCAGAGTAAGGGCCCCTTCCACCACTGTAGCTGCCTCGACCACCTCGTCGTCCACCGCGACCGCGGCCCCGACCATTCGAGGGAGTCCGTGTCGGTTTTGGGCAAAAGCGGATGTAATGCCCTGTGTCACCACAGTTGTGGCAAACGCCTCCCGTAGAAGGAGGCTGTGTGAAAGTGGCAAGAGCAGATGTGTCAACTCCGACCTGCTCCCCCTGGGAGATACCCTTGGTAGGCATCAGCTTCAATCGTGCTTCTTCTTGTGCCATGGCAGCTATGGCGTCTTCTAATGTCGGCAGCTGCGGTTGTGCGAGAAGTACATTCCTCCGTTGCTCAAATGCAGGGTTGAGCCCCTTCAAAAACTTCATCATCCGTTGCCGCGAGATATAATCCAGAAATTTCTGAAAATATTTTGCAAAAGCCGGTTCAACCTGAGCATCCTCCATGCCAAGAGGATCATAATGGTCAAGATCAGACCAGGACTTCTTCAACAAGGCAGCGTACTCAGAGATGGTACGATCGTCTTGGATTACCCGATCGAGCTCATCCTGCAGTTGGAAGACTCGCATGGGGTTACCCGAACCGGAGTACATGTCTTTCAATGTTCTCCAGATATCAGCAGCTCCCTCCATTGCTTCAACGTTACCCGACACTTGGTCGGTCAAAGAGGCTGTCAACCAACCAGCCACGACATTGTTGGCAATGTCCCATACAGCAAACTCCTTCGAGGAGTGATCGACAAGGGCCTTGGTGTGGCCATCTACATAACCAACCAAGCCACGTCCCTTCAGCGTCCGCATCGCCTGCCGCGGCCATTTCAAGTAGTTGGTCGTGCCTTCCAACTTCGTCTCCAGCTTGTCCAACTTCCCCATTTTGTACGGTGACGGATCCACATCAGTATGGGTCACGCGTGGGGTTGCCTCCGGTAATCTTTTGGTCAGGAGATCCTCGACCAGGGCCTTCATTTCTTCTGCTGTCAACTTTCCATAGATGGAATCCATGACTTCTGCAACTGCAATCAGTGAGGTGTTGTTGTTTCCTGAGTCGTCTTCTTGTGAATCGTCTTCGTCTTAGTCAGCTATCGGGGGAAAACAACAAAACGAGATCCCTCACTGATATGTCGTAGTTTATACGACCAACTAGAACCGCGTCATGATAACGCGTTCGGACGGCTCAAGGATAACCAACGTAGTTGTGCCTCCTTGCATGAGACAAACCAGAGGTATACCAGCCGTGCAGAAACGATTGTAAAGACAACGTTTCTGAGATACGAAAATCTAAAGAGATTTCGTATTCGCAGTAGAGCTTCTAAAAAGAAGTACTGATTCTCGAGGCAACTACAGAGATCTTCTAAAGAGAAGGAAAATTTTTTTTTTTTTTTTTTTGACGGGTAGGGTTAGGGTTAGGGTTTGGATGGGGCTGCTAGAGCTAGGGTTAGGGTTTCCATTGCAAGAGAGGCTAGGGTTAGGAGGGGGGGGGGGGGGGGGGGCGGGAGGGTGCTGGCGGGTGGCGGGAGGGGGGGAAGGGTGCTGGTCGGGGGGGGGGGGGTACTGCTCCGGGGGGGGGGGGGGCTGCTGCTCCGGGGGGGGGTGGGGGTACTGCTCGGCGGGGGGGGGGGGGGGGGGTCGGGGTCGGGGGGGGCGGGGGGGGGGGGGGGGCGGCTGCTCCGGGGGGGGGGGAGGATTCGGCTAAAAAAATTTATTTTTTATTTTTTTTGTGGAGAGAGAGAGAGAGAGAGAGAGAGAGAGAGAGAGAGAGAGAGAGAGAGAGAGTTATGGCTTTGATACCATGTAGAAATGAGTCTAATTTCTCAGATAATATTATTGAGGGCTACTGCCTACTATTTATAGAGGGTCCAACCCCTCTTCATATTACATCTAACCGATGTAAGACTAAAGTCCCTTATTTACTCTCAACAGTGATCAATTGATCATGAATATATATAGTACATATAGTGATCAATTTGAAAGAAAGTAAACGAGATAACTTGACCAATAAGTTTCTAAACTCTAAAGTTATGATTTCGTTAGGTGGTTTGAATCAGGATTATCCATGGTAAAGAATAATTGTATGTATTCAATTCGGGTTTCATGTAGTTCCAAGCTAGATGATACTTTTGTACGAGACTTGTGATTTTTTGTGTGTAAGGCGAAAATAAAAGAGTGAAGGTAAGAGCTTACCCAATCAAGCATCACTCCTTTCTGAGCTGCCACCCTTCCGAAATCCAGTGCCTTCTGACCAGTAATCAACTCGAGCAATAGGATGCCAAAACCAAAAACATCAGTCTTCTCTGATGACTGACCAGTTGACAAATACTCGGGAGCTATATGACCAACTGTTCCGCGAACTGCTGTTGTAACATGCGATTCCCGGTGGTCTAGAAGCTTTGCCAATCCAAAGTCTCCAACAATCGCTTCAAAGTCTTCGTCTAGAAGGATGTTGGCAGCCTTTACATCCCGGTGTATGATTTTAGGGTCACACTGCTCATGCAAATAAAGCAATCCCCGTGCTGTTCCCAGTGCTATTCTCTTTCGTCTCGACCAATTAAGAACTGGCCTACCATGGACATGTTCTGCCAGGAAGGAAATGCATGAGATAAACAAATCAGTCTAAATCGATACTGACAGAGCACTTATCAGGACATAAGAAAACAAAATTTCACTCTGAGATGTACAAATTTGTGTTCGAGTACATGATTGGCACCAACGATTTTCTGAGTACACTCACCTCTCAATTGAGAAGCGACACTGCCATTTGGCATGTAAGGATAGACGAGAAGTCTCTCACTCTCCGTTGTGCAGAATCCAAAAAGCCCGAGGAGGTTTCGGTGAACAGCCAAGCTTATCATCTCAACTTCTGTTTGAAATTGAACTTCCCCTCCAACGGCGTTATAGTCTTTCAGCCTTTTAACAGCTACAATGGTACCATCACGCAAGCACCCTTTGTATACTATACCATATCCCCCTCTTCCTAAGATATTTTTCGAGTTGAAATGATTGGTAGCTACTCTGAGCTCCTTAAAGGAGTATCGCTTCAAATGACCAAGACGTACTTCGGGGTCGTATTGATCTGCAATGAACAAGATGCATGAGAAAGCTGCACAGGACAACATATAACCTAGAATGCCAGCTTTCATCAGTTCCAGACCTCCACCTTTTGGAGGTGATCTCAAACACCTATGTATATGCTTACGTTCTATGAAAACAAACATGCTTCATGCTCGAGTACGTCTTCTATTTGTATGCAAGACATGCCTATTTTGTATGTTGCTACGATGCAGTAACTTATAGAAAGGATCCCATTTTCTTTTTCATGTTACATTAAACAATATCATGAGAATGCTAACTATACTCTTTCCTGTTTGTAAAGTGCAACTGTCTTTCATTCAAACCATTGTTTGCATTTAGGAGGTTGATAGGAAATGGCTAACCAATGAAAAGGAATATAGCATGTTTTGCAGATTGGTGTCTGTAGTCACATATTTGCACAAGGAAGAACTTGTTCCCGTAAAATGAGTTGCTATATTTTTCTTCCATGTAAATAATCTTCAATATTATCATAATACATAATTTGATCTGTGTTATTCCGTTGCTAATAGTCTAATACTAGTTTATTTTCCTTGGTTCTGTAGATGAATTCTTTCTTAAATGGAGGAAGCTAATTAGATTCAGATTTAGGAACACATATAGTTCAATCCTTTTGGTTGAAATATACAGTGCAAACAGTGAGCATATACAAGCAAACACTACAAGACTCACCATATATACAGTGCAAACACTAAAAAAACTCACCATAGCCATGCATACATTGACAGAACAGCATTTTAGGCTTACATTAACACTTTGTTAGACAACTGCAAGGAGAAGAAGAAGAAGAAAAAATTAAGAGGAAAAGGGAATAACTGACCATTTACATCAAAGAAAATTTGTTGATTGTGCCGGCGCTGCCATAATAGGAACAACCCAACAACGATAATAATTAGCACAAGAGAACCAACACTGGCACCCAATGCGATAGCCACACGGCGACGTCTAACTACTCCAGGTTGTGCCGCAGCTGAGAAACCCAAGGACCCTATTAATTAGAATAGTCATTGGAGTAAATAATCAAAGGCCCAGCAGAATCTCATTATCAAGATAAGGAACTTGCTCAACTGCCTAAAAGTTTAAATCATCGGGCTCACCCTTTAGATCATCAGGTGGATATGAAAGTGGATCCAAAGACACATTGGAACAATTGTTAACTGAGCTCGGTCCACAGATTAAAGGATTTCCTACGATGCTGGTCAAGAATGAAGAATATAGCATTTAAGTTTGTGCCCTTATGTTGCTCAACACTGCTTGAACACAAATAGATGCAGCAAATGCCTAAGAGATGAAAAAGCTTACTTGAAAGTTCTTGCAGATAATTTTGGTAACGAGCCACTTAAATTGTTATAAGAAAGGTCCCTGCAAGCATTTATCAAATTAAACAATGCCCTTGCCAATTTTGCCATTTAAAATGAACATTTCTAGCATAATGAGTGAGAAGAGCGAGCTGGAGAGTAGCATACATACAGGAGAGTGAGACTGTCGATGTTGGACAATGAATCAGGGCATCGTCCAGATAGTCTGTTCTTGTTCAACCGCCTGCCTTGCTCAAAACCAGAAGGAAAATGATTAATAAGAGTTGAAATCCACATGTAATTATTATAGAAAAGGCAAGATCAATGTATCCAAATGTTATAGAATCTTACAAATAGTTCAGGTTCCTTAGGTTCCCCAAGGAACTAGGAATACTGCCACTGAACTGATTGTTCGAAAGGTCCAGAGTTTGGAGCTTTTCCAGCTTTCCGATATTGCTAGGAATAGGTCCAGATATGGCATTGTTCTGAAGCAGCCTATAAGAACAAACCCAGACTTTTACCTCTCACATAAAGTATGAGCAAAATGCTTACATTACTCTCACAGCAAAATTTTCGATTAACCGTACCAGGTTTTTAAAACAAATCGATCATATTAGATAATCATATGTCGAACCTCAAGCTTTTGAACAGAATTTTCACTTACACAGACTGCAAATTCGTGAGATTGCCAATCGACGGTGATAAAGTTCCAGACAAGCTTTGGCTTGGCAGACCTCTGCCAACAAAGACATGAGATGCTAAGAATGCATTGCCTTACAAATCATTGGTTTAAAAGCTTGATATAGAAGAACCGTTTTCATCTTACAGAACAGAAACATATCCATCCGCAGAGCAGGTGACCATCCTCCAGCTGCACGGATCCACCGAATTGATATCCCAATTCTCCAGAACGTTGTACGGGTCATTTAGTTCGTTTTTTATGGCCGTCAGCGCCACAACTGCAGAAGCGAAAGTACAGGAGTTAATAACATCTCGTATTCTTGTTCCAAAGGCGTCTTCGATTGTCTTGAGCTCCAATGGCACCAAGAGGAACCACTTAAGATACATACGATTGAATGGTCAGAGTGAAGATTTTTGTACAAATTCAATACATGCCTTAATTTGTGAGGTTGGAATAATGGAGGCAGGAAAATATCTCTACAATTAGCACTTCCAAATGAACCTACTGTTAAAATAAAAGCATACATGTTCATTATTAGCTAAAGTTGTTCTTAATTATTACACCATAACATAGATATCTCCTCTTAAATTACTGGATGCACATATTACATTTATTGCTTTAACATATATTTTAGGATAATAACTTGCAACTCAAACTAATGTTTCAGAGATGAGAACCTAATTGTTAGTTACCAAGGTTATGGTTAAATCTAGCAACCCAAACCCAAATAATAACATTATATGACTAATTTAAAGGATACAATACCACATTAGAAAAAGTAATATATATAGGAATGCAGATCCTTAATAGCAAGTACAAACCCAAATTGAATCCATAAATTATGATTAACATATCCAGCAAAAAGAAAAAGAAAAATCAAGATAGGTTCAATCTTGAACACAAGTCAAGATCTGTGCACCAACCTTCATAGTTTATACCAGATGGGGAGAGAGATGCAGAGGACACCACCACCATTGCCAACAGCACTACAAATCTCACCATCATCATCCACAGCAAAAGACCTCTCCTTTCCATGGTGTGCTGTGCCTCCAGACTCCTCCCTACCACATCTGCTACCATTAACAGAGCCCCGCCCAACCTTATCCCTCACCAAACTCCCAACCAGAAGAATTCCTCAACAAATTCCAGCGGAATTCCTGAACCAGAGCCTCTCCCAACAAAAACCCAGATGGAAAATGGGCTGTTCCAGTATAAATAACCGGGAAAGGAGCCACCTTTATGGCAAAAAATCCACTCCAAATGGCTCTGGGAGCCAAAACCCAGATGCAAAATTCCAACTTTTCTGCAGAAAGAGAGATGGAACTAGCTCCACCAGCACCAATCCAAAGCCCACACAGAACAGGAGGAGAGTGTTTCCAAAAGGAGTCAACTTTCTCTTCAAAGACTCTCTCTCTCTCTCTCTCTCTCTCTCTCTCTCTCTGGATTCAGCAAAACAAGTAGTCACTGCTGAGTGTGAGCTCACTGTTGGGTTTTGTCCATCACATTGCCAGCTTCTTCCCCAACCTGCTTTGATTCCTTCTTTCTCTCTCTTGATCTTTGTTTCTTTCTAACTCTACTGAGGAGTGGATGAGGAAGGAGAGTGAGAATATCAAAGCAAAGCAAAGACACAAAGTGCCAATGTGAACTGCCAAAAGATGACACAGAAGCAGATGCAGCGCTTTCATAAAAAGAATGAAAATATTTTAACATCAGAGGATGTACATTTTTTTACAAAGAGAAATAAAATGTGATTGAAGAAAACAAACATATAAACATTTTTTTTATACTTTTCCATCCACACTCCACAGAAAAACATACATGTGAGTTACAAGTGGTACTCTCACTCCAAAGGTATTCTTACCCCTCTATAGCCCATTTTCCCTCTCTCTTTTTTAAATTTGAGATCTGCTTAGAAAATCTGGTTGAAATTAAGCTGTCATGTCTTAAATCTTTGGACTTTGGTGTTACTCCTATAACCGTCGAGCTAGTTGAATTTAACATCAATTATTTTGTCATAATATTAAAGTTAGGGTCCTAATATAACTTATATTATATAATGTCAATAATTAGATTTTACCATAAATGTTTTCTTTAATACTTTTGTATATTTATAATAATAAAAATTGTTCATTAATTTTAATAAGAACAAGTTAGTAATTACGAAAGCTGTCATTTGATCTTTCTAAGTAGTTTTTCCAAGTTAATTAAAATACATACAATAAATAAATATATATATATATATATATATATATATATATATATATATATATATCTATATATATATATATATATATATATATATATAAAGTGTAGTATATTCTTATAATTCTTATATTTTATTTAAAAAAAAATTAATGAAGGCTTCATCGAAGTTGAGTATATATGGACCATGTCTTATCTTCTTCTTATTTTATCACTTATGAGAAATGAATTGCAAATATATATATATATATATATATATATATATATATATATATATATATATATATATATATATATTCGAGTTAGTTCATTATATAAATAATAACAAATCTTGCATTCTGAAAATTTTTATTTGAATCATTTTTCTTCAATTTAACTCTTTTTATATAAAACTAGCAAAAATTATATATTTACTTAACAAAACATTTCATATAGGGTTAGGAAATTACGTGAAAAAATTGTTTGAAAAATTTACAAGGAGAGGAATGGGTCGCCAACCAATGAAATTAGCCAATTTGCCCCCATCTTATATGGGGTCCCCCATTTTTTTGGGACTTGGCGGCATCTCACATACTTTTTTTTAAAATAGTCTAGCGCCATCTTAGATGACGTCCAACATGTTTTGGGACTTGGCACCATCTTAGATTATGTCCAACGTGTTTTCCGGTTCTTGATGCCATCTTAGATGACGTCTAATTTATTTTTCAATATTATCCTCTTCTTTCTTTCTTTCTCTTAAACTTGAGTGAATGATGTATCTTAAATTTGGATGACACCGAACATTAAAAAGAAAAGAGTAGGCGCCATCTAAGATGGCGTCAGAATATTTTTTAAAAACGTCAATTAAAATGGTATAAGTTTAAAAAAATATTGGACGTCATCTAAGATGGTCGCAGATTGAATAATTTTATTGGGCACCACATCTCCTTTTTCTACTTAAATATGCCTAACTTTCTAACACTTTATTGAAATTTTATGTTTACTTGATTGGCTGTCAAATCTATTGGATTGGATGTATATATAGATTTGAACTTTATATATTGCCTCAATAAATAGTTGGAATGTGAATGCTTTAACCAGTAGGCAGTAGCAGGCATATAGGTAGGTACTAAAGATGACAAGGATGCAATGTGGGCCATCAGGGGCACATCACTTTCAAATGAGCAAGGATTTTGGTATCATCCCCTTTCAGAGTACACTGCCTCGTCTCAAAGTAGGAACATTGATTGGTATCTTATGGAATAAAGTATTAAATGTATATATATGTTAATGAGCAAGTAAAATATCTATATATAAAAATTTGAGTATATAGCATCAATTTTTTAAAAAATTGTGCCAAGGGCATATAGTTTAGTAAAGGGCTAATTAGTACCTAAATACTGGATTTTACACCAGTATAGAATTTAAGTCTTATTATGTCCAATTAAAAAATTTAGATCATGAATTTTTTTCTGTATTACTTTTCCCATTATATCCTTAACATTATTACAAGGGCAACAACAAACACACTTTTTATATTTGTTTCATTTTTTCCATTATACCCTTAACATGAGTTCAAGGGCAACAACAAACACACGTTAGAAATGAGGGTATAATTGGAAAAATGAAACAACAAATAAAAATTCATAGTCTAAACTTTCCAATTGACATGTTATGGCTTAAATTTTAAGCTAGTATAAAATTTAGGGTCTAAACACTAATTAGCCCTCTAGTAAAATTGTGATATGAGCCCAAAAACATCCTTCAGAATGGTGTATTTTATGTTTTGCACAAAATATGCCCTTTCGAAGGATTTTTTTTAAATATATTTATGGCTAAATTATAGCTTAATACCCTCAACTATTTTAATTTTTTAACTTAATACCCTCAATTTTGATATGTACTAACTTAATACCCTGATTTTTTTGACAAAATTGTCCCTCCCATCCACACACATACACCCCAAATGCCCCCTCCTGCTAGCACTCCCCCCTCCCCAGCGTCCGCGACCTCCCCCCTACACCCTGCGTTGTGGGTCGCCGCGGAGCCGCCAGAGGGGGCAACCGTAGAAGCCGGAAGCTACACGGGGCGGCAGGACACGCTGCAGGAGGTGGGCGCGGGGACAGGACGCGGCGTGGGCCGGCCCGGAGCTGCACAGGGCGGCAACGTCGCGGACGAGGGAAGCAGCCGAAGGCAGGTGCGGGTGTGGGGGCGCGGGGTTCATTGGAGGAAGCGGGTGCGGATGTAGAGGCAGTCGCGGAGGGGTAGGGCGGCCGGAGGGAAGGTGCTGCGGGAGAAGGAGGGGGGAGAGGGTGTTGTAGGTTAGGAAGGGATGGATATTTTTGTCTTTTTTAAAAATTTGGATATCAACATGCAAATTATTATATAGTTGAGGGTATTAAGTTAGCACCTATCAAAGTTGAGGGTATCAAGTTATAATTTAGCCTATATTTATTAACAAATTTTATTTCGCTTAGTGGTTGGCTAATTAAGAATGTGAAGAATAAGTCCTTTCTGAAGGACGTATTTTAAACAATTATCTTTTTTAATCACATAAACAATGTAACAAAATATTGTATATAGAAAAAAATTAGCGGCGAAAGTTTAGTGATGAAATTAGGCTTTCAATGACGTATTGGACTTTTAGCGATGAAAGTTTAGTGACTAAATTGGACTTTCAGTGACAAATGGAACTTTTAGTGACGAAAGTTTGCTTTTAGTGACAAATTATGTCATTCATCAGGACTTTTTTTCCGTAAAATACAACCTTCTGACTGGCGTATTTCTTGATTGCAATTTTTTTAATCGGTTGAATCATTTGATACGTCTTCCTGATGGGCTTTTGGGCCTCAAAATATAATTTGTGCAAACTTTATGCTCTGAAAGCAATATCAATAATATTTTCCTATGTATTTTGCACGACTAATAATAATGTTATAGAAAAATATCCTATAAACAAGACGATGGTAACGTGGATTACTAACTCATATAATTTTATAACAACTACAAATAAAAGGATTGCGTAAGATATTAGTTTTTTCTTGGTTAATGTAGGCAATTTTGTTTTCTTTTACATGGCATGTATCTATGTTAGAATTTTGTTCACCTTTCTTCCTTGAAAATCTACAAGAAAATAAAATTTAAATTAAATGTTACCGGCCTCCGGGAAAGTCGGGCACGTAGCACTGCCCTAAAAGTTAATCCGGATCTATGTGCAAACTTTATCTGAACACTCCTAGTGGTAAAATCCCGCTCCACCGGAATCTTTTTGTCGCACACAACTTGGAGAGAGTGACCCTCGACTTAGCTCTGTCCAGAGCAAGAAAAAAGAAGAACAACAGCGTTTCGGAGGAGATAAGAATTTGAGAGAGGTTTCGTACATAATTGTTTTTGTGTCAAGTGTACTCTCTAGGAGAAAAAAACCATGCATTATATAAGAAACCCAACACCTCAATGAAATGAATGGTGTTTAATGATAGAGTAATAATATAGATAGGTGTTAAATATTAAGGAAAGAAACGTATGGAAATTGAATGTATAGAAACGTTTGGAAATTGAAAGAATGGAAACTTGGTTTTTGTAGCAGCAACACCAACAATCCCCCCCTCCTAAAAAAAACCAAGTTCCAGGTAATAGAAGGAAAGAAAATAATAGATGATTTAAGAGAATTTATGGGCAGTTGTATACTATGCATAAATGAGATGGACTACAGCATTGAATCTCACATAGTGACTATTGTCTTTGTCTGAAGAAGAGCTTGATGGACTACGCCTTGAATCGGTCTTCTTGAACCAGACTTGGAAATAGCACACATAGTATGCTAGAGGTACTTGGGTCTATCGGATGGCACGTTTGGTTGGCCATGCGCACTTTTACACATTCATGAGAGTTGTCTAGGATCGCCCTGTCCTATAGTCGCGGCCCTCACGACCTCTCATATAGGTAAGTCTTTAAGGGTTGGTGATAGGAATCAACCTTGCATATCATGCTTGGACTTATTAAGAGTTTAAACTCAACCTATCCATATCACAAAAGGAATATTGTCACCATAGGGATGGGGTATGAATGTACATGTAACACCCATATTCTGAATATGTATTTTGTCAAGCTTGCATGTATTTCAGACCTGTATTTATTTTCTCGGATTTTGGCATGTACTTGTAATTGGCTTGACTTGCAGATTTTGGTTCTCGTAATTGAGTTTTACCTGGCTTGGTTTTATTTTGTGGAGGAGAATTTGGTTTGGTATGGTTTAATATGCATGGAACACTTTAACCTATACTCCACCCTCAACACAACACAACCCACCCTTATAATATCTCCACCAACCTTCTCTCTCCTCATTATTCTCTCATTTATTTCTCCATCTTCTTCTTCCTTCCTCTACACAACACTCCACCCCTTAGGCAAGTGCAACTTGCTTCCACAAGAGAGCCCATTTTTATTGTTCCATTAGCTTCTCCTCATGTTTCTAAGACACATTAGAACTTGTCATTTTCCATTTTGAGGCTTTAATTTTTGTAGATCTAGAAATTGGTCATTTTCGGATTTTGGTGGTTTGATTTATCAAACTTCTTTGTTTTCAAGTTTTGATGGTTCCATGTTGTAGAGAATTTTATTCTACCCAATTTTGACCTTTGAAAAGTTGGATTTGGACTTGTTATGACCAAGTTATGGACTTTTGAGGCTTTGGGTTCAAACCATGGAGTTCTTGCTGTTTTAGAGAAGACAGTGAGCAGTGTACGAGCTTTTTAGCTTGCGCCACTGAGCTGCGCGCGCTCTTTAGCGCAGCACAGTCTACCTCATACGCTGCCTTTTGGAAGCGTATGTCTTGTATACGCTGACTTGGGTGACAAGGAGTCGTATGGACCTCATACGCTGTCTTTTGGAAGCGTATGTCTTGCATACGCTGACTTGGGTGACAAGGAGTCGTATGGACCTCATACGCTGCCTTTTGGAAGCGTATGTCTTGCATACGCTGACTTGGGTGACTGAGCGTAGGCTGACCTGAGCGTAGCTTGACCTGAGCGTAGCCTGACCTGAGCGTATGCTGACCTGAGCGTATGCTGACTGAGCGTATGCTGACTGAGCGTATGCTGACCTGAGCGTATGCTGCATGAGCGTAGGCTGACCTGAGCGTAGCCTGACCTGAGCGTAGCTGACCTGAGCGTAGCCTGACCTGAGCGCAGTCTGACTTAGGTGCAACTGGACCTGACCCTACTTACCCTGGATCTCCTATAGCCCTGTATATTGATATTTTATTAGATATTTAACGTCCATTTTATATCCTTACGCCTTTTGTCATGAACTTGATAATTCTGAATTTATTTATTTATTACGTTTGGAATGATAATTGAACAATGCTTGATAGTGGCCCGCCGTGGTGCACTCCTGACTTGATAACTTGACCTGCTACACATAACATGACAGTGACCCGTGGTGGTGCACTCTTGACAAGTAATTTGATATGATAATTCTTGATGGTGGTCCGTCGTAACGCACCCTTGCCTTGATAAGTAATCTTGATAAGTAACATGACACGATGGTGACCCGTCGTGGTGCACCCTTGACAAGTAATCTTGACAAGTAATCTTTGACACGATAACCTTGATACGCTGTTGCGACGGCTAACTTGACATGCTAAGTGAATTCTTGACACCGTGGGTGATTGTATTGAATGTGCTTGTGTAAGCAACCAGTCTTGTCTCGCATCATGTCTAGGACATGGATCCCTGGTTTCCCACGGTCAGGGATTCATACTGAATCTGGCTAGGTTAATGACTAGATTGATCAAATAGTTCATGGAGAATTTCCCAGTTACCTGTTGCCCCTTTGGTCCCGGCCTTATATATATATATACACGGTACTTGTTGCTATCCGTCGAGATGAGCGCACTTCCAGCCCGCCGTCGAGTGTGGTACCTTAGGACACATGTATCTTACTACAGTGTGTCTGCTATATCCTGCTATCTTTTTCCTTTCTTGCTGGGATCACTCAGGTAGTAACAAACAGGTAACCGGACTTGGGATTCCCATTGCATCTTGCTAGTAACTAGGCCTGTGATAACCCTAGTTAGTTAAAGTAGTAAGCCGTAATTATTGTTTGGCCGTGATTGATTGGATGGAGTCTAGTCCAGCTTTGTCTCGTCCTGATCCTGTACAATTTCTGGCATGACATGATTACTCGTGCTTTATCTTAATTCTATATCATGAATAATTGCATGACCAGATTTCTTATATTTACCTTGCCGATAAATGGTGGGAGAAACCAAGTTCTGTTCAGACGAAGGGTTACAACCTCGGTCCTTGTTTGGTTTACGGGTTGTAACCTGGTTATCTGAATAGTCCCATGGTTATCTCATCGTATATCATCCTGTTATGCTTTTCCATATGTTATGTCTTTCATCGATTCTGTACAAGATTGTCTTTTATATTCACCTATCATGTTTTTTCTTAAATTACTGTCTCTTATTATGTAATTATATTATTGTGCTAATTGCTGGTTTTAGTTCTTAAATGAAGCCTCCTTTGTGGCACTTGCTCTTTCTGGGGTCTGACCCAACTGGTTTTGTATGGCCAGATACCGGAGCAGCAGCAAAGGATCTACCTGCCTTCCAGCCACATGGTGACCACTAGAGGGAATCCTGGCAACGAGTGGGTTATTTTGGCTCTTCCACTCTATTGTACATTATTCTTTGAGGCATTTAGCCGACGAGCACCTGTTAGCTCGATGCACTTTACTTTCTGTCTGCCTACGGGCTGTAAACATGATTGGCAACTCGAGGTTGATCATGTATGACTTAACTCTTGCTAGTCCTTACATTTTGTACGACTAGCTTCATGATCATCTGGATATGTAATATTTGGGACGCCTTACAATTGTATATTTGGTGGTCTGATATCTTGTAACTATTACTAGTTGGTTGAGATTGAGACGATAGGATAATTTATGACCTTAAGAGACTGATGGCTTGTTGTCACGACCCGCTACCCAAATTGTTGGGCCAGGCCGAGTCATGCCCAGCCTACGTTGAGATAAAACGTAGTAAGCTGTTCTAAAGACAACAGGATAAGACTAAATGTACTAACAGTTCTATAAGTGAAGAAGAATCATAAATGCTCCAAACACAAAAGTCATCGTATATAGTAAACGTCCAAGTACAAGTAAACTGAAATGTAAAATTGGATACATGTCCAGTTACAAAATGATATAGTCTAATACATGTCTACTCTCAAAAGTCTAAGTAAACAAAAGACAACTAGGCGAGGTTCCCCGCAGGAACATCCTCGTAAAGCAGAGCCGGGTCCTCGACAGTAATCCCATAATACGAATCACAGAGCAACTCCTCCTCAGTAAGTATACCTACAACGTTATCCTGTCAGGACGGGAGCAAGTACTGTTTTCTAGCAAACTGAATATACAAAGCATGAACAGGAAGGTAATAAACTGGAATCATGACATATCATGGTTTAATTGGTTCTTTTTAGGAATGACAACATATAGATTAAAAGTTTAAAACTATAGCATGTACGTGAATCGGTCAATAGGTGAATAGGATGTACAGCGGCACATATCAAGTTTTTCTGGCATGCACATACGTGCACGAACGGCATCGGTGTATATCCATACACAAACGCGAGATCAGAACCTACGGCAAGGTTACATATAGAATGTCCCCGAGCACGGTAAATACATACGGAGAAGGGGGTCATGATCACGTACACTACTAGCAGTTTCTCCTTAACCCGTTATTTTAAACATGTGAGAGATATGAAAACAGTAATAACATGTGCGAGATACGAGAACGATATGAAGCATGTGAGAGATATGAGATACTGTCCTAAACATGGTAGAGACTGAAAGTAATACAACATGTAAAGTTCTAACTTGCTACCCCAAGGATCAGCATTTAACATGGTTGGTAAGTCGCAGTTTATTGTTCTAGCAGTATGTAAAGTTCGTAGAAAGTACTTGCCTCTAGCAAAATAAAACAAGCTGCGATAAATGTGCTATGGATGTCCGGTAACTCGTCGCTGTAGAAGTAAATACAACAACTTAGTTTACACTAAGCTAAAATACTATGACACTAATTGGTGAAACACGACTTGTGACTGGACACCTAGCCAAAATGATGACTTGGCATAGGAGACCAATGTGGGGGTGACACACTATGTTAACTAACTTTCTAGGGTCTTTACACTAGTGAGGGATGAGGTTTAACACGGCTAAAACTCAAAAATAGCACAAAAACTATAAGTCGTAATTAATCAATAAATAAATCAAAAGATCATTATGTTCTAACAATTTTTGAAGTAGACAAAAAGCCTAGTTTTTCTTAAAGTAAAGTACCAAAGTGATCCTTGTTAATCATAGAAATTTATTATAATTTTTCTGAAATTTATTAACCAGTACAAATATTTTATAAAAATTAGTTTTCCTAAGTATACAGAAAATGAGTTTTGGTTTCATATGCCAAACTAGTGGCAAAACAGTAAACTAAATATTACAAAAATTATACTAAATTAGCTAACTTAACATAGTATCTAAAAACTATTTTTTCATAATTTTAGCAGTACTTTAAGTATTTTTTTGAAAATCAAAAACAGCATTGCACACAATAATTAATTATCTGCGTATTTTGTCCATGTATGTAATTTGAACCAAAGTTCAAATACAGGACCCAAGGCCATGAATCAAGTCCAATATGACTTGTACAGGTCTTGAATGTGTGAAAACACATTTGAGCCCAAATACCCATGCTAGGCCTGGACACCAAATGGTTGCAGTAATTTAAATACAATAAAAATACAATTTGGTAATAGTCAAACTAAATATTATTATTTTAATAAGGTAAAGTTTTACATAGTAACTATAAAAGTATGAATATTATCTTATAAAGATAATTTATACTAAGCTAAGTAAAATACATACATAAAATAGTGTATATATATATAAAAATATATATATACAAATATAGGGATGTTTACATATTGGATATATATATATATATATATATATATATATATATATATATATATATATATATAAATTACATATATGTATATATATATATATATATATATATATATATAGATATATATATATAAGAAAATACTTATCTATATAACATATATATATATATATATATACAAAATTAATGTATACATATATATATAATAGTATATATATAATAATATATATACATAAGGAAATATATATACATAAATATATATGTATACATAATACATATATATATATATATATATATATATATATATATATACATACATAAAATAATGAAGTATACATATGTATATATAAAAACAGTAAATATATATATACAAAATTATAGTATATATAGAATAATACATATATATATACAAATATATGTATATACATATATATATATAAATATATATATAATAAAAAAAGAAAAAGAAAAAGGAAAAAGAAAAAGAAAAAGAAAAAGAAAAAGAAAAGGAAAAAGAAGCAGTGGCCGGGCTCAAACCCGAGCCAACACAGCGCACGGGGGGGTGGGTGGTTTAGATTAGGATGGGCTGGCCAGGGGGTCAGCCCATCAGTTGTGTTAAGGTTAGAGTTTAGGTTAGTTTTATTTAGGTTCGAATTAATTAACATAAAAAATATATATAAAAACCATCATGTGTCCTGACAGTTAGGGACACAGGTATCCTCGTGTCCTAGGCCTGCACAACACGTACGAGTTCAATCTCGCGTGTCCAGTTCTATCGAAATGTTCGCCAGGACACGGCGAACCACATACCCGTGCACGAGACACGCACGACACAGTCTCGTGACTGTTACCTGTGTGTCTGACTTCTCAAAGAAGTTTCGAAGGCGGAGGCGGCGGCTAGGGGCGTCGGGACGGTGGCGCTGCGTCCAGCTCGGCAAGGCGAAGTGGATGGCGGTGGTGGCGACCGTCGACGACGAGTGGTGAGGCGGGGGTGGTGTGTCGCCGGAGTTAGGGTTAGGTCTAGGGTTTTGTGGGAGAACGGGGGCTGTGGCGGTCGTCGGTGGTCGGGGATGCGGTAGCTAGGTCGGGGGGGTTCCTGGGGTTTAAATAGGGGGGGAATCGAGGCGGTCGGGCAGCCGGGAAAGGCGGGGGCAGGGCGGTTGTGTCGGTCGGGCAGCCGAGTGGGTCAACGGGGGTGGGTGAGAGCCAGAGGAGAGAGAGTGTCGTGTGAGGGGGGGTTTGGGTAGTTTGCAATAGGGCCCTTGGGAATTAGGAAATTGCATAAGTTTTTACAGTATAAAATACAAAATAATATTTGCATTCCTCAATTAAAACCAAATTCCTAATTACAAACTGATATAAACAACATTTCAAAAATTGCAGAATGATATTAAAACTATTTAGAAAATTACATATTGATATTTTCTACTTAAAAACTCATTTAAAAATTAAAGAAAAATTTCAAAAAATTTCCTAACAATTATTTAAGGCTATAAATGACATAAAAATTTAATTAACACTAATTAAAAATGAATTTGAAAAAACAGGGGCTTACACTTGTAGATAAACCCTCATATTTCTAGACAGCCGTGACCGTATAGTGAGATGGATTCCATTTCATTATACGTAGCTGGCTATGTCCGCCCCCGCTCTCCAGTATTTTGGTTCTGGGGCGTGACAGTACACATGTACAGCCTCCTGGGCTTTTATTTTAAAGAGAATTTAATCTCAGGTCAGTGTTCCATAATAGTCACCTAGTCCAGCTTGTTTCTACCCATTGAACCGGCTTCTTGGGATCTCCATTCAGACTCGGTTGGGTTTCCACTGCTGGTGACTATACTATGGGCTTAATCCCATCCCCCTTGATGATTCTAGGATCAATGTCCTAAACAAACTCTTCGTCGAGAGAAAAAACAGACTCTTCGTTAAGAGATCTGTATAGTTCTTTTTATGACTTTTATAGTCAAGAACCACATTTTTGCCTTTTAGGCTCTTTAATATCTTGGAACACAGCTGCATGTACCTGTTCATCTTAGAATTCACAAGATCATGCTTTTAGCATAATTTTAAAATAAATAACAGGTACAAAAATATACATATTATGTAAAGTATATAATATATGAGCCATACAACTTCAGTACACAATGTGACTGAAGATAACATTTCGGAATATTTAATACTCTTAGCTATGATAGGTTTGTTACATAAACCTCAAGAGATGACAACTCCTCATAGAGTAAAAAAAAATCCATAAATGGATTAGGTGTCATATAGTCAGTTACCTAGTTTGCATTTCAATGACCTTCTATGACATAAGAGTATCTGATATGATACAATTTATAGTCTAGAATAACCTTAAAATATTCTTTCTAATATAGAACAAAATAACTGGTTTGACTGATTCTGAAATCAGACTTAGTGACATCAGAGTCATTTAACATATGTGTGATTTCACTAAATAGTTATATAAGCCCCAAAAAAAGTGAGTCAAAACTTTTGAAGTAGTATCAAATAAAGTTTCAGGCTTGGTACTAGAAGATTCATCTTTATCAATAATATTTAGAAATATGACATTCTAGTGTACTAGAATAATAGTTTAAGTGATTTTTGCCAATTTATCTTAACAAATCTTTAGTTTATCAAGTTTTGATCAACTTGGGTTAGCTGTAGGGGTCGGTTCTCAGCTAGTGGAGGTCCACAGGGGGACGATTAAATACCGTGTCGCTTAGAGCTATTTACGCCCGATTGACAGAAGGACCCTTTCGGCTTATACCCAAAATAATCTCAATTTTTAAACTTTAGATTTATTGGGATTTGTAATATCACTAAACTATTTTCCTTTTGACTAAATTGTTTGAACTTGTCAAAGGAAATTATAATGTCACAGTTTATATGCAAACCAATGCTTGCCTAATATAATCCTAGTATTGTGACAGAATAATATTGTAATTTATTTGTCTGAGAAGAAATTTTAATATGATCAACTAAGGTTCAAACATGCAAAAATATGCGAAGAATATCACTTCAATACAATAATATACATAACCATATATGTAAACCAAGATAAATTGGCTCATAGACTTCAACAATATATTTTTCCAACTAAATTTAGGAATAAAAAATGACTAAAAAATGTAGGTTGTAAATATGAAAAATACCTTTCCATATGTTCGAAACATTTTTGTACCTCTTGATTTTTGGCTTGCCAATTGCACTTCAGAGGATATGTCATTATGAATATCATTTATTTATTTATTTAAACATTTGAAACATTTCTAATCATTCTGTCTTCAAGAAAATAGAGGTAATAAATTTGCGAATTAAATATCAATATGTCAAATTAATCAAAAACAAAGGACTGATTCCCAATGGAGTGAGCACAATTCATGCGCGATATCTATCATTTCTAGATAAATCATAAATTTAAAAGAAACTTAACATATGACAAAACTAATGAATGAAAAAATGAATGGTGATAAATGATTCAATGACTTTAGTCAATAAAATAATGGTTGATTATGTTTAAGGCCCATTACAACAATTTGAACTATATGAGTCTGCCTAAACAGTAATGTAAAATTTTTGTAAACTAAAATAAGTTTACCAAATAATTAACTAATGAGAAGAAAAAATCATTAGTTTTAGGCACGTATAATAAGGCATGCGTCTTAGTCTCTGAAAAAAGAAATGATCAATGAATGTTCACGGTCCGTATTGCTACGAGTATGAAAGATGTATATGTATATGAAAATGCTAAGGAAGACAACATTTTATTTTTAACACAGAATTTAGGCCTTGCATATTAGTTTTATTATTATTATTATTATTATTTTAAAGAAACATAAATGTTATATGAGATCATCATGAATTGTTGATCTCCTTGAGAATGCATTAGAAGTGTCATATCCAAGATATGTGGGTGTGATAATAGAATAACAGACTATAATGTTGTACAAATGTAAGACTCCACAATAACATGCTTGTAGGACATGAAGAAGAATTCATGGTCATTAAATTTGAACCATTGAATGCTCAAATAAATGGAGAATTCAATTGGAAATGTTAGGCCTGTTTAAAGAATCCAAATTAAGGATTCAAGAGGTAAACGTTGGCTAACGTACATAATGTGGACAAAGCATTAAAGTGCTTAAAAACTATAAATACTTGAGCTGCTACAGTATAATAATGATCAAATATTGTGACTAATTCTGTTTTTCTCAAACTAAAAATTTATGGTTTACTATGAATTGAAAAACTGAACATGCATCAGACAAGATCAGAGAGTGAAGATCGATAAATATTGCAGCATCACAAGCAAACTTTTGACAGAAAATTTCAGTTGAATTGCCAAAAGCACACAAACAAAAACTTTGTCAAACATTGGATTAAGGGAATATTAATCGAAAGAAATTGTACTGTCGTGGTTGATATTACAAACCAACATAGTTTGCATCAAACTTTATCTTAAGCGTCCAAGTATTGAACCGGAAGAAATGGTCTAGATAAAAAGAGTAAAATAAAATTTTATTTAAGCATTTAGGAATTGGGCCTTAGACAATATAAACTCTGACTTGAGCAAATATTAAGTAGGCAAAAGACCAATCAGTGGTCAATCCCATGAGTCCAATGAAAATAATGAGACTAGTCCAAATTTCCATAGCAATAGAAGTATATGTTCACTCTTCACATAATATGCTTGATTCAATATACTACCAATATTGTATTTCGGGAAAAAATAGAGTATTTATCATATATATATATATATTCTTTAATGGAATTGATCTTAGAATTTAGTTTATAAGCAAGATCCCTAATATATATAGCAGAGTGTAGATGTAATACCAACAAGAATATTGTCAACTAGAGCATATACTTAGCAATATATGGTTGCTTGCACGTAGTAGTTTCTTTAGTGTGGTTTGAGGTTCCAGAGTATAAAGATTTCCAACTTTTTGGAATTACTAACAAGTGAAGTGTCCTTAAATCATGAATCTGCATTGGAAACTAAGAGGAAGAAAAAAAAAATGTTGATTTCAAAAAATAAAATATCCAACAGTAGACATTCTTTTTAGTAAAAGTGTCTACTCAAATTTTAATTGATATGGATATTAGTCCAAGGATTCAGAAGTTGAGAATGAACTTGATACTTGACTTGATTTGGAAACATGAAATTTATAAACCTCTCCTTAGTGAGAAACTGCGGCATATACAAAACTCCCAGGCATGAGAATAAGTTGCTTCTTTTTCAAGTGTCCTCTCAACAAGACATAAAAATTATATAGATCCATAGAATTAATAGAATTTATTAGCATTAAAAATAATAATAAAGTAGCTATTAAAACAAAAGTAAGAAGAAAAAAACTTCCTAAGCAGCCTAATAATAGCTGCCAACTAATATGAATTAACATCAGCCTTTAAAGCCATAAAAGGGATTGATCCTTGCAGGGAATTAGTCGGCCAGCCCATTACCATCTCCTATGGGATGAGAATAATTTCACAACAGATGGGATGCAAACACTGACAAACAATCTTTGTTAACATTATGATATCCAATTTGCAAAAAACTTGCATGTGTCGTTGTTATTGATATATCTAAATGTACTATGGTACAACATATATTTTCATCCATTAGAATGTACTCTTCATAGGACTAAACACTAACATTTCATACAAGATATGAAACTGATGGAATGTCAAAGTTCAATGCCGAATATGACAAAATACGACACATGATACGAACATGGCCGTGACATGCAGATGACATTGATTTTTGTCTGTGTCCTTGTGCGCTTTGGAGTGTCGTACACTTGTACATGTCTGGATCCGGCCATGATATTAGAATGCTCTTACTTTCTAGGTTGAATGTCTCATCAATAGTCTAATTTTGACAAATAATTTATAGATCCATATTTATAAAGAAAACTGATGATTTTTACCTTTATTTCTTTTCCAATAATTTAGAGGACACAATGTATATGTTGTATGAATAGAGGTCAGCAAATGCATAAGAATCTCAATTGTGAATTTTGTTTAAAGCATGATTTAGTTACTCTAATCATGGTACATAAGTTACTCCTAAATAATCCTTTATAATTGTTTGTTTGCTATTTTGTTTTGTACGTACAAAGCAGACAACAGAACTAACTACACTAAGATGTAATGGACACACAAATCACACTTGTTCTAACTATGACCTTAAGGAAAAAGTCAGACGTTCGACTATCCTATCCCAACTCAGCAAACATCTCTACATGATTAGAGAAAACTCCCCATGTGAGGTATTGGCATGAACAAATATTAAAAAATAGAGACGTATCCGACAACACGAATACTAAAAAAAAACGTCACATAATTAGATATACAAGACGATTAACTCTTAGATTGTTAGAATTTTGTTCACCTTTCTTCCTTGAAAATTTGCAAGAAAATAAAGTTTAAATTAAATGTTACCGGCCTCCGGGGAAGTCGCGCACGTAGCACTGTCCTAAGAGTTAATCCGGGTCTATGTGCAGACTTTATCCGAACACTCCTAGTGGTAAAATTTCTGCTCCACCGAAATCTTTTTGTCGCACACGACTTGGCGAGATTGACCCTCGACTTAGCTCTGCCCAGAGCAAGAAAAAAGAAGAACAACAGCATTTCGGAGGAGATAAGAATTTGAGAGAGGTTTCGTACATAATTGTTTTTGTGTCAAGTGTACTTTCTAGGAGAAAAAAACCATGCATTATATAAGAAGCCCAACACCTCAATGAAATGAATGGTGTTTAATGAGAGAGTAATAATATAGATAGGTGTTAAATATTAAGGAAAGAAACGTATGGAAATTGAATGTATAGAAACGTTTGGAAATTGAAAGGATGGAAACTTGGTTTTTGTAGCAGCAACACCAACAATCTAGACCTGTCAATTGGGTCGGAATGGTCCAGTTCGGCACGAATTCGGTCAAAAAATTGCTCTATATGCTGGCACGAGTCCGACCCAAAAAGATGTGGGTCTGGACTGGCCTAGTAAAGTATATTGTGACGTGTCGGACCTCATATATCAGGCCATAAGAGAGGCTCGGCCCGATCAACCCGAAGCCCAAGTCCGTCCTAATCCCACTCGAGACCCAGTTCGATCAAAAATTGAAGGTTAACTAATTGTCAATAATTCAAAGTTAAAGTGTTATTTATTTGATAGAAAGAACTTTATTAATCAGCTAGATATTGTGGAAAGTTATAATGAAAAATATATTTTTTATATTGAATTTATTTTACTCAGCTCGATTCGAAGTCTACCGTGCAGTAGGCCACGTACCGTGCTGGATTTAGATTTGAGAAAATTTGAGTGGCACCCCATTTTTTTTTACGCTTATTTAAGGTGCACCCCACAAGTTTACATGAATGTATGACACCCTCCACTTTTGACGGTTTTAGTCCAAAACGAACGGTTAACCCCGTTGACCAATTTTTTTTGACGAAAATACCCCCCTATCCGTTCTCTTCTTTCCCGCGTCAACTATTCGTCGCCCCCCCTCTGCCGTGCTCGGCCCCCCTCCACGCCGTCGCCGCACTTCCACCCCCCCTCCCCGACCTCGCCGCACCCCCCCGGCCATCACCACCACCACCACCACCACCATCATCACCATCATCACCATCACCATCATCATCATCACCACCACCATCCACCGTCATCACCGCCCCCCCTCCCGCTCCGCACCCTACCCCCACCGCCGCCGCGCTCTGCTGCTGCTGCGGCGACGGCGGCGGTGGCGGTCGGGGCTAGGGGCGGAGCGGGAGGGGGGGCGGTGATGATGGTGGATGGTGGTGGTGGTGATGGCCGGGGGGGTGCGGCGAGGTCGGGGGGGGGGGGGGGGGTGCGGCGACGCCGTCGAGGGGGGCCGAGCACGACGGGGGGGGGGGGGGGGGGGGGGGGGAGGGGGGCAGCCACGTGTGACAGGAAGGAGGGACACACAAAAGGAGATAAGGGCATTTTCGTAAAAAAAAAATTTGACCGTTCGTTTTAGACCGAAACCGTCCAAAGTGGGGGGTGTCATACATTCATGTAAATTTTTGGGGTGCAACTTAAATAAGCGTAAAAAAAGTGAGGTGCCACTCAAATTTTCTCTTTAGATTTTCATCTTTATGTCCTATCCGACACACTACAGTAAGGTCAAGAAAAAAATAATAATCAGCAAAAAGAAACAGAAAAAAAGAAAAGAAAGGTAAGTATATTTTTGGGCAGATCACAATCACATGGTTGGTGTTTTGTCTTTTGTCTCAACCTTTGTTGGCTTCTTCCCTCCCCTTGTGATGTTGAGTGATATACAAAGATACCATCCAAATGGTTTGTACCAACTGCTCAGAACTGGCAATATATATTATGAGTTTTATTTTGTGGAGGGGCATGTGAGCTTTTGCTTTGCTTCAGCAACGTTTGTTTCCTGCTCCTTGTTTTATCCTGCCATTAATATTTGTTACTGCCAAATCCCTAAAGAGTTTCACTAGTAAGTGGGGCCCTAAACCCTAGATTTGGAGGGCACTTATCCCTATGAAATCCCCTCACCTATGGTCCTCTGCTTTGTTATCACGCTGAACAGTAGTATGGAACAGTAGGCTATGTACAGGCTGCCCACACCCAAATGCCCCTGAGAATTAGGGACCCCCTTACTGCTGCTCTTCTTGGAAAGATGAACCCCCCCCCCCAAAAAAAAAAAAATTTGTAGGGCATTAGCAAAGAATGGAGGATATTAACACATGCTTTTGCACCATTTCTGAGAAGTTTTTTTTTTTTTTTTTTTACATCTTGATTTTATATCAGTTTTAAAGTTTAAGTCCTTATTTAATTTTAAAAAATTGGATATTAAATTTTTTTTTCACTTTTTTTTAATATCTTTCATATGTTGGTTGTTGTTTTTTTATTCATGTTCAGAATATAATAATAATAATAAAAAATTAAAATTTGATTTTTTTTAATTAGATATGTCATAACTTAGATTTTGAACTTCTATAAAATTCAGGATCTAAATGTTAATTAGCAAACAAATAAAATAATAAGAGATGGTGCTACTTGTGATTAGGTTAGGGGGTCAGGAATTGAGATGTTTTGTTGGATGTTTTGGCTTTGCTTCCTTGGGACACATGCAACCATGATTCACTCACCCCCATGGGGCCAGTGGGTGACCTATGCTTGTTGGGATGGGATTGGGACATGTCCTTCATTTTTATTGGCTTTACTTTTGTGATTATCCCTAATCCCTCTTCCTTTTTTCTTTTCTTTCCCTTGTATGTATTTTTTTTCTTTTGGAATTATGAAACCTTTAAATTAGGACATTTTATCTTAACGGACGCAACTATTCATACTCCATAATCTACTGAGCACACTAAAAAAAATTAAAAAAAAAAAATCTATCCTACCCCTTTTTCCCGCTCCCCTCCTCCTCCTATTGCGAACCCTCCTCATCTTCCTCCTCCCGACCCTCCTCCGAGGTCAGAGGTCGGGGTTGGAGGGCCGGAGGAGGGAGGAGGAGGGGTCTGGGTCGGGGGAGGAGGAGGAGGAGGGTTGGCAGGAGGAGGAGGAGGGGTCGGGAAGGGAGGAGGGGAGGGGGGGGGGTTTGTAATGCCTGTAGTTCGTATTACGTATCTTGGAATACGTGTACGTATTTTATTTTGTATTACATATCTCTTGGCTTGGCTCTGTTTATTTTGGGTTGGTTCGGCTAGGCTTGGGTTGTCTTGGTTCATCATGAACCAAAAGGTGAACCCTCCTACCTACCACCACCCTCCTTTATTAACCCATTCCTTCATTCTCTCTCTTCATTATTCTTCTTCTTCTCCACATTTACTTCTACACCTACCAGGAAGGAGAGAGAGAGAGAGAGAGAGAGAGAGAGAGAGCTTAGGCAAGTGCAAACTTGCTTCATGATGGATCTCATGTTTTATTATTCCATTCTCTTTCTTACTATATTCTAAGCCTCTTTAGAACTGGAAGTTTTCGGTTTTGATGGTTATATTTTTGTAGATCTAAGTTTTAAGTTCCTTCTTGTTTAGTTTTCTTGGTTTGGATCTCTAAAACTGGGTTATTTTTGAAAACTAATGGTTCTATGTTGTAGAGAATTCAATTTCATTCAGTTTTGGCTTTTGTTTCGCTTGATTTCGACTCCGGATGAGTAAGTTATGGCCATTACAAGTTTTCGGAACTTTCATGGCTGAACTTGCTGTTTGGGGACGATGAACCCCATGCGCCGGGAACCTCATGCGCCCGGGAGGCCATGCGCCGGGAGGCCATGCGCCGTGAAGTCCCGGCAACGCATTCCTTAACTCCGAGCGTGTCATGCGCGTAGGTTTCTTACGCGCATGTATTGAAGACGCAACGTGAGTTTCCCATGCGCCGATTGGTGCAGGAATCCCATGCGCCGATTCGTGCAGGAATCCCATACGCTGATTCGTGCAGGAATCCCATGCGCCGATTGGTGCAGGAATCCCACGCGCCGATTCGCGCAGGAATCTCATGCGCCGATTCGTGCAGGAATCCCATGCGCCGATTGGTGCAGGAATCCCATGCGCCGATTCGCGCAGGAATCTCATGCGCCGATTTGTGCAGGAATTCCATGCACCGATTCGTGCAGGAATCCCATGCGCCGATTCGTGCAGGAATCCCATGCGCCGATTCGTGCAGGAATCTCATGCGCCGATTGTGCAGGAATTTACTGTTTTTGCCTGTTTAAGTTGTTTTGTAACTAGAATCTTGAAAAACTCAAAACATGAAAGTTGTAGATCTTTTCCTTGGCTTCAAGAATATGTCATTAGTTATTTTATACAATCTTTCTCATTCATGATAATGTAAGAATAGAACACGATAGTGGCCCGCGGTGGCGCACTCTTAACAAGTAAACTGATATGACAAGTATGAAAGGTCTGGACACCGTGGGCGATTGCGTTTGTACAAATAAACCAGTACTGTCTTGCATCATGTCTAGGATGGGGATCCCTGAGTACCACGGTCAGGGGTACCTACTGAAATTGACTAAGGCTAATTAACTAGAATAATTCAGTAGTCATGAAGAGATTCCCAGCTACAGGCAATCCCGTTATCTGGGCGCATTAAGTGGACTTGTAGCCTACCGACGAGTAGGGCACATTTCCAGCACACAGTCACGTGTTGCATTCTTCATAACGGACATTCGACCCGGATAACCGGATGGTCTGCAGGGCTTGTGGCTGTTGGGATAATCTCATTGCATCTTGCTAGTAACTAGGCCTGTGATAACCCTAGTTAGTTAAAAGTATCAAACCGTACTCTTGATTGGCCGTGATTGATTGGATGAAGTTTATTCCAGCTTAGTCTTATCCTGATCCTGTACAAGATTGTATCATGACATGATTTCTTGTATCGATAAATGATGGGATACCAAGTTCTGTTCAGATGAAGGGTTACAACCCCGGTCCTTGTTTGGTTTAAGGGTTGTAACTTAGTTATCTGAATAGTTCCATGGTTATCTTATCATATATCGTCCTGCTTATTGTGCTCGCCTTAACAATAAAGATCAGGGGTCCAGTTCTGTTCAGGCGAAGGGTTACAACCCCGGTCCTTGTTTGGTTTAAGGGTTGTAACCTGGCTCCCGGAGCAGTTCTGTGTCCTCTCTTCGTTTATTGTCTTATTATAACCCCCTGTCATGCTCGTCATGTTTTACCTTTACTTCAATACCATGATTATTTATACTGGCCTTAACAATAAAGATCAGGGGTCCAGTTTTGTTCAGGCGAAGGGTTACAACCCCGGTCCTTGTTTGGTTTAAGGGTTGTAACCTGGCTCCCGGAGCAGTTCTGTGTCCTCTCTTCGTTTATTGTCTTGTTACCTTATCAATAGTAATTGAGGCGGGTTTCTATTCAGGCGAAGGATTGCAATCCCGGTCCTTGTTTGGTTTAAGGGTTGCAGTCTGGCTACTTGAATGGTTTCTCCGTGCTTAATATATTATTGTTATCTCAGTTATTATTAGTATCTTTTAATTACCTTAACTATTTATTTATGATATGCTGGTTTTAGTTCCTAAGTGAAGCCTCCTTTGTGGCACTTGCTCTTTCTGGGGTCTGACCCAGCTGGTTTTGTGTGGCCAGATATCGGAGCAGCACCAGAGGATCTACCTACTGTCTTCCAGCCAGATGGTGACCACCAGGCGTAACCCTGGCAACGTGTGGGTTTCTTTTTGTCCTCCCACTTTATTGTAAAATTATTCTTTTGAGGCGTTTAGCCGGCGAGCACGTGTTAGCTCGATTGTACCTTACTTACTGTCTGCCTACGGGCTGTAACATGATTGACAGATCCTAGGGTTGATCATGTATGACTGAACTCTTGCTAGTCCTGACATTTTGTACGACTAGCTTCATGATCATCCAATATGTAATGTATGGGACGCCTTGCTATTATATATTTGGTGCTCTGACATCTTGTAACTACTATTAGTTGCTTGTGATTGAGACAATAGGCTTGTTCATGACCATAGAAGACTGTTGGCTTGTAGTTAAACCCTCATGTATCTAGACAGCCGTGACCGTATAGCGAGGTGGGTTGCACTTCAATATACGTAGCTGGCTATGTACGCCCCCGCTCTCCAGTATTCTGGTTCTGGGGCGTGACATGGTTTTAGTGGTGGCCCATGCAGGTCTTGTAATTCAAGATATGTGAGGGTTTACCGAATAGATGTCTCAATCAGTACTCGCCCTTGATCTCTACTCGTATCCTCTTGATCCCTGAAAATCTTGACCTGATCACATGCTTGTATCGTTGATCTGTCATGGTCCTTCCTTATTGTTCCCTATGTCGTCTTCTTCAGCGGCATTGTTCCTGGACCTGCCGATCAGCAAGGCGGAGTACCTCCCACGGACCAGCAGCATCCTGGAGATCAAGTCCAGCATTCAGGAGTAGCCTCCAGAGTCATGCCTACCGAAGGAGAACCACCAGTTCAGCCCGTCCAACCAGCAGAGCATGATGATGGCACTTTAGTGGGTCTCATCAGGACGCTATTAGCTTCCCAGGATCGTCGCGGAGATGCCTTGCACCAGGCGGTGGCAGATGCCTTGACCAGAGGAGGTCATCAGGGTAATAGCGCGGCCAACAGCTTCAAGCGCTTGAACCCTCCCTTCTTCGACGGCAGTGAAGATGCGATCGCTGCAGATGCATGGCTTCAGGACACAGAGGTGATTCTAGAAGCAGCCAAGACTCCAGAGAACGAGAAGGTGGTCGTAGTGCGCCTGCAGTTACTAGATCTTTCCCGCAGCTGGTGGGCAGCGCAGGCCGATGGATTAGTGGCCCCTATTTCATGGGCAATATTCAGGGAGAGATTCCAGACCAAGTATTTTGATGCTGTAGCTCGGTATGATCTACAGACGAGGTTCACCAATCTGAAGCAGATGGGCAGGACGGTCGATGGATATGCGGCCGAGTTTTCGAGACTTAGTCGGTTTGCTCCTACCTTGGTAGCGACCGAGTTCGATAGAGCCCAGCGGTTCCAGCAGGGGCTTCATCTGGAGATTTTATTGGCGGTGGAGCAGTTTGAGCATCAGACTTTTGATGCAGTGTTGAGAGCAGCCCGGAGGCATGAGTATACATCCCAGAGGATCGTGGATAGGACCGGAGGTCGGAAGCGATCTCACGGCCAGATGAACCAGTCATCAGCACCAGCCCCGACAGCCAGGGCCTTGACCATTGGAGCTCCGAGGCGGGCGGCCTCAGTGACGTCGGTTCAGCATTCCACCCCGACGCACCCTCAGCAGCAGAAGCAGAAGCAGTCTTCCGCAGTGGGATGTTCACACTGCGGGAAGCCAGGGCATGTGGTGTCAGAGTGTCGCAGAGCACAAGGTTTGTGCTTGGTTTGTGGTGCCCCGGACCACAGGGTTGGGAACTGCCCGAACAGGGAGAGTTCATTCGCCTTCTCTAGTCCTTCAGTTAGAGGACCAGCACTAGTCCAGCAGCAACAGCAGCTGCAGTACCCGCTCCCGAGGGCATTGCCGACGCAGGCCCAGGCGTTCCAGCAGCAGAGGCCGCAGCAGTATGCCCAAGCCCAAGCCCTGATCCAGAGCAGGCAGAGGAATTTTCAGCAGAGGGGACCCGCACCCAGAGGACATGGTCAAGTGCTGGCTTTGACCATGGGAGAAGAAGGAATAGCACCAGGTGAGGTGGTAGCAGGTACTATTCTCGTCAACACCTTTCCAGCTTCAGTATTATTTGATTCTGGTGCCTCACATTCATTTATGTCTGCACGATTCGCGACACGGGTAGGATTGGAGCCCGAGTCATTATCAGTAAGGCTCAATATACTTACTGGTAACAGACTTGTGGGGGTAGATAGAGTATTTTCCTCGTGTCGGATCGTAGTTAGCGGTAGAGAATTTCCTGCTAGATTGATAGAGTTCCCGATGGCCGATTATGATGTGGTCTTAGGGATGGATTGGTTGAGGGACCAGTATGCTAGGATAGACTGCCACATTGGCAGGGTTATTTTTGGCATTCCAGACGAGCCGGAGTTTTCCTTCTTCCGAGGCGAAGTTGAACCTTCTCCTTCAGTGTTGCGGATGGCAGTGGCAGCAGTGCAGTTACCTCGGATAGTCGAAGAGTTTTCGGATGTTTTCCCCGAAGAGCTTCCAGGGATGCCGCCAGAGCGAGAGATCGAGTTTACCATCGACTTGATTCCCGGAACAGCCCCAGTGTCAGAGAGAGTCTACAGGATGGCGCCGTCAGAGCTAGAGATATTGTACAAGATGATTGAAGAACTTAGAACCAAGGGATTCATTCGTGCTAGTGGATCACCTTGGGGAGCCCCGATACTTCTTGTGAAAAAGAAGGATGGTACGTCCAGATTGTGTGTTGATTATCGTACCTTGAACTCAGTGACAATCAAGAACAGATACCCTCTCCCGAGGATAGATGACTTGTTTGATCAACTCAAAGGGGCATCAGTATTTTCGAAGATTGACTTGCGGTCAGGATACCATCAGATCAGAGTCAGAGAGCAGGACATCCCGAAGACAGCTTTCAGATCTAGATATGGGCATTGGGAGTTCCTTGTGATGCCATTTGGAGCAACCAATGCGCCGACAGTATTCATGGACCTCATGAATCGTATCTTCATGCCTTATTTGGATCAGTTTGTGATTGTGTTCCTAGACGACATCCTGGTCTACAGCAAGAGTGAGGCAGAGCATGAGCATCATCTCAGAATTGTCCTCCAGATTCTCAGAGAGCACCAGTTGTATGCCAAGTTTAGTAAATGCGAGTTCTGGCTCGATCGCATTTCGTACTTGGGCCATATCATCACCCGAGGAGGAGTAGAAGTGGATCCCCAGAAGATCGTGGCTATTGAGTCGTGGCCAGTGCCCAGCACAGTTGCAGAAGTTTGCAGTTTTCTTGGATTGGCCGGCTACTACCGGCGATTTGTTTTAGACTTTGCTCGGATTTCAGCGCCATTGACCCAGTTGACCCGCAAGGATGTGCAGTTTGCTTGGACAGCAGAATGTCAGGATTATTTTGAGAAGTTGAAGCGAGGCTTGATGACGGCTCCTATTCTCACGCTTCCAGATGGGACCGGAGGATTTTCAGTATACTGTGATGCTTCAGGCAGAGGTTTGGGATGTGTTCTGATGCAGCATGGGAAGGTAATAGCTTATGCGTCACGGCAACTTCGTGATCATGAGAGAAATTATCCAACCCATGACTTAGAGCTGGCAGCTGTAGTGTTTGCACTTAAGTTGTGGAGACATTACCTGTATGGAGATAGGGTAGAGATTTTCACCGACCACAAGAGCCTGAAGTATGTTTTCACCCAGAAGGATCTCAACATGCGTCAGAGGAGATGGCTAGAGCTGCTTGTGGATTATGATGTCAACCTGCAGTATCACCCAGGGAAGGCCAACGTTGTTGCAGATGCATTGAGCAGGAGAGCCGGAGTTTATTTCCTAACAGCGCAACCAGAGCTGTTAGCCGATCTTCAGAAGATGGGTATAGAAGTTGTCCTTCCTTCCAGTGTGGCATTGATGGCCAGCATGCAAGTTCAGTCCATTATAGTCGAGAGGATCCGGATGGCGCAGTCAGCAGATTCCAAGCTTCAGCGACTCAGAGCAGAGTGTGAGGCAGGACGAAGACCAGAGTTATGTATCCATGAAGACGGTACACTTCGACATGGGAAGCGTCTTTGTGTACCCAGTGGAGATATCAGACAGGAGATCATGACGGAGGCTCACAGTTCGCAGTATTCCATTCATCCCGGCGGTACGAAGATGTACCGTGATATCCGTCAGCACTTTTGGTGGAATGGCATGAAGAGAGAGATAGCCCGGTTTGTCTCTCGTTGTTTAGTCTGCCAACAAGTTAAGGCTGAACATCAGAGACCAGCTGGACTACTTCAACCGTTGCCGATTCCAGAGTGGAAATGGGAGCACATAACCATGGACTTTGTGACTGGATTGCCTAGAACCCCGGCTGGTAGAGATGTTATTTGGGTTATTATAGACAGGCTCACGAAGGTGGCTCACTTTCTCCCGTTCAGAGTTGGTCAGTCGACGGCTCAGCTAGCGGAGATGTATCTCCGGCAGATTGTCAGGTTGCACGGTGTACCAGTCAGTATCACTTCAGACAGAGATTCAAGATTTACGTCGCACTTTTGGCGTAGCTTGCAAGAAAGTTTGGGAACTCACCTCCAGTTCAGTTCAGCTTATCACCCGCAGACAGATGGCCAGTCGGAGCGCACGATCCAGACTCTCGAAGATATGTTGAGATCTTGTACGCTCGACTTCGGTGGTTCGTGGGAAGATCACCTGCACCTGGTGGAGTTCTCGTATAATAACAGTTTCCAAGCCAGTATCCAGATGGCTCCGTTCGAGGCATTGTATGGTAGGAAGTGTCGATCCCCGCTAGCCTGGGATGATGTTGGAGAGAGGCAATTGCTTGGTCCGGAAATGATTGCTCAGACCGTTGAAGTGGTCAGAAGAGTCAGAGATCATCTTCGAGTTGCCCAAGATCGCCAGCGTCATTGGGCCGATTCTCATCGGCGCCCTCTTGAGTTTTCTGTCGGCGACCATGTATTCCTGAGGATTTCGCCTAACCGCGGCGTCATTCGTTTCGACGTACGAGGAAAGCTTAGTCCTAGGTATATAGGGCCGTTCGACATTCTGGAGCGAGTAGGAGATGTATCCTATCGTCTCGCTCTTCCACCGTCGCTACGTGAGGTGCATGACGTATTCCATGTATCCCAACTGCGACGGTATATCCTGGACCCGAGCCACATCTTGGATCATTCGGAATTGGTTGTTGGTACCAACCTTTCGTATGAGGAGAGGCCCGTGTCTATATTGGACCGGAGAGAGAAGATACTTAAGAACAAGACTATTAGTTTAGTCCGTGTTGCTTGGGGTCATCACTCTTTCGGTGAGTCAACGTGGGAGCGTGAGGATGATATCCGATCGCGATATCCCGACCTGTTTGACTCGTAAGGTATAATGTCTTCCTTATGCCTTATGCTTTCAATTCCTTGCTTGAATAAATGACTGCATGATAGACTGCTTGTTATAGCTTACGATTATTATAGCTTGTCATTGCAATTCTAGCCTCTTGATTAAATTCCGAGGACGGAATTCTTTTAAGGTGGGTAGAGTTGTAATGCCTGTAGTTCGTATTACGTATCTTGGAATACGTGTACGTATTTTATTTTGTATTGCATATCTCTTGGCTTGGCTCGGTTTATTTTGGGTTGGTTCGGCTAGGCTTGGGTTGCCTTGGTTCATCATGAACCAAAAGGTGAACCCTCCTACCTACCACCACCCTCCTTTATTAACCCATTCCTTCATTCTCTCTCTTCATTATTCTTCTTCTTCTCCACATTTACTTCTACACCTACCAGGAAGGAGAGAGAGAGAGAGAGAGAGAGCTTAGGCAAGTGCAAACTTGCTTCATGATGGATCTCATGTTTTATTGTTCCATTCTCTTTCTTACTAGATTCTAAGCCTCTTTAGAACTGGAAGTTTTCGGTTTTGATGGTTATATTTTTGTAGATCTAAGTTTTAAGTTCCTTCTTGTTTAGTTTTCTTGGTTTGGATCTCTAAAACTGGGTTATTTTTGAAAACTAATGGTTCTATGTTGTAGAGAATTCAATTTCATTCAGTTTTGGCTTTTGTTTCGCTTGATTTCGACTCCGGATGAGTAAGTTATGGCCATTACAAGTTTTCGGAACTTTCATGGCTGAACTTGCTGTTTGGGGACGATGAACCCCATGCGCCGGGAACCTCATGCGCCCGGGAGGCCATGCGCCGGGAGGCCATGCGCCGTGAAGTCCCGGCAACGCATTCCTTAACTCCGAGCGTGTCATGCGCGTAGGTTTCTTACGCGCATGTATTGAAGACGCAACGTGAGTTTCCCATGCGCCGATTCGTGCAGGAATCCCATACGCTGATTCGTGCAGGAATCCCATGCGCCGATTGGTGCAGGAATCCCATGTGCCGATTCGCGCAGGAATCTTATGCGCCGATTCGTGCAGGAATCCCATGCGCCGATTGGTGCAGGAATCCCATGCGCCGATTCGCGCAGGAATCTCATGCGCCGATTTGTGCAGGAATTCCATGCGCCGATTCGTGCAGGAATCCCATGCGCCGATTGGTGCAGGAATCCCATGCGCCGATTCGTGCAGGAATCTCATGCGCCGATTGTGCAGGAATTTACTGTTTTTGCCTGTTTAAGTTGTTTTGTAGCTAGAATCTTGAAAAACTCAAAACATGAAAGTTGTAGATCTTTTCCTTGGCTTCAAGAATATGTCATTAGTTATTTTATACAATCTTTCTCATTCATGATAATGTAAGAATAGAACACGATAGTGGCCCGCGGTGGCGCACTCTTAACAAGTAAACTGATATGACAAGTATGAAAGGTCTGGACACCGTGGGCGATTGCGTTTGTACAAATAAACCAGTACTGTCTTGCATCATGTCTAGGATGGGGATCCCTGAGTACCACGGTCAGGGGTACCTACTGAAATTGACTAAGGCTAATTAACTAGAATAATTCAGTAGTCATGAAGAGATTCCCAGCTACAGGCAATCCCGTTATCTGGGCGCATTAAGTGGACTTGTAGCCTACCGACGAGTAGGGCACATTTCCAGCACACAGTCACGTGTTGCATTCTTCATAACGGACATTCGACCCGGATAACCGGATGGTCTGCAGGGCTTGTGGCTGTTGGGATAATCTCATTGCATCTTGCTAGTAACTAGGCCTGTGATAACCCTAGTTAGTTAAAAGTATCAAGCCGTACTCTTGATTGGCCGTGATTGATTGGATGAAGTTTATTCCAGCTTAGTCTTATCCTGATCCTGTACAAGATTGTATCATGACATGATTTCTTGTATCGATAAATGATGGGATACCAAGTTCTGTTCAGATGAAGGGTTACAACCCCGGTCCTTGTTTGGTTTAAGGGTTGTAACTTAGCTATCTGAATAGTTCCATGGTTATCTTATCATATATCGTCCTGCTTATTGTGCTCGCCTTAACAATAAAGATCAGGGGTCCAGTTCTGTTCAGGCGAAGGGTTACAACCCCGGTCCTTGTTTGGTTTAAGGGTTGTAACCTGGCTCCCGGAGCAGTTCTGTGTCCTCTCTTCGTTTATTGTCTTATTATAACCCCCTGTCATGCTCGTCATGTTTTACCTTTACTTCAATACCATGATTATTTATACTGGCCTTAACAATAAAGATCAGGGGTCCAGTTCTGTTCAGGCGAAGGGTTACAACCCCGGTCCTTGTTTGGTTTAAGGGTTGTAACCTGGCTCCCGGAGCAGTTCTGTGTCCTCTCTTCGTTTATTGTCTTGTTACCTTATCAATAGTAATTGAGGCGGGTTTCTATTCAGGCGAAGGATTGCAACCCCGGTCCTTGTTTGGTTTAAGGGTTGCAGTCTGGCTACTTGAATGGTTTCTCCGTGCTTAATATATTATTGTTATCTCAGTTATTATTAGTATCTTTTAATTACCTTAACTATTTATTTATGATATGCTGGTTTTAGTTCCTAAGTGAAGCCTCCTTTGTGGCACTTGCTCTTTCTGGGGTCTGACCCAGCTGGTTTTGTGTGGCCAGATATCGGAGCAGCACCAGAGGATCTACCTACTGTCTTCCAGCCAGATGGTGACCACCAGGCGTAACCCTGGCAACGTGTGGGTTTCTTTTTGTCCTCCCACTTTATTGTAAAATTATTCTTTTGAGGCGTTTAGCCGGCGAGCACGTGTTAGCTCGATTGTACCTTACTTACTGTCTGCCTACGGGCTGTAACATGATTGACAGATCCTAGGGTTGATCATGTAAGACTGAACTCTTGCTAGTCCTGACATTTTGTACGACTAGCTTCATGATCATCCAATATGTAATGTATGGGACGCCTTGCTATTATATATTTGGTGCTCTGACATCTTGTAACTACTATTACTTGCTTGTGATTGAGACAATAGGCTTGTTCATGACCATAGAAGACTGTTGGCTTGTAGTTAAACCCTCATGTATCTAGACAGCCGTGACCGTATAGCGAGGTGGGTTGCACTTCAATATACGTAGCTGGCTATGTACGCCCCCGCTCTCCAGTATTCTGGTTCTGGGGCGTGACAGGGTTGGGGGGGGAGGGGGGGAGGAGGGATATGATAGGAATTTTAATATTTTTTTTTATGTACTTAGTAGGTTATGGGGTGCGAATAGAAATTTTAATTCCTATATTTTATACTTATTATACTAACTATTGCTACTTTGAAGCTAACTACACGGACCACACATATACTTTATATTTTCTATAGAATATTTAACAAAATTTTATGACCGTCTCTGACGTCAATTTTCAATACTAAATATCTAACTAAGATAACTATGAGCATTAAAAATATTATTTCTATTAATCGATAATTTTCTGTAGAAGATGACTTGGACATCATGATATTATAATTCTATTAAATAACAATGACATGTATTATATTTGACCCACTTGTCATGAATAAATTATAAATAATTAATTAAAAAACATTGAGTAAATATATGCTTCATAATTTTCTTACATCCATCTTGAAATTTTATTGTGTTATTTTTATCGTATTTCCACGCACTCATTTTGTTCTATATATAATAAGAACAAGATAACATTCAAGTTCTCACTTGTCCTTTGGTTAGGGCATGTACATTACAAATCCATAATGTGAAGTTTAATAAAGGAGATTTGCTATGTCTACAAGGGCGGATCCATAAATGTATACTAGGATGGGCTAAACTAGGTTAGGGTGGACTAGAAGTAAGCTAACTCCCATAAAAAAAAAATCAAAACAAAAATCTATATGAAAAAAAAACATATAATTTTTTTTTTGGGTGGGCTCCAGCCCACCCCACCTTCCACCTAAATCCGCCCATGTATGTCTACAATCAAATGTGTACAATCTTTATACAACTGCTACGTGTCGGACTTCGATTGGAGGAGAAAAAAAAATGGTGGAGTCAGATGGAGCCTATGTAACAGGAAGTGAAAAAAGAGGTGGGATCCAATAAGATCTATATGTAAGGAGAGAGAGAGAGAGAGAGAGAGAGAGAGAGAGGTTATAAAAAAGTTGTAAGAATTTGATGGCAGATTAGCATTTTCCTTAATAAAGAAGAGACAATGGATGCAAGAAACATTTAGGAAGCACGTAGCGTGGGAGTAGCTATCTCAACAAACAACTTTAGTGATGTTAAGTACTTTTGGACTATTAGCTCTTCAATTAGATAAATCTAGACGACATTCAGGGAACATTTGTGGGGAGCGAGAGGAAAATTTGAGGGGAAGGAAAATAGAGGAGAGAAAAATGGAGGAAAAGTTAATTTTTTCTTCCTTTGTTTGGATGGACAAAAAGTAGGGAAAGAAAAAGTTAAAAAACAATTTTTTATTTGTTTATGGATATAGGTATAATTACTATTTCTTCCTTGGTATTCTCAAATGATGATTTAATATTAACTTTTTGAGGGGTGGTGGAGTAAATTCACTCAAATTCCTCTCATCTCTCTCCATTTTTCTCCCATATTTGGGAGAAAATTTTTTTGGTGGGACCCACATACTTTTTCCTCTCAAATTTTCCTCTCTCATGTTCTCTCCCCCTTTCCAAACACCATCATTTAAAATTTTCCTCTCACTTTTTTCTCAACTTTTTTCTTCCTCCCATTTTCCACCCTTCCCAAACAGTACCTCAAAGTGTGACTAGGATTTGGAGCTACTAGCGTTCTACTTCTCCTCCCTAAACTAGCTTAATGTCACATGACACTCCATATATTTTTTTTTGTCATCCTTGGTTTTTAAAAAACAAATTGATAATAATTCACCCACTCACAAGAAGATAATTAATGTTTTAAAAATCGGATCGGGTTGGTCAATCGAACTGGCTAATCCATTAACCACTAATTTTTTTTATTGGTTTAATATTGACTCACTATTTTTTTTTTCCTTTCAAAAATTTGGTCAATCCGATGGACTCGACCAATCAGACCACCTGACCCACCTAAATTTTAAACCGATTTTACCATTAACTTGAGTTTTTGTTTTGGGCTTCACATGCGATCAAAGTTAATATATTTGCTTATTGGCTAATTCTACTATCGCGGACTTGGAGAACTTCTAAGTAGTATATATGTAGCTGTGTGCTATGTAATATATTTAACGTAAGATTGTAAGCCTGTATAAGTGCATGTTCAATATGGATTCACCCACGGATTTGTTGGAAAAGAAATGCGGAAACCTTTTCCCAAATCGGAGAGTACCTGCGAGAGGACCGAGCAATACAACGCACGAACCCCAAAAACAAACACACAAAACAATCCACGCAGACACAGAGAATTTTTGACGTGGAAAATCCTTGCGGGAAAAACCACGGGACGATCGGAGTCCAACCCTGAGAAGCCTCCACTAATGGAATAGAAGAATTACACCCTCTACAAACTCCTCCCGATCCAAATCGGATCCCCACAACACTCAGAGATAAGAACAATGATTACAAGACTACGAAGAGCGAGAACGACGAGTAGAGATTACCCGAACACGATCTCCTTCGAATAGCGACCTTCAATCCTCCGTCTTCTTCTCCGAAGTTGCAATGGCACTCTTGCCTCCTTCCTCTCTCAAACTTGTGTTACCTTGCGATATTGTTGCACAATGAATTAGGGTTGAGAAAACTCAACTTAACTCCCTAATCCCGCAGCAAACCTGGACCGTTTGATTAGATCCAATGGTGACAAATCACCCGAAAATCCGCTTCAGCCCCCGACGACACAGAGTTCGGCCAGAACTCTGTGTCGAGCAAACAGCACCTAATGCCAACATTCTGGAGGAGCCAGACCGAGTTCGGCCAGAACTCGGCCTGGGACCGAGTTCGGGCCGAACTCGGCTAACCCAGTCCAGAATCTCCTTCAGGAGCAGCAGCAGCAGTAGCGACTCCGCGTCGCCTACTTTCCGAGCTTCTTCGACACACGAACGACGCTCGTCGCACTCCGGGGTCTTCTCCACATAGGTTGGGAACCCCACCCACTCCAACAAATCTCCCCCTTCACAACTATGGGGAGGATGTCGTCATCCCGACGATCTGCCTGCAGTACTCAAACTTTCCCCTTGGTAGAATCTTCGTGAACATATCAGCTCCGTTGTCATCTGTATGAACCTTCTCAAGCTCTACGTCCTTCTTCTCAACCACATCCCGTATCCAGTGATACGGAGTCTCGATGTGTTTGGACCGGCTATGAAACGTCTGATTCTTCACAAGATGGATAGCACTCTGACTATCGCAAAGCAAAGTATACTGCTCTTGCTTCAGTCCCATTTCCTGTAACAGCTTCTTCATCCACAACAGCTCCTTGCAAGCCTCCGTCGCCGCAATGTACTCTGCCTCTGTAGTCGACAAGGCAACACACTTCTGCAACCGCGACTGCCACGACACCGCTCCTCCCGCAAACATCATCACGTAGCCCGAAGTCGATCGCCTCGTGTCTACATCTCCAACCATATCAGCGTCGGTATACCCAACCAGCTTCGGCCCGTCACCACCAAAGGAAAGTCTCCAACCAGCAGTGCCCTGAAGATATCGTAGAATCCACTTGTAAGGCCTGTGGTTCGTATTACGTATCTTGGTATACGTGTACGTATTCTTGACTCGTATTGCGTATTTTTCTGTATGGTTATTTTGGCATGTCATTGGTTGTGGCTTAGCTTGGTTCGGCTTAGCTTGGTTTGGTTTGCTTTTGGGTTCATCATGAACCAAAAGAAAACCCCTACCTACCACCATCACTACCCTTTATTAACCCATTCCCCTTTCTCTCTCTTCATTTATTCTTCTTCTTCCCTATCATAACTTCTTCAACCTACCAGGAAGAGAGAGAGAGAGAGAGAGCTTAGGCAAGTGCAAACTTGCTTCATGATGGATCTCATGTTTTATTGTTCCATTCTCTTCCTTACTAGATTCTAAGCCTCTTTAGAACTGGAAGTTTTCGGTTTTGATGGTTATATTTTGTAGATCTAAGTTTTAAGTTCCTTCTTGTTTAGTTTTCTTGGTTTTGATCTCTAAAACTTGGTTATTTTTGAAAACTAATGGTTCTATGTTGTAGAGAATTCAATTTCATTCAGTTTTGGCTTTTGTTTCGCTTAATTTCGACTCCGGATGAGTAAGTTATGGCCATTACAAGTTTTCGGAACTTTCATGGCTGAACTTGCTGTTTGGGGACGATGAATCCCATGCGCCGGGAACCTCATGCGCCCGGGAGGCCATGCGCCGGGAGGCCATGCGCCGTGAAGTTCCGGCAACGCATTCCTTAACTCCGAGCGTGTCATGCGCGTAGGTTTCTTACGCGCATGTATTGAAGACGCAACATGAGTTTCACATGCGCCGATTCGTGCAGGAATCTCATGCGCCGATTCGTGCAGGAATCTCATGCACCGATTTGTGCAGGAATTCCATGCGCCGATTCGTGCAGGAATCACATGCGCCGATTCGTGCAGGAATCACATGCGCCGATTCGTGCAGGAATCCCATGCGCCGATTCGTGCAGGAATCTCATGCGCCGATTCGTGCAGGAATCTCATGCGCCGATTCGTGCAGGAATCTCATGCGCCGATTTGTGCAGGAATCCCATGCGCCGATTGGTGCAGGAATCCCATGCGCCGATTGGTGCAGGAATCCCATGCGCCGATTGTGCAGGAATTTACTGTTTTTGCCTGTTTAAGTTGTTTTGTAGCTAGAATCTTGAAAAACTCAAAACATGAAAGTTGTAGATCTTTTCCTTGGCTTCAAGAATATGTTATTAGTTATTTTATATAATCTTTCTCATTCATGATAATGTAAGAATAGAACACGATAGTGGCCCGCGGTGGCGCACTCTTGACAAGTAAACTGATATGACAAGTATGAAAGATCTGGACACCGTGGACGATTGCGTTTGTACAAATAAACCAGTATTGTCTTGCATCATGTCTAGGACGGGGACCCCTGAGTACCACGGTCAGGGGTACCTACTGAAATTGACTAAGGCTAATTAACTAGAATGATTCAGTAGTCATGAAGAGATTCCCAGCTACAGGCAATCCCGTTATCTGGGCGCATTCAGTGGACTTGTAGCCTACCGACGAGTAGGGCACATTTCCAGCACACAGTCATGTGTTGCATTCTTTCTAAACGGACATTCGACCCGGATAACCTGGATGGTCTGCAGGGCTTGTGGCTGTTGGGATAATCTCATTGCATCTTGCTAATAACTAGGCCTGTGATAACCCTAGTTAGTTAAAAGTATCAAGCCGTACTCTTGATTGGCCGTGATTGATTGGATGAAGTTTATTCCAGCTTAGTCTTATCCTGATCCTGTACAAGATTGTATCATGACATGATTTCTTGTATCGATAAATGATGGGATACCAAGTTCTGTTCAGATGAAGGGTTACGACCCCGGTCCTTGTTTGGTTTAAGGGTTGTAACTTGGCTATCTGAATAGTTCCATGGTTATCTTATCATATATCGTCATGCTTATTGTGCCCGCCTTAACAATAAAGATCAGGGGTCCAGTTCTGTTCAGGCGAAGGGTTACAACCCCGGTCCTTGTTTGGTTTAAGGGTTGTAACCTGGCTCCCGGAGCAGTTCTGTAATGCCCCGCTCCGCATCGGTGCATTACGATGAGTCGTTGACTCGAAGAGTTGCGTTGACCCGATGAGGTATTGATGCAAATCGATGCAAGTGTTACGTTGGCCAAAGGTAAGCTTTGAGTCGGTTGGAATCTATGAATCGAATCGATGCAAAGAGTAAGTCCCGCTTGAGCAAGTGCTGATTTTAGTTGATCTGGTGTGCAGGCTATGCTTCTACGCTGGACGATAAGAGGTCGGCATTTTGCCTTATGCAATGAAGTGTCCGCGAAACCAAATCGAGGCCCTGCAACGGATTGTGGCATGGGCGCGATAGGCCAAATCAATCGAGTAGAGCAAAGGAATGGCTAAGTCCGGGAGTTAGCTATGCGATCGAGTTATGGAAGCGAGACGCTTCAATCGGCGAGGCGGCAAGGCGTATCGGCTTAAGGTGGGCGGGTTCTTGACTCTCTCTCCCTATTCCTTCACGTCTAATAAAATATGTTATGGTGTGTGTAATATGTTATCGAGTTAGCGAGCGTGGCTCGGCGAGTAAGTGCCTAAGTATGTGTCGAACACTAAGATAGAACATTGAACAATCGAACAATTGAAGCGACGTGCATCAAGTGCACGAGTCGCGATAGGGCATGATGGTAGAACATTGAAAGACAACATCGAGATGTGCATCAGGTGCACGGCTCCGAGAACATTGAACACTAGGCGTAGAACATTGAATACGGTGCTGAGCGTGCCCTCGGGCACTTATGCTATGAAATGACTAAGTAAATACGGAAGTAGACTATGCGAATAACAATACGAACGAGACGCGTGATTATGAGTACGAGACGACTAAGCCGTTGGGCGTCGTGCATCAATATGGATGTGTTGGGGCATAACGCCGACGGAGCTCCCCATATGAATGGTGGATTATGTTTATGTGCGATACTATGTTTATGGAATACGAGATCGGTTGGTATGCTATGGATTGTATGATATGGAACGTATTGCATGGTCAATGGACTCGGATTGCCCGTGCACGGGTGCGGCTTCCCTCGAACGGTTACGCCGGGGCGCCGGGACCGTTCGGCCTAGGAGGGAATTATGTGTGGTATTTATGGTGCACAACATTCGGACGGATTGCGACCGTCCAGTGCTGTGATAAGCTATGATACCCGTAAGTTTGGGATCCTTCGGATACTGGGCTAGCAACCCGTATCGAAGCGATTGTAGGCTTACACATATGAGATGCCAAGTCCATTACGGTGCGACACACCGTGACCTTCATATAGATAGGGCCGGTGGACTGAGATGAGAGCTGGGTGCAGGCGCAGGGAAGAAAACAAGTGAAACATAAGAATCTCTTTTATTAATATTGAACTGAAGGTTACAAATGCTCTGAATAGCCCAACATAAAATGCCAATTGGCTACAACGCTCATGATCTCTCTAGCTCACAAAGGATTACATTGTTCCATACATTATGCCTCTTTATAGCCACCAAGTAGTCTTCGGCCGAACATCTCCATGTCGCAAGTCCGAACGCATATGCAGAAGCTCCTCTTGAACGCCAAGGACTCCATGCCTCGGCACGTCCAAGCCAAGCTCCGCCCCGAGCTGATCATAACCTGAACCTGCACATAAACTAGTGGGGGTTTAGTGCTTTCGTCCTCGCTTCGCACTGATCAAGACCCGCTCGCACCCAAACCAAACACTTATCATTTAGTGAGCATGCATCTTAGATTGTGATCTTTCTATTTAGCCTTAGGATCGATTTCATGGCAACACTTAAACATAGCACATTATCAGAAATGTGTCCGATACCGTGTTCCTGCAGCAGATACAGTTAGACATAATCTGAAACATAAGCATAGTGTTCGTGCCCATCTCCGTCCCATTCCTTAGCCTGCAGTGGTTAGAACTTAACATAAGTAAAACATATGATTCACGCAACCGACCATTCACAAACATAAACATATGCATAATGGGTGGCAGGCCCTGCGCCTGCACCCAGCTCTCATCTCAGTCCACCGGCCCTATCTATATGAAGGTCACGGTGTGTCGCACCGTAATGGACTTGGCATCTCATATGTGTAAGCCTACAATCGCTTCGATACGGGTTGCTAGCCCAGTATCCGAAGGATCCCAAACTTACGGGTATCATAGCTTATCACAGCACTGGACGGTCGCAATCCGTCCGAATGTTGTGCACCATAAATACCACACATAATTCCCTCCTAGGCCGAACGGTCCCGGCGCCCCGGCATAACCGTTCGAGGGAAGCCGCACCCGTGCACGGGCAATCCGAGTCCATTGACCATGCAATACGTTCCATATCATACAATCCATAGCATACCAACCGATCTCGTATTCCATAAACATAGTATCGCACATAAACATAATCCACCATTCATATGGGGAGCTCCGTCGGCGTTATGCCCCAACACATCCATATTGATGCACGACGCCCAACGGCTTAGTCGTCTCGTACTCATAATCACGCGTCTCGTTCGTATTGTTATTCGCATAGTCTACTTCCGTATTTACTTAGTCATTTCATAGCATAAGTGCCCGAGGGCACGCTCAGCACCGTATTCAATGTTCTACGCCTAGTGTTCAATGTTCTCGGAGCCGTGCACCTGATGCACATCTCGATGTTGTCTTTCAATGTTCTACCATCATGCCCTATCGCGACTCGTGCACTTGATGCACGTCGCTTCAATTGTTCGATTGTTCAATGTTCTATCTTAGTGTTCGACACATACTTAGGCACTTACTCGCCGAGCCACGCTCGCTAACTCGATAACATATTACACACACCATAACATATTTTATTAGACGTAAAGGAATAGGGAGAGAGAGTCAAGAACCCGCCCACCTTAAGCCGATACGCCTTGCCGCCTCGCCGATTGAAGCGTCTCGCTTCCATAACTCGATCGCATAGCTAACTCCCGGACTTAGCCATTCCTTTGCTCTACTCGGTTGATTTGGCCTATCGCGCCCATGCCACAATCCGTTGCAGGGCCTCGATTTGGTTTCGCGGACACTTCATTGCATAAGGCAAAATGCCGACCTCTTATCGTCCAGCGTAGAAGCATAGCCTGCACACCAGATCAACTAAAATCAGCACTTGCTCAAGCGGGACTTACTCTTTGCATCGATTCGATTCATAGATTCCAACCGACTCAAAGCTTACCTTTGGCCAACGCAACACTTGCATCGATTTGCATCAATACCTCATCGGGTCAACGCAACTCTTCGAGTCAACGACTCATCGTAATGCACCGATGCGGAGCGGGGCATTACATAATATACCACTCAAAATCAGGTTCGTCCTCGAACCGAAACTAACACTTAATCCAAGTGCCTCGCATAGATCGCTTCACGATCTCGTGTTACCATCGTTGAATCATACAACTTAGTTTGGATCATACACATATTTTAGGCGTCCCACCAATATATGCATTTCAGCCAAGCTCAGTTGTAGGATATCGGGACAACTAACAAGCTCAACTTAAATCCTCAAGCATCCATCGGTCCGTACTCGACTTAGTCATATCTTAGCGCCTATTCCCAAAATACTCTTCGTATGCATCATCCCATAACATGCGATCATCCTTTAACATCTTGTACATAACTTAATTCAACCATAACTTCGATTTCATAAGTTTCTTGCCGGCCACCTAACACTCGCATTGCATCGAGTCATTGCGCATCCGATCGCAACAATTCTCTGCAACGCCTATTCGCCCAACCGTTTCCTATCTCTCGCATAACTTAAGTCTTTTATCCAATCATTCATAACACTTGGCCATAACGACATGGACTATGTCAACATGTCACAAATTCTTTTGTCTACAATCCGTACTAAGTCTCGACGCAACTATCCATACGTGATCCACATTCTCTCGCTCTATCCATACGTTGCGTCTGGGGCTACCCCCGCTAGGTAACTTATCCAGACATCATGCTCGCACTCTCCCGACATAGAGGTCAACTTGAGTCTACGATGCTCAAAGGCAACAATCTTTCCGATCCAAGGTCTCTTACGTTACGCCTATCTCCGATACTCGACCGAGTACGAATCCCTTACTTAGTCCCCGATTCAATCCCGACTAGTTCGTTTCGTAATATCGATGGTGCGCTCAACACACATGGCCTAACCGTTATTCAACCCGATTTACTACACAACTCTTAGGGTTGTTCTACTATCCGTCGCTCTCGTGCATTGCAGACTTTCTGCAATTGCCTTACCGCGTCACTACGCTAAGCACGTTCCTCAACATACACTCGATCCAACATAACTTTTCTGACCATCTCGATTCTGGTACTCGCTAACTTTCGAGACACGATACTCACTCGCTTAGACTTTATCCTCAACATGTACTACCTCATTCCTTATCCTTCTTACGCGACTTCTTTAGGGTCATCCTATGGGACTTCAACATTCACTTGATTTGGCGGTCAAGTCTTCTAGGGTCATCTGCCCCGAAACTACGCTCGATAATTGAAGATCATCAACGAGGGACAGTTACATCGAACCATGCTATATCCTATCGCGGAGCCAAATCAATTTTCGACACTTCCTATGGGACTTTACCCAATCCGACCTACCAATCCGTAATTTCTCTACTCCCGCGCAACTGATGCACCGTTACTACTCGAGTCATTTGGGCATTACCGTTGACAATATCGCACAATCCTCAATTCCACCTTCGCATCAAACCACAAATCCATATCCAAATTGCCACGCTTTGCAAGTTCGATCATCCCCACCGGATGAATCACCATACCAATGCTTACGCGGAATGATCGTTCTAATTTTGACGTGACGCATGTGCGAGGCTGGTGTTGCGCTCGCTCAAGACAAGAATGTCAACATAGTGGTGATCCGCGAAGCAATCCATACACTTTCGTTTTCATCCACACAATATCCATCCACTCTCAAATTCTTCGAAGCACTCCTATCGTTATCATCCCGATTGCCATAACTTAACTTGTATCTTATTCATCCAACAACAATGCTCAACATAATTTTCGTTCATTCGATCAGAGTATCCCCGAGTTATTACATATCGTCTTTGATACGCCTCAATACCATCGTCGATATGCATAACTTGAACATCTTCCTTTCTTCATAAGCTCAAACCCGTTGCAATCATTGCCATTATCCGAACTCGAATACGAATCAAGTCTCGCACACATCAATTCTCATATCCCCAACTCGTACTTCCAAATCGTGCTACCGACTCATTACATTAACCCAAATTCGTTCGCACAATTTCTCCGTACCTATTCAATTCGTTCCGAAGACGTCTCCGTACTAACTCAACATAAGTTCGACCGGGTCGACTATTTCCTCAACGTAACATTCGTTCGCATATGCTCGGCCTATCGTTCAACTTATACTTAACGAATTCTCGTCCGACATATCATCCATAAGTACGACTTCGCACATAATCGTTCAACTTAATTCACCGAAGCATACTAGCATCGACTTCTATCGAGTCATTCCTACCCGAGTCTCGGTACCACTCCGCCCGTTGAGGACAAACATATCGTAACAACATAATCGTTTCGACGAAACCTATCGCAAGTCACCAAAAGCTTAACATAGCTATCGCTAAGTGGTATCCCATATACCACTCAGGATCGAGCCTATCGTTATCGACACAATACTTCGCTATACTTGCTCGCATAGTTGGTATTGCATATACCACTCGAAATCGAGTCATTACTTGACATCACACTTCGCATAGGTCCGACTTCTATCTCAACTTAACTGTCCCGTATGGCGATCCTTTCGATCCCAGCTCTAACGTCAGCTCAAGTTTAACATACATTCGATCTAACCGGACCATGGCGATCATCTCGATCACACCCGCAACATTCACTTATTCAAAGCTCAACACGACATACGGCCAACATACACGTTCGCCAACTCGAACTCGACTTAGCGACCATCTCGACTCGTACTATCGCATCCGCGATCTTCGAATCCCGTTCGTTGCAGCTCGTGCAACAACTTAGTCTCGATACTTAAGGTCTGTACTCAATCTCGCGCAGCATATCGCTATCCACCCGCATAGCCATATAACACGCATCATACCATATCGACTCGTTGCACCGATGCAACGAACGATCCACGACTTGCTGCACTCCGTACAACCGACACATAACCATTCGCGTAGCCACATAATACGCATTGCCTCACATATCGACCCGTTGCACTTCGTGCAACCAACAACACATATCTCCTCGCACTTCGTGCGACCGCCAACACATAACTCCTCGTACTGCGTGCGACCGACCACTCATATCATTGCACTTCATGCAACCAACATCACCATATTTGTTGCACTTCGTGCGACCAGCATTCCATAACTCGTTGCACTTCGTGCAACCAACATCCCATAACTCGTTGCACTACGTGCAACCAACACTCTCCGACGGCACCCGGAGATAACGTGATAGTCACGACATACTTGTGGCAGACGTACGCACTTAATATAGACTTATTGTATGGAACATCCAATGTAGCGTCGAGCAGATCCATGAGCCATGCGGTTGCGGAAACAACTTAGAGTCAACTGAATTCGATAACGAAGCAACTGAGGGTCAAAGAGATTCACGCACGGTCCAAAGGATGGAACCGCTCTGATACCAACTTGTCACGTCCCGATCCGGGAAATCGCTCATCCTCGCTAGATTTAACCCGAATCATCGCCATCGCTGGGGCGTGATGCCGCACGAGCCTGGAGTTGCGCTCGTGCAAGGCAAGATAACAGGTTCACATAGAACTATCTCAAATCGATAACATAAGCAGCGGAAGAAAACAAGTGAAACATAAGAATAGTGTTCGTGCCCATCTCCGTCCCATTCCTTAGCCTGCAGTGGTTAGAACTTAACATAAGTAAAACATATGATTCACGCAACCGACCATTCACAAACATAAACATATGCATAATGGGTGGCAGGCCCTGCGCCTGCACCCAGCTCTCATCTCAGTCCACCGGCCCTATCTATATGAAGGTCACGGTGTGTCACACCGTAATGGACTTGGCATCTCATATGTGTAAGCCTACAATCGCTTCGATACGGGTTGCTAGCCCAGTATCCGAAGGATCCCAAACTTACGGGTATCATAGCTTATCACAGCACTGGACGGTCGCAATCCATCCGAATGTTGTGCACCATAAATACCACACATAATTCCCTCCTAGGCCGAACGGTCCCGGCGCCCCGGCGTAACCGTTCGAGGGAAGCCGCACCCGTGCACGGGCAATCCGAGTCCATTGACCATGCAATACGTTCCATATCATACAATCCATAGCATACCAACCGATCTCGTATTCCATAAACATAGTATCGCACATAAACATAATCCACCATTCATATGGGGAGCTCCGTCGGCGTTATGCCCCAACACATCCATATTGATGCACGACGCCCAACGGCTTAGTCGTCTCGTACTCATAATCACGCGTCTCGTTCGTATTGTTATTCGCATAGTCTACTTCCGTATTTACTTAGTCATTTCATAGCATAAGTGCCCGAGGGCACGCTCAGCACCGTATTCAATGTTCTACGCCTAGTGTTCAATGTTCTCGGAGCCGTGCACCTGATGCACATCTCGATGTTGTCTTTCAATGTTCTACCATCATGCCCTATCGCGACTCGTGCACTTGATGCACGTCGCTTCAATTGTTCGATTGTTCAATGTTCTATCTTAGTGTTCGACACATACTTAGGCACTTACTCGCCGAGCCACGCTCGCTAACTCGATAACATATTACACACACCATAACATATTTTATTAGATGTGAAGGAATAGGGAGAGAGAGTCAAGAACCCGCCCACCTTAAGCCGATACGCCTTGCCGCCTCGCCGATTGAAGCGTCTCGCTTCCATAACTCGATCGCATAGCTAACTCCCGGACTTAGCCATTCCTTTGCTCTACTCGGTTGATTTGGCCTATCGCGCCCATGCCACAATCCGTTGCAGGGCCTCGATTTGGTTTCGCGGACACTTCATTGCATAAGGCAAAATGTCGACCTCTTATCGTCCAGCGAAGAAGCATAGCCTGCACACCAGATCAACTAAAATCAGCACTTGCTCAAGCGGGACTTACTCTTTGCATCGATTCGATTCATAGATTCCAACCGACTCAAAGCTTACCTTTGGCCAACGCAACACTTGCATCGATTTGCATCAATACCTCATCGGGTCAACGCAACTCTTCGAGTCAACGACTCATCGTAATGCACCGATGCGGAGCGGGGCATTACAAGTTCTGTGTCCTCTCTTCGTTTATTGTCTTATTGCAACCCCCTGTCATGCTCGTCATGTTTTACCTTTACTTCAATACCATGATTATTTATACTGGCCTCAACAATAAAGATCAGGGGTCCAGTTCTGTTCAGGCGAAGGGTTACAACCCCGGTCCTTGTTTGGTTTAAGGGTTGTAACCTGGCTTCCGGAGCAGTTCTGTGTCCTCTCTTCGTTTATTGTCTTGTTACCTTATCAATAGTAATTGAGGCGGATTTCTATTCAGGCGAAGGATTGCAACCCCGGTCCTTGTTTGGTTTAAGGGTTGCAGTCTGGCTACTTGAATGGTTTCTCCATGTTCAATATATTATTTGTTATCTCAGCTATTATCACTATCTTTTAATTACCTTACTATTTATTTGTGATATGCTGGTTTTAGTTCCTAAGTGAAGCCTCCTTTGTGGCACTTGCTCTTTCTGGGGTCTGACCCAGCTGGTTTTGTGTCGCCAGATATCGGAGCTGCAACAGAGGATCCACCTGTTTTCCAGCCCGATGGTGACCACCAGGCGTAACCAGGGCAACGAGTGGGTTTCTTTTGTCCTCTCACTCTATTTGTAAAATTATTCTTTTGAGGCGTTTAGCCGGCGAGCACGTGTTAGCTCGTATTGCACCTTTATTTACTGTCTGCCTACGGGCTGTAACATGATTGACAAATCCTAGGGTTGATCATGTATTGACTAAAACTCTTGCTAGTCCTGACATTTTGTACGACTAGCTTCATGATCATCCAATATGTAATGTATGGGACGCCTTACTATTGTATATTGATGCTCTAATATCTTGTGACTGCTACTACTTGCTTGTGATTGAGACAATAGGTTTGATCTTGACCATAGGAGACTGATGGATTATAGTTAAACCCTCATGTATCTAGACAGCCGTGATCGTATAGCGAGGTGAGTTGCACTTCAATATACGTAGCTGGCTATGTACGCCCCCGCTCTCCAGTATTCTGGTTCTGGGGCGTGACATGGTTTTAGTGGTGGCCCATGCAGGTCTTGTAATTCAAGATATGTGAGGGTTTACCGAATAGATGTCTCAATCAGTACTCGCCCTTGATCTCTACTCGTATCCTCTTGATCCCTAAAAATCTTGACCTGATCACATGCTTGTATCGTTGATCTGTCCTGGTCCTTCCTTATTGTTTCCTATGTCGTCTTCTTCAGCGGCATTGTTCCTGGACCTGCCGATCAGCAAGGCGGAGTACCTCCCGCGGACCAGCAACAACCTGGAGATCAAGCCCAGCATTCAGGAGTAGCCTCCAGAGTCATGTCTACCGAAGGAGAACCACCAGTTCAGCCCGTCCAACCAGCAGAGCATGATGATGGCACTTTGGTGGGTCTCATCAGGACGCTATTAGCTTCCCAGGATCGACGAGGAGATGCCTTGCACCAGGCAGTGGCAGACGCTTTGACCAGAGGAGGTCATCAGGGTAATAGCGCGGCCAACAGCTTCAAGCGCTTGAACCCTCCCTTCTTCGATGGCAGTGAAGATGCGATCGCTGCAGATGCTTAGCTTCAGGACACAGAGGTGATTCTAGAAGCAGCCAGGACTCCAGAGAATGAGAAGGTGGCCGTAGTACGCCTGCAGTTACTAGATCTTGCCCGCAGCTGGTGGGCAGCGCAGGCCGATGGATTAGTGGCCCCTATTTCATGGGCCGTATTCAGGGAGAGATTCCAGACCAAGTATTTTGATGCTGTAGCTCGGTATGATCTACAGACGAGGTTCACCAATCTGAAGCAGATGGGCAGGACGGTCGATGGATATGCGGCCGAGTTCTCCAGGCTTAGTCGGTTTGCTCCCACCTTGGTGGCGACCGAGTTCGATAGAGCCCAGCGGTTCCAGCAGGGGCTCCACCTAGAGATTTTATTGGCGGTGGAGCAGTTTGAGCATCAGACCTTTGATGCAGTATTGAGAGCAGCCCGGAGGCATGAGTATACCTCCCAGAGGATCGTGGATAGGACCGGAGGTCGGAAGCGATCTCACGGTCAGATGAACCAGTCATCAGCACCAGCCCCGGCAGCCAGGGCTTTGACCATTGGAGCTCCGAGGCGGGCGGCCTCAGTGACGTCGGTTCAGCATTCCATCCCGACGCACCCTCAGCAGCAGCAGAAGCAGTCTTCCGCAGTGGGATGTTCACACTGCGGGAAGCCAGGACATGTGGTATCAGAATGTCGCAGAGCACAGGGTTTGTGCTTGGTTTGTGGTGCCCCGGACCACAGGGTTGGGAATTGCCCGAACAGAGGGAGTTCATCCGCCTTCTCTAGTCCTTCAGTTAGAGGACCAGCACCAATCCAGCAGCAGCAGCAGCAGCTGCAGTACCCGTTCCCGAGGCCATTGCCGATGTAGGCCCAGGCATTCCAGCAGCAGAGACCGCAGCAGTATGCCCAAGCCCAAGCCCTGATCCAGAGCAGGCAGAGGAATTTTCAACAGAGGGGACCCGCACCCAGAGGACATGGTCAAGTGCTGGCTTTGACCATGGAAGAAGAAGGAATAGCACCAGGTGAGGTGGTAGCAGGTACTATTCTCGTCAACACCTTTCCAGCTTCAGTATTATTTGATTCTGGTGCCTCGCATTCATTTATGTCTGCACGATTTGCGACACGGGTAGGACTGGAGCCCGAGTCATTATCAGTAAGGCTCAATATACTTACTGGTAACGGACTTGTGGGAGTAGATAGAGTATTTTTCTCGTGTCGGATCGTAGTTAGCGGTAGAGAATTCCCCGCTAGATTGATAGAGTTCCCGATGGCCGATTATGATGTGGTCTTAGGGATGGATTGGTTGAGGGACCAGTATGCTAGGATAGACTGCCACATTGGCAGGGTTGTTTTTAGCATTCCCGGAGAGCCAGAGTTTTCTTTCTCCCGAGGCGAAGTTGAACCTTCTCCTCCAGTATTGCGGATGGCAGTAGCAGTAGTGCAGTTACCTCGGATAGTCGAAGAGTTTCCAGACGTTTTCCCAGAAGAGCTTCCAGGGATGCCGCCAGAGCGGGAGATCGAGTTTACCATCGACTTGATTCCCGGGACAGCCCCAGTGTCAGAGAGAGTCTACAGGATGGCGCCATCAGAGCTAGAGATATTGTACAAGATGATTGAAGAACTCAGAACCAAGGGATTCATTCGTGCTAGTGGATCACCTTGGGGAGCCCCGATGCTTCTTGTGAAAAAGAAGGATGGTACGTCCAGATTGTGTGTTGATTATCGTACCTTGAACTCAGTGACAATCAAGAACAGATATTCTCTCCCGAGGATAGATGACTTGTTTGATCAACTCAGAGGGGCGTCAGTATTTTCGAAGATCGACTTGCGCTCAGGATACCATCAGATCAGAGTCAGAGAGCAGGACATCCCGAAGACAGCTTTCAGATCTAGATATGGGCATTGGGAGTTCCTTGTGATGCCATTTGGAGCAACCAATGCGCCGGCTGCATTCATGGACCTCATGAATCGTATCTTTATGCCTTATTTGGATCAGTTCATGATTGTGTTCCTAGACGACATCCTGGTCTACAGCAAGAGTGAAGCGGAGCATGAGCAGCATCTCCGAGTTGTCCTCCAGATTCTCAGAGAGCACCAGTTATATGCCAAGTTTAGTAAATGCGAGTTCTGGCTCGATCGCATTTCGTACTTGGGTCATATCATCACCCGAGGTGGAGTGGAGGTAGATCCCCAGAAGATCGTGGCCATTGAAACATGGCCGGTACCTAGCACAGTGGCAGAAGTTCGCAGTTTTCTTGGATTGGCCGGCTACTACCGGCGATTTGTTTCAGACTTTGCTCGAATTTCCGCACCATTGACCCAGTTGACCCGCAAGGATGTGCAATTTGCTTGGACAACAGAGTGCCAGGATTCTTTTGAGAGGTTGAAGCGAGGCTTGATGACGGCTCCTATTCTCACGCTTCCAGATGGAACTGGAGGATTCTCAGTGTATTGTGATACTTCGGGCAGAGGTTTAGGATGTGTTCTGATGCAGCATGGGAAGGTAATAGCCTATGCGTCGCGACAACTTCGTGATTATGAGAGAAATTACCCAACCCATGACTTGGAGCTGGCAGCAGTAGTGTTTGTACTTAAGTTGTGGAGGTACTACCTATACGGAGATAGGGTGGAGATCTTCACCGACCACAAGAGCCTGAAGTATGTTTTCACCCAGAAGGATCTCAACATGCGTCAGAGGAGATGGCTAGAGCTGCTTGTGGATTATGATGTCAACCTGCAGTATCACCCAGGAAAGGCCAACGTTGTTGCAGATGCATTGAGCAGGAGAGCCGAAGTTTATTTCCTAACAGTGCAACCAGAACTGTTAGCCGATCTTCAGAAGATGGGTATAGAAGTTGTCCTCCTTTCCAGTGTGGCATTGATGGCCAGCATGCAAGTTCAGTCCAATATAGTCGAGAGGATCCGGATGGCGCAGTCAGCAGATTCCAAGCTTCAGCGACTTAGAGCAGAGTGTGAGGCAGTACGAAGACCAAAGTTATGCATTCATGAAGACGGTACACTTCGACATGGTAAGCGTCTTTGTGTACCCAGTAGAGATATTAGACAGGAGATCATGGCAGAGTCCCACAGTTCGCAGTATTCCATTCATCCCGGTAGCACGAAGATGTACCGTGATATCCGCCAGCACTTTTGGTGGAATGGTATGAAGAGGGAGATAGCCCAGTTTGTCTCTCGTTGTTTAGTCTGCCAACAAGTTAAGGCTGAACATCAGAGACCAGCTGGACTACTTCAACCATTGCCGATTCCCGAGTGGAAATGGGAGCATATAACCATGGATTTTGTGACTGGATTGCCTAGATCCCCGGCGGGCAGAGACGCTATTTGGGTTGTCATAGACAGGCTCACGAAGGTGGCTCACTTTCTCCCGTTCAGAGTTGGTCAGTCGACGGCTCAGCTAGCGGAGATGTATCTCCGGCAGATTGTCAGGTTGCACGGTGTACCAGTCAGTATCACTTCAGACAGAGATTCAAGATTTACGTCGCACTTTTGGCGTAGCTTGCAAGAAAGTTTGGGAACTCACCTCCAGTTCAGTTCAGCTTATCACCCGCAGACAGATGGCCAGTCGGAGCGTACGATCCAGACTCTTGAAGATATGTTGCGATCTTGTACACTCGACTTCGGTGGTTCGTGGGAAGATCACGTGCACCTGGTGGAGTTCTCGTACAATAACAGTTTCCAAGCCAGTATCCAGATGGCTCCGTTCGAGGCATTGTATGGTAGGAAGTGTCGATCCCCGCTAGCCTGGGACGATGTCGGAGAGAGGCAGATGCTTGGTCCGGAAATGATTGCTCAGACCGTTGAAGTGGTCAGAAGAGTCAGAGATCATCTTCGAGTTGTCCAAGATCGCCAGTGTCATTGGGCCGATTCTCATCGGCGCCCTCTTGAGTTTTCTGTCGGCGACCATGTATTCCTGAGGATTTCGCCTAACCGCGGCGTCATTCGTTTCGGCGTACGAGGAAAGCTTAGTCCTAGGTATATAGGGCCGTTCGACATTCTGGAGCGAGTAGGAGATGTATCCTATCGTCTCGCTCTTCCACCGTCGCTACGTGAGGTACATGACGTATTCCATGTATCCCAACTGCGACGGTATATCCCGGACCCGAGCCACATCCTGGATCATTCGGAATTGGTTGTTGGTACCAACCTTTCGTATGAGGAGAGGCCCGTGTCTATATTGGACCGAAGAGAGAAGACCCTCAAGAACAAGACTATCAAGTTAGTCCGAGTTGCTTGGGGTCATCACTCTTTGGGTGAGTCGACGTGGGGGCGTGAGGATGATATCCGATCACGATATCCTGACCTGTTTGACTCGTAAGGTATAATGTCTTCCTTATGCCTTATGCTTTCAATTCCTTGCTTGAATAAATGACTGCATGATAGACTGCTTGTTATAGCTTACGATTAGTATAGCTTGTCCTTGCAATTCTAGCCTCTTGATTAAATTTCGAGGATGGAATTCTTTGAAGGTGGGTAGAGTTGTAAGGCCTGTGGTTCGTATTACGTATCTTGGTATACGTGTACGTATTCTTGACTCGTATTGTGTATTTTTCTGTATGGTTATTTTGGCATGTCATTGGTTGTGGCTTAGCTTGGTTCGGCTTAGCTTGGTTTGGTTTGCTTTTGGGTTCATCATGAACCAAAAGAAAACCCCTACCTACCACCACCACTACCCTTTATTAACCCATTCCCCTTTCTCTCTCTTCATTTATTCTTCTTCTTCCCTATCATAACTTCTTCAACCTACCAGGAAGAGAGAGAGAGAGAGAGAGAGCTTAGGCAAGTGCAAACTTGCTTCATGATGGATCTCATGTTTTATTGTTCCATTCTCTTCCTTACTAGATTCTAAGCCTCTTTAGAACTGGAAGTTTTCGGTTTTGATGGTTATATTTTGTAGATCTAAGTTTTAAGTTCCTTCTTGTTTAGTTTTCTTGGTTTTGATCTCTAAAACTTGGTTATTTTTGAAAACTAATGGTTCTATGTTGTAGAGAATTCAATTTCATTCAGTTTTGGCTTTTGTTTCGCTTAATTTCGACTCCGGATGAGTAAGTTATGGCCATTACAAGTTTTCGGAACTTTCATGGCTGAACTTGCTGTTTGGGGACGATGAATCCCATGCGCCGGGAACCTCATGCGCCCGGGAGGCCATGCGCCGTGAAGTTCCGGCAACGCATTCCTTAACTCCGAGCGTGTCATGCACGTAGGTTTCTTACGCGCATGTATTGAAGACGCAACGTGAGTTTCACATGCGCCGATTCGCGCAGGAATCTCATGCGCCGATTCGTGCAGGAATCTCATGCGCCGATTTGTGCAGGAATCCCATGCGCCGATTCGTGCAGGAATCACATGCGCCGATTCGTGCAGGAATCACATGCGCCGATTCGTACAGGAATTCCATGCGCCGATTCGTGCAGGAATCCCATGCGCCGATTCGTGCAGGAATCTCATGCGCCGATTTGTGCAGGAATCTCATGCGCCGATTTGTGCAGGAATCCCATGCGCCGATTGGTGCAGGAATCCCATGCGCCGATTGGTGCAGGAATCCCATGCGCCGATTCGTGCAGGAATCCCATGCGTCGATTGTGCAGGAATTTACTGTTTTTGCCTGTTTAAGTTGTTTTGTAGCTAGAATCTTGAAAAACTCAAAACATGAAAGTTGTAGATCTTTTCCTTGGCTTCAAGAATATGTTATTAGTTATTTTATATAATCTTTCTCATTCATGATAATGTAAGAATAGAACACGATAGTGGCCCGCGGTGGCACACTCTTGACAAGTAAACTGATATGACAAGTATGAAAGATCTGGACACCGTGGACGATTACGTTTGTACAAATAAACCAGTATTGTCTTGCATCATGTCTAGGACGGGGACCCCTGAGTACCACGGTCAGGGGTACCTACTGAAATTGACTAAGGCTAATTAACTAGAATGATTCAGTAGTCATGAAAAGATTCTCAGCTACAGGCAATCCCGTTATCTGGGCGCATTCAGTGGACTTGTAGCCTACCGACGAGTAGGGCACATTTCCAGCACTCAGTCATGTGTTGCATTCTTCCTAAACGGATATTCGACCCGGATAACCTGGATGGTCTGCAGGGCTTGTGGCTGTTGGGATAATCTCATTGCATCTTGCTAATAACTAGGCCTGTGATAACCCTAGTTAGTTAAAAGTATCAAGCCGTACTCTTGATTGGCCGTGATTGATTGGATGAAGTTTATTCCAGCTTAGTCTTATCCTGATCATGTACAAGATTGTATCATGACATGATTTCTTGTATCGATAAATGATGGGATACCAAGTTCTGTTCAGATGAAGGGTTACGACCCCGGTCCTTGTTTGGTTTAAGGGTTGTAACTTGGCTATCTGAATAGTTCTATGGTTATCTTATCATATATCGTCATGCTTATTGTGCCCGCCTTAACAATAAAGATCAGGGGTCCAGTTCTGTTCAGGCGAAGGGTTACAACCCCGGTCCTTATTTGGTTTAAGGGTTGTAACCTGGCTCCCGGAGCAGTTCTGTGTCCTCTCTTCGTTTATTGTCTTATTGCAACCCCCTGTCATGCTCGTCATGTTTTACCTTTACTTCAATACCATGATTATTTATACTGGCCTCAACAATAAAGATCAGGGGTCCAGTTCTGTTCAGGCGAAGGGTTACAACCCCGGTCCTTGTTTGGTTTAAGGGTTGTAACCTGGCTTCCGGAGCAGTTCTGTGTCCTCTCTTCGTTTATTGTCTTGTTACCTTATCAATAGTAATTGAGGCGGGTTTTTATTCAGGCGAAGGATTGCAACCCCGGTCCTTGTTTGGTTTAAGGGTTGCAGTCTGGCTACTTGAATGGTTTCTCCGTGTTCAATATATTATTTGTTATCTCAGCTATTATCACTATCTTTTAATTATCTTACTATTTATTTGTGATATGCTGGTTTTAGTTCCTAAGTGAAGCCTCCTTTGTGGCACTTGCTCTTTCTGGGGTCTGACCCAGCTGGTTTTGTGTCGCCAGATATCGGAGCTGCAACAGAGGATCCACCTGTCTTCCAGCCCGATGGTGACCACCAGGCGTAACCAGGGCAACGAGTGGGTTTTTTTTGTCCTCTCACTCTATTTGTAAAATTATTCTTTTGAGGCGTTTAGCCGGCGAGCACGTGTTAGCTCGTATTGCACCTTTATTTTCTGTCTGCCTACGGGCTGTAACATGATTGACAAATCCTAGGGTTGATCATGTATTGACTAAAACTCTTGCTAGTCCTGACATTTTGTACGACTAGCTTCATGATCATCCAATATGTAATGTATGGGACGCCTTACTATTGTATATTGATGCTCTAATATCTTGTGACTGCTACTACTTGCTTGTGATTGAGACAATAGGTTTGATCTTGACCATAGGAGACTGATGGATTATAGTTAAACCCTCATGTATCTAGACAGCCGTGACCGTATAGCGAGGTGGGTTGCACTTCAATATACGTAGCTGGCTATGTACGCCCCCGCTCTCCAGTATTCTGGTTCTGGGGCGTGACACCACTTGACCGCACTTCAATGTACCCTTCCAGGATTTGAAAGATACCTGCTAACCGTACCAACTGCATGAGCAATATCTGGCCTCGTACACACCATAGCATACATAAGGCTCCCCACAGCTGAGGCATATGGAACCCGCTCCATATCTTCCTTTTCGTCCTCGGTAGATGGACACTGTTCCTCAGTGAGCTTAAAGTGAGCCGCGAGGGAGGAACTCACTTTCTTCGACCCGTCCATCCCGAAACGCTGAAGTACCCGGTGAATGTACTTCGTTTGGGACAAGTGTAGCAGCTTGGACTCTCTCTCTCGGCTGATCTCCATCCCAAGAATAGTCTTCGCTACGCCCAAATCCTTCATAGAGAAGGCCGCGCCCAGCTGGCGCTTCAACTCCGCTATCCTAGTGGCATTCCGACCCACTAATAGCATATCATCTACATAGAGCAATAAAATAATGAAATCATCATCGGCAAAATACCTCACAAATGCACAATGGTCCGACGTCGTCTGTGCATAACCATGCTCCCCCATAAACGACTCGAACTTCCTGTACCACTGCCTCGGAGCCTGCTTCAGACCATACAAGCTCTTCCTCAACCGGCAGACCAAATGTGACTTGCCTTTCTCACAGAATCCCTCTGGCTGCTCCATGTACAACTCCTCCTCAAGATCACCGTGGAGGAATGCCGTCTTCACGTCTATCTGTTCGACCTCCAAGTCGAGACTGGCTGCTAATGATAGCACCACCCGAATAGACGAATGCTTGACGACAGGCGAAAAGATCTCATCATAATTCACGCCTTTCCGCTGACCGTAGCCTTTGACTACCAGCCTCGCTTTGTATCGAGGGCGAGTAGCATCATCCGTCTGCTTCACTCTAAACACCCATCGATTCTTCAAAGCCTTCTTGCCCTTTGGCAACCGTACCAGATCATAAGTGGAATTGGTGTGCAAGGAACTCATCTCCTCCTGCATAGCCTCCATCCACTCCTGCCTGTGTTCGTCTTCCATAGCCTCTGCAAAACTTTCGGGCTCTCCCCCGTCAGTCAATAGCACATACTCATCTGGTGAGTATCTCGTAGATGGTCGACGATCCCTGTCACTCCTCCTCAAAGGAACCATTGGTGCTGGCTGTATACCGACAGCCTCCTCCCCTTCAGGAACTACCTTTCCGGCATGCTCATCCTCCTGAGGGACACCCTGACCACCATCAGCAGGCTGATGATCAAGGTTGGGAGCAACTCCATGTACCGGCTCCCTCATAACTGGATCCTCTGCGATATCCTCTGGAAACTGCTCGAAGCGAAATGACTCTAACTCAGGCAATTCCTCAGCCTCAGAAGGCGTCTCGGAATCCTGAGTGTTGGTCATGGTCTGATCCTCGACGAACACCACGTCCCTGCTTCTGTAGAGCTTTCCTTCCACTGGGTCGTAGAGTCTATAGCCAAACTCATCCCGACCGTAGCCGATAAAGACGCATCGCCTCGTCTTCGGCTCAAGTTTGGTCCTCTCGTCCTTCGGTACATGCACGAAGGCTTTACAACCAAACGCCCGCAGGTGATTGTATGACGGCTCTTTGCCGTACCATACTTTATCAGGCACATCACCCTGCAAAGGAGTACTAGGAGATAAATTAATAACATAAGCAGCTGTGAGAAGAGCCTCACCCTAGTAACTGCCCGGCAAGTTTGCTTCTGACAGCAAACACCGCACCCTCTCCATCAGTGTCCTGTTCATGCGCTCCGCTACACCATTGAGCTGAGGTGTCTTTGGCGGAGTCTTCTGATGTCGTATCCCTTGCTCTCTGCAATACACATCAAAGGGACCGATGTATTCGCCGCCATTGTCGGACCGAACACACAACAACTTCTTGCCCGTCTCCCTTTCAACAGAGGCCTGAAACTCCTTGAAAGTAGGCAGCACCTGATCCTTGGTCTTTAAGGCGTAGACCCAAACCTTCATGGAACAATCATCAATAAAAGTTACAAAGTAAGAAGCAACACCAAGAGATTTTACCTTCATAGGACCGTAGACATCCGAGTGAATCAACTCGAGCAACGCCGGCTTCCTCGAACTTGGGTGACTTTGGAAAGACACCCTATTTTGCTTTCCAGCTAAACAGTGCGTGCACTTCTCCAACTTTGTAGACTTGAGCCCCGGAATCATCTTCCTGTTCACCAAGTAGCTCATCCCCTTCTCGCTGATATGGCCGAGCCGCCTGTGCCACAACTCGGTAGACGCATCACTGACTGCGTTCACCTCCTGTGCCCCCTGTGCGCTCCCTTCCATATAGTAGAGACCGGACTTCTTGCTTCCTCTGGCAATCACCAACGAACCTCTGGAAAGCTTCCACTGACTGTTCCCGAAGAGACTGAAGAATCCTTCGTCATCCAACCTTCCAACCGACACCAGGTTAAAACGGATATCAGGGACATGACGAACATCCTTGAGAACAAGAACCGCACCCGTCTTCGTTCTCAAATGCACATCTCCAACGGCAACCGCCTTCGACACATCTTCGTTGCCCATCTTCAACACGCCACAGTCGCCTGTCGTGTAAGTGGCAAACAGTGCCCTGTTGTGAGATACATGTGCTGAAGCCCCTGAGTCCACCAACCAAGAATTGTCATCGCAGGCGAGGTTAGTAATGACCTCATCACCTACGACGATCACATCGCCTCCATGCACCGAGGCCGCCGCTGTAGTGTTCTCTTCTTGCTTCCCCTTGTCGCCCTTCTTCTCTCTCTTCCAAGCGAAACAATTCTGCTTGATATGGCCCTTCTTACCGCAATGGTAACACTCTGAGTCCTCGTAACGACCCTTGGACTTCCCCCTGCTCTTGTCTCTGCCACCACCTGGACCCCTGCTTTTGCCCCTTCCGCGGCTCTCTGAAATAAGTGCCTCTGAGTGGTGGGATGTGGATGAAGTGCCCTGAGAACGTCTCCGCATCTCTTCATTCAACACCCCGCTCTTGGCAAACTCCAGACTGACCACGCCCTCTGGAGCAGAAGCGATCATAGATACTCGTACGGTCTCCCACGAGTCTGGCAGAGTACACAGCAGCCATAGTCCCTGAACTTCGTCGTCGAACTTGACTCCCATAGAAGATAGCTGGTCAACCACGCCCTGGAAATCACTCAAGTGATCCGAAATAGACGCCCCATCCTTGTATCGCAGACCCATCATCGTTCGGATCAGGAACAACTTGTTTACCCCGGTCTTCTTCGCATACAAGGATTCCAGCTTATCCCACAACGTCTTCACGTGCTCAATATTGGCAACGTGGTTGTACACGTTCTCGTCCACAAACTGCCGTATGTACCCACACACCTGTATATGCTCGAATGTCCAGTCCTCATCGGATTTATCACTGGGCTTCTCGGATGCAAATACGGGTAGATGCAGCTTCTTGACAAATAGCAAATCCTTCATCTTGCTCCGCCAATAATGATAGTTTGTGCCATTGAGGTTCACCATGCGCACCGGCTTCGCGTCCATCTCTCCTCTCTGGTTTCTCTGTCAACTACTGACACTCCTTCTGAATTCCAGAACCTGGCTCTGATACCACTCTGTTGGGAAAGAAACACGGAAACCTTTCCCCAAACCGGAGAGTACCTGCGAGAGGACCGAGCAATACAACGCACGAATCCCAAAAACAAACACACAAAACAATCCACGCAGACACAGAAAATTTTTGACGTGGAAAACCCTTGCGGGAAAAACCACGGGACGATCGTAGTCCAACCCTGAGAAGCCTCCACTAATGGAATAGAAGAATTACACCCTCTACAAACTTCTCCCGATCCAAATCGGATCCCCACAACATTCAGAGATAAGAACAATGATTACAAGACTACGAAGAGCGAGAACGACGAGTAGAGATTACCCGAACACGATCTCCTTCGAATAGCGACCTTCAATCCTCCGTCTTCTTCTCCGAAGTTGCAATGGCACTCTTGCCTCATTCCTCTCTCAAACTTGTGTTACCTTGCGATATTGTTGCACAATGAATTAGGGTTGAGAAAACTCAACTTAACTCCCTAATCCCGCAGCAAACCTGGACCGTTTGATTAGATCCAATGGTGACAAATCACCCGAAAATCCGCTTCAGCCCCCGACGACACAGAGTTCGGCCAGAACTCTGTGTCGAGCAAACAGCACCTAATGCCAACATTCTGGAGGAGCCAGACCGAGTTCGGCCAGAACTCGGCCTGGGACCGAGTTCGGGCCGAACTCGGCTAACCCAGTCCAGAATCTCCTTCAGGAGCAGCAGCAGCAGCAGTAGCGACTCCGCGTCGCCTACTTCCCGAGCTTCTTCGACGCACGAACGGCGCTCGTCGCACTCTGGGGTCTTCTCCACATAGGTTGGGAACCCCACCCACTCCAACAGGATTTGACCGGTTTGATCCGATCCAATGTTATGACCATGTCGATATCCGAATTGATTTTTAAAACACTGAAGGCAACTCCTAAGATATCTCCCTCGACACTAAAGTAACAATGAATTAGCATTCTTTTATAAAATTAGATGATTTCTATGTTGGTCAAATAATTTTTTACTTTGTATCTTATATTTGGTTCAACGTTTAAGATTTAAAAAAAAAAGTGAGAGGATGACATATTGATTTATAAAATTGTTCTTGGACTTAACAAAGGACGGTGTTTAAAGTTACATTATAGGAGTCAAATCCAAAACTATGTCTCACATATCAAATTTTGTTTCCAACAAATCATTCCCACTGAGACCCAGTTTGGCACACTACAATGTAATCAAATAATTTTTTTTAATTGATTACAGTATGATTACTGATTATGATTATATTACAGACAACATTCTTCAATAATTGTATCAAAAAATTATCAAATATTTAATTGATTATATTACAATTACGATTATATTACAGACAACATTTTTCAATAATTGTATCAAATGGTTCTCCTCTATGTTTTTATGTTTGATATAAGGACAAATAAAACTCGGATCCAACTTAATTTAGAACGTAGTAATAGAATTTATTGTTGCTTTCTTAAAACACAACAGTAGAAAATAGAATAAACTTTTGACAACAGCCTCACGCAGACCGTTAAAAGTTATCCCCAAATTGAATTCAGATTTATGATTATTTTGATAAGTATGCTAAAAAAAAACTTGCTACGCTAGTTTAAACAAATATAATCCGAAGCAACCACCATAAGCACATCAAAACCATCTTTAAAACTAGAAACTGACTTCGGAACCTGTTTCTAGTTTTAAAGATGGTTTTGAAGTGCTTATGGTGGTTGTTTCGGATTATATTTGTGGTTGCGACTTGGAACGGACAAAGTTTGATGCCTACACATCCAAGGCATACTATTATCATTTGAATCCAAGTTTGAAATAAAACTTCTCAAGAGGATAAATGGACAATTCATGTTGAGATCCAATGTAGATCTAATTTTGTATTCCCTCATTAGATTCCAACGATTTGGGGAGGACCACCACAAAGAGTCTTCTTTTCTCCATAATCTATACGTCACTTACCACTTATCGGTGTATGGACAACTATCTCTCGAACACAGAATTAGGTTAGGACGCACTAGAAAAATGAAGTACCTAAGATCTCGCTTGGTTCACGGAATCATTGTATTGAGAAAGAAAAATAATTTCTTTCGTGTGTTTTGGATGTCAATGAAAATGAGCAGAAAAAGAAAATGATTCTCAAAGAAAAAAAATTAAAGAGAAAATGGTTCCCAACCATCCAAGGATTCATTTTTCCAATCTAATAATTCACTTTTTCTTCCAAATTTTTTTTTTACTTTTCAAACATATAAATAAAAAGTTGATAGAAAGTATAATTTTTTGAAAGAATTTTTTTTAATTTTCTTTCTACGAACCAAACGCAAACCCAAGAACTATGAAATTGTCTCCCTCCATTCACAAGTTTAATAATTAGTAGTAGAAGTATAAGGTTTTATTCTTTTGTATATTAAAATATAATATGTCTTTTCTTTTTGGGATGTCCGATATAATGTACACTGTATTGTATGTCATTTAGGTCAACTGTTTTAATTTTTACATACATATAAGTCTTTTTCGCGGTTCGTTTTTGGGACCATCCGTCTAACTATACATCTCCTCGTTGATCATAAGAGCCAATTGAGTTCGGTAAAGTCCAATATGACTTGTTAGCAAAGTTTAAGATGATTTTTTTTTTTTTTTAATCTTTTGCCTTTTTGTTAAAATTTTAAGATTAATAGTTGATAAGTCTGCTCGAGGTCTCAAACTCCGGTACGGGTATTTTTGTCCTTCTGGGAAAACGTAGCTGCCTAACCACTCCTTTTATTTTTTTTGCGGCAGGCCCATATTAATTTACAATTTGTTGCGCATTGGAAGAAGAGGAAACTTTTACATTAGTTTACGTTTTATAAACATTATTATAATTTGCATTGGAGCCCCCCATAGGAGTTCATTCCAACACACATGACATGGACCACAGCCCAATGGAGAACACCGAGAAAGGAAAAACATAAATTCTCTCGGTTCATGGCATCTCTTAATATTTGGGAACATGCATCCCATATGCAAAGTGGGATTAAATGTGTTTAAATGTAAATTGAGAAAACTCCCTAAGAGCATCTCCAACCCTATTGTGACTTTGAAAACAAGTTAATGCCACGTAGGAATGACAAAATTTTATTCAAAAGTTCTTCTCCAATGCAATTGTCAAGTCAATTGTGAAGCGTGAAAAAATTAAAGAAGACATTGTGAAGTTGATTGTCTTGTTCTAGACAATGCATTTGACAATGTCTTCTCTTCCATGTCATCAATTATGAATAAAAAATATTAGAAAAAAGAAAGAAGATGAGCAGTTGTCTTAAAAGTTGCCTTGGAAGTTGGAAAAAAATACTTTTTATTGTCTTCTCAATACTTTTGCATTGGAGAGAGTTTTTCTATCTCATTGTCTTTTGAGATATAATTTTGCCACATAAACAAGACATTGTCTTGTGGCTCATGCCACATAGGAGCCACCTAAGACTCACAATACTTAACAAGACAATAGGGTTGGAGATGCGGGGCTGTTTGGTTTGATGCAACTGAAGTGAAAGTGAGCAAAAAATTGAAACTTAGCTGAAGTCTCTCCAGTTCAGTTGTTTGGTTGCAGAGGTGAAACTCTGCTGGATTTGTTTGATTAGACTCGCCGCAGTTCCTGTCTCCCCCATTTTGCTCCAGTTTCACATCCGAGCAATTTTTGCTGAAACTCGTAAGAACTCCAGCGGAAGAAAGAGAAAGTGAGAAAAAAAAAACGAGGGAGAGAGAACGTCGGAGCTGCAGGGGCTCGTCGACGAATTGAGGCGGAGCTGAGGTGGGAGAGAGGAACGCCGGAGCTGCAGGGGCTCCCCGATTTTGGATCTCGACCACCACCACCGCGTGCGGCTCCGCCCCCGCTGCCGTCGCTCCCACCTTGGCCCCCACCGTCGTCGCTCCAACCTTGGCCCCCATCGCCTTCGTGTATGCAACCTCGGGGAGAGAGATTGGGATGTCGTTCCTTCGCGCGACGACGTAGGCGGAGGCGGCGGTGAGAATGGTGAGGAAGGAGGCGGAGGTGAGGTGGGAGACGAGTGGGGAGTGGGAAGAGAGTGGGGAGTTTATCTATAAAAATTTGTCTTTAGTTTTTTTTATTTATCCATAAAAATTGGTCTTTTGTTTTTCTTTATTTATCTATAAAAATTTACATTGCAAATGAGAATTAATTTAGTCTGTCTTTAATATATTTATGTCTATAAAAATTTGTCTTTAGTTTTTCTTTAGTAATTATTTGATAAAATTAATATTTATCGTGCATGGTTTATTGCAGTAATTTAATTATGATAGTTAATATTTTTTGTTTAATTATGATAATTAATTTAATTACGGGTTACCATTCTTTTTCTATTTTTAATTAATATTCAGTAATTTTAATTAATATTCAATAATTTTTATCACTTTTAACATTCACTTCCAACAACTATCCAAACAATGGAACTCATTCTTTTTTCACTTTCAACAACCATCCAAACACCGAACTCATTTTTCTTCCACTTACATGAGACAAAAAGTACTACATCCAAACACATTTTGAAAAGTGACACTTTCATACTTTCAACTGTAACTCATCATGACGTAAGTGCCACTTTCACACTTTCAAAGAGTTACCTCTATCCAAACAGCCCCTAAATTTGAAAGAAGTAGGGATGAGCATTCTTCCATTTTGGACCGAAAATCGAACCAAAAAAAAATTGATTTAGTTTTGATTTTAAAAATAATAAAATTTCTTATTCGGTATTAGTTTTGGCTTTCGGAACTTCGATCCAAAACCAAAAATTAAATAAGACTTATACAATTATTAAATATTCTCAATTTTATATATATTTTATTATTAAAGATAAGTATATTTTTGTGTATATTTTGAAAATGAGAGTTCTATGTATGTATTTTAAAGTCCAACTTTGATATTTTAACGACTACTACAATTTAGGGCTCAATTTTGAAATATGACAAATGTATGTATAAAAATTATAATTTTTGCAAAAACCATGTCGAACCAAGAGGGTGGATCTCGCGACAATCCGAGGATGACGTGGCTACCCCCTATTAGACCAGCCCCCTTGCACCCCAGCTTGGGTCTAAATTACGGGGTGGGGGGGGGGGGGGGGGGGGGGGGGGGGGGGGCACAGTCTATAAATAAGGGCTGTAATTTTTAATATAATTTAACCACAATTCTAACTTTGGATCCGACCAATTAAATAATAAAAATTGTCCAACTGAATAAATCGAATTGTTATTTGATCATTTCCATTTTGCTTATGGCTAATTTCGGTTAGGATTTGAATTATTAGGATTACTGTTTATTCAATTTTAAATATTTTGGTTGGGTCGAAATCGAATAAATCGAATACTCACCCTTAGAAAAAAAAGTAATAGAGTAAGGAGTAGTTTTGAGCTGTAGTTATTTTCCCAATACAATCAAAACCAAGTGCCAAATGCTATATTTTCGAACAGCTAGGCAAGTGAGAAGAACATGCCCAAAAAATAGATATAAATTAGGCATAATAGTAGTAGAATTGAATTCAATACCATAAAGTTAAAATCTAATTCAATTACCAGCTAGACGTTTGTCGAACTGGAGTGATCCTTATGGTTATCGAAGATGGACATAAGATTCTGGCTAGATGACAAAAAATCAGTAGATCGAACTATGGGGGTGTATTATTTCATCCTAATCTATTCTATAGATGTGATAAGTGTAACCCGAATTTGGAGCCCTAATCTATTCTATAGATGTGTTTGCACATCCGTTGTTTTTGTTACATATATGGACTGAAGCCCATCCAAGTCCTAAATGGGCCTGTACAAATAGACAAAGCCTGGCCCAAAAACACCCATCAAGGAGTGGATCATGTCACACGCAGTGACGTAGATATAAAACCAAGCCAAATTAGGTACACGAAACGCTCCGTATCCTTAGAGCATCTCCAACCCTATTGTCTTGTTAAGTGTTGTGAGTCTTAGGTGGCTCCTATGTGGTATGAGCCACAAGACAATGTCTTGTTTATGTGACAAAATTATATCTCAAATGACAATGAGATAAAAAACTCTCTCCAATGCAAAAGTATTGAGGAGACAATAAAAAGTATTTTTTTCAACTTCCAAGGCAACTCCTCCACTTCTTCAACTTTTTTATAAATATTTTTATTCACAAATGATGATGTGGACATAAAGACATTGTGAAGTGCATTGTCTAGATCTAGACAACCAACTTCACATTGTCTTTGCCATGTCATTGCCATGTCAACTCCACACTTTATTTCACATTTGCATTGGAGAAGTACTTTTGAAAAAAATGGTTGTCATTCCTATGTGGCAACCATTTTTTTCGAACTCACAATAGGGTTGGAGATGCTCTTACCTTGTCGTGTCCTTTCGTTTTGCCACATTGGACACCTCATGGAAATGGCATGGCTATGGACACACCATATCCCATGTATCGGTGTCCTACCAACAAGTTTTGATTCCTTGTGTGCGTGAGTGAAATTTCAAATTTTTTTAAAAAATATTTGAACTATTTAAACAATGAGTCTAAGTCATAGTATATCATCATCTAAATAAATTAAAGAAATTAATAAAAAAAACTAAATAACTACCTAATTACTCCAAAAATTATTAGAAAAAACTTAACCAAATATTTTACTTAATATGATATATTTATAATTAAATAATCTTAACTCTAGTGGTTAAAATAGGAGATATATTTTTTTTTTTGATTGCTTGAATTCAATTCCTATATATATATATATATATATATATATATATATATATATATATATATATATATATATATATATATATATATATATATCCTTTCCTTCAATATATATATATATATATATATATATATATATATATATAGTCCGGCGGGCCTAGCTCTTGTGGTTAGGAGGGTTGGCTCCCCTAGCGGTGGGCTAGGTTCGAGCCCTCCCTTCCCCACCCGAGGTGGCTGGGCGGCTTTGGCCGCGGCCTCGGGTTGGGGGCCCCCTTGCCGGACACCCCACCCCCCCCCCGGGCCCCCCCCTCCCCCCCCCTCCCCCCGGGTTACCCCCCACCCCCCCCCCCCCCCCCCCCCCCCCCCCCCCCCCCCCCCCCCCCCCCCCCCCCGGGGCCCCCCCAAAAAAAAAATAAAAAAATATATATATATATATATATATATATATATATATATATATATATTTTTTTTTTTTTCGCACGTTCTAAGTACGGGCACATTACTAATATATAGTAAGCCAATCAAAGCATTTCTAGTCCAAGTGGGAAGCATTTAGTTTTCTATGTGGTGGAAAAAATTAAATGGCTCAGCATGAACGGACACGGTGTGGGCCAGGCCGGGTGCGAACCTTCGGCCCATTAGTGTTTACCATCCTCAAGCCATATGGGACGTTCTTCGTCGTCATTGCCACCCTTACATGAAAGAACTCTTCGGACATCTTTGGTGTACTCGAATAAACAAAACAAATTCAACGTATGAGTGTGTGAAGTTAATACCAACACAAGAAATCAATTAGATGTGTTTTCTTTAAAATATTTTAAAATTAGTTACTATTTGCACGAACTCTACCTAGCTAAGATATTGAACCTAAAATTCAATTTCAATTTTTTTTGCCCTAGCTTGTCGTAGGCCCTTAGGATGCCACGCAAGCAAATATTTTAAATTATTATATTTTGAATAATTTATATAATATTAGGTATATCTATAATAATATATAATTCAAATAGTATATATATATATATATATATATATATATATATATATATATATATATATATATATATATATATATATATATATATATATATATATATATATAATTGCCACGCAAGCTCACTATCGCCAAACGTAGGGTGTAGCCTGACCTGATACTACTTGTGCATAGCTTTCCATTTTGGCCGGCCTGATCCTTTATACTCGTACTTGTGCATAGCCCGTCAAATGGAACAGCCTGATCTGGACCCAAGCCGATCACATAACGCTCTAATATCTCAAGGCACCGATTATACTTATATTGTACTCAGATTTGACTGTATCACTTTACATTCCAATCACTACTAAAATAAGGCAAATTAGCGACGTCAGGATACGTCGCGAATTAAGGAAAATACGTCGATAATCGTAATTAGCGACGACTTTAGCTACGAAACATGAAGGTCGCGAAAAAGCTAGTCGCAGATGACAAATTTATCGTCCTCCGTCGCTGTTTGCGACGTCAACACAATGTCGCTGGGTCGTTGCAAAATTAGCGACGGAGGACGACGAAATTGTACGTCGCCAAATTAGCGACGTAGTGCGACTACTATAGTGACCCGCTCCGCCCTAGCGGAACGCCGATTCAAACGGCAAGTGCAACGACTCAAACGAGCCGTCGACCCGAAGAGTTGGCATCGACCTGATGAAGAATCGATGCAAGACTTACATTGGCCCGTCATAGACGAATCCAGACTTAGACTTTCAAAGGCGCGCTCGGAGTATCGCTCGGCCGATGCGAACATCGCTAAGGTGGGTGGCTCCAATGAACCCGTCTTTGCTTAGCCTAGACACATAATAATACGGACACTATCACTGAAATCGCTAGGCGATAACACCGCGCATGCTAATAAATGACCCAACGCACCTAGCTAAGGGATTAATCACACCTTGTATGCTTGTATAGAATATGGAAAGGAACATGAAAAATATACGAGAACTCTCGCACCGCGCTCCACGCTCGTGCTAAGGCACAAACTTACGTTCAAGTCCCTTAAGCGTTCAAACAATGAAAATAATGATTGGTTTACAACAATGAAACGGAAAGACTATCAACATAGTCGTTCCGAGTAGAGTTTAGCAACATTGAAAGACTATGGGACCGATGGGTCGCCAAGGCGACTTCCGTACGGGAAGTTGCATAATGTATAAATGAAAGAATGAACGAATAATCGAGTGAATGAATGAATCAACGAATGGATGAATACGAAAATGAACCAATGAAACTAATAGACAAGTGAAAGAAAGAAAAGAAAGAATGAATAAAAGATAAGAAGGAAAGAAATGGTTAGCGACAGGTGTGACGGGCACGTACAACGGGGCTCGCTACCCGCACTGTACGGACGCCAACCTGGTCGATAACGCATTGTGGCTAAGGGTTAGCCTATGACGATAAAATACGAAATGGTCGTGGACGGACCCGTGCACGGGTGATACGGATTTCGCGACATAATCAAAGGGAGGATCGTGGCCGGCCTAGGCGGAACCAAGTCGAGGCTTACGGACATGCCTGGGTACGGACTTGGCCACCCGGGGGACGTAAGTGCTGAGGTATTTCAAGAGACTAACGGGGTGTGTGCCAGTCCACCCTACGCTAAGTTGAGAAATACCACGGTTGGAGGTGTCCAAAATGGCTTGTGATGCCAGCGACCGGTGCATATAGATTTAAGTGGGCTTTGCTGGAGGCAATCCACGTGCAAGTCCTTGCATTGAAATCAAAGTAGTCTAAGTTAACTGTACAAAGCACTTTCTGAATAGGCTTGAATATAACACACAAAATGATCAAAGAGTACTTCGAACAAAAGAGTTAGAAAACGTGCTTACGACGTGCTAGAAACCGAGGCAAGGACACGCACTTGACATTGAATGCTTTCATGAACTACGTTAAGTTATTTCATATGAATTGTTGACTAACTTGGTTTACGTTGGACAGGGAAGGCCGGACGGTAAGTATGGGTAAGTCGTGCATGTATTTCAATGCGACACTTGAATTTGGCAACACGGAATAGGTTATGACATATGCCATGAAATTGATCCTAAGGCAAGATTAAAAAGACAATGAATGATAGAGATGCACAAAAGTGAATAGAACGTGTTTGGTAATGATAGCATTGTGGGCGAGCTAGCCTCCCCACCAGTGCATAACAATGTACTGATAACCCCACAGTCTGCTTGCAGGATGCAGGAGACGCCGGCGGGTGCGGAGCTTCAATCGAACGTGTTAAGGCGCGGAGCCAACATCCGGGGCCTTGGGACGTTGCAAGAAGCTGAAGCACCCTATACAGGACATAATGTATCAGAACATCGCCATGAATCATTCCATCTTGTAAGCCACTTGGCACGCCTTTTATATTTCAGAGAGAGAGAGCTTGAGCGATTTGTAATATCGGCCTAGCGCCGCTTGTAAACTTCTTGAATATCAATAAAAAAATAGCAGTTGAATTCGCTTAAATTTGTGTTCATTTACTTTCCGCTGTAAATGGGGACACTCTGTGCGACTCTGTGGCCTAGCTCAAATCGGCCGTTTCTGGACTTAGCCTTGCACGGGCGCAACCTAGGCCCGTGTGGCATCACGCCTTTGGAAGGACGATCGCTCCTACGGGAGCGGGACGTGACATAGTGGTATCAGAGCACGGCTTTACGTCCTTGGACTTCATTTCGATTCTCTCAGTTTTGAAAGCTCGTTGGAAATAAAGAAGTATACGCCCTCTCTCGTTGTGCCTTGGGATGTTCCATACAATAAGTCTAATATTTTCAAAAGCTCGTACAAGTGCTCGGTTGAACGGGATCGATAGGCGAAGGCCTTTGTGCTAAACCACGACAGACTTAAGTCGAAAGAAAACTAAAATGCTAGAAGTTAGCAAACGCAAGGCGTACTTGAATAACCTTACGCTAACACCGCCGAACGATGTTAAACTTGACTCGATCGAGAACGAAGATACACTTTGAGTGTCTATCGATAGGAACGCTATCGAGTTAACGCTTAGGCGTACCCGAAAGATTGGCTTAGATTTTGAGGAGTAGTGCGAACGACTTAGTACGTCGAGGCGACGTGAGCGATTACGCTAGAGATTTGTCGAACGAATCTGAAGGATGTCTTAGCGCATGACGCGAACGTGATTGAGGATTAGATCGTATGACTTGAACCCAAGTGGTGTATGTGATAGCTTCGAGGAAGAATAAGAATAAGTGTCGATGACTAGTCGAGTGGCTCGAACCCTGAGTGGTATATGGACAACAGAAAAATTGTTCGAGCGAGACTGAAGGATTTACGGATAGAACGAGTATGTCGGCGAGGCAATGCGATCGCGCAGAGCCTTAGAACGTGTCACGCTTAGTTGATCGTGACTTCGTGTGTCCCGAACGAGATGTCGTTCAGACAACTTGTGAATGAGCAACGCAAGTTAGAAAATGATTCGGGACGATGAATAAAAGTGAATGTCGTGATCGAGGAAACTTAAAGGATCGTACGTACGATTTCGGATTGATTCAAATGAAATGTGCCTTGAGTTTTGAACAATGATCTTGAAACGAGCTTGAGGAATAGCGATCGAACTTGATCTTGAATATCGAGAAAATCGTGAAATATCCAACTCGGACAACAGCATCAACGCACGACTCGAAATTGGTTGCAAAGGAAGATCGTCAGGTTACGCATATCGTCGATGGTATTGAGGCGTATCAAAGATCGATATGCTATAACTCGGGGGTACTCTGACTCAGCGAATGACGATCGTGCAAATGTCATTGTTTCGATGGATGCTATACTCTTGATATTGAAACGTGTCGAGGAAAATATAGACGTGGCTCGAGGATTTTCTAGTTGAACGAAATGATGAATAGACTATCGATCTTGGCTTGGATAGAAAATGAAATGTTGGATTTGCTTCGACGATAACCCCAACGTCGACATTCGTGTCTTATGCGAGTGCAACTCCAGCCTCGCACATGCGTCGTGCCAGATTAGGACGATCACTCCGCGTGAGCGCTGATATGGTGATTCATACAGCGGGAGTGATTGAACTTGGATGGCGTGGCAATTTGATTGCTTCGACTTGTGGTTTGGCGCGAAGGTAAACTTGAGAATGAATCAGTGTGTGTGATGATTGAACTTGTTGATTGAGTAGGTCCAATCCGCGTATCGAGAATGAGTTAGTCTAAACTCAAACAAGAGTTACGCCCCGATGAGAATGATTATTCTGCGGGAGCGTTGCATGGTGATTCATGAACCATCATGGATGATCGAACTCGTGTGAGATTGGGACGCAATGTATTGTCGAGTTGGATGACCTCGTGATCGAATACATGAATTGGTTAGAATGGATATGTGAAGTATGTCGATTGGGTGATTTAATGGATTCGAATGCGCGCAACGAATACATTGATGCGAATAGGTGATCCACTACCAAAATATATCGTTTTAGCGACGCCTAAAAACGTCGCTAAAACAACAAAATACGTCGCTAAATATAATTACCGACGTATTTACCGACGTTAAAGCCTTGTCGCTTTTTTCTTAGTCGCTGATCTTTGAAACGTCGCCGAACGTCGCAAGTACCGACAATCAGCGACGTATTGATACGTCGGTATATTACCGACGTCTTCTGTCGTTTCGTCGGTACAGTAGCGACGTGGCTAAAGTCGCTACACGTCGGTCTCCGTCCTGGGATTATTACCGACGTTTTACCAACGGTTTTCGACGTATAAGTATCTCCGACGTATCAGGACGTCGGTAAACGTCGGGACCCTTGATCATTTTCTTTGCAGCTTTACTGTCGGTAAACGTCGCAAAGTACGTCGCAAGACGTCAATAATCGTCGGTAAACGTCGGTAGCCTGGATATTTTTTGCAGCTTTACCGTCGGTAAACGTCACAAAGTTGCGTCGGTAAACGCCGGTAATCGTCGGTAAACGTCGATAAATTTGCAAAAAAAATAAAAAAATAAAACACAGAATGTCCTTTTCTCCCTGCAGTTTAAAAAAATAACCATAAACACAGAATGTCCTTCAGGCAGAGTATCATATACATTAGCAGCTATTCAAAAAGCTGCAGTGAATCCATAAATGGAAGAACTCCATTCTGCTCTAATCATAAACTGTAATGTATCATATCTAGCATGCTTCAACATCCCAAAATATGCAAGAACATACCCACAGAGAACCGACATAGCGATGTGTCACCTTCACATAAAGAACTACCAAGTCTTCACAAATAACCAAAGTCTACACACAACCAACAAATAGAATAGGATCCAACAAATAGGATCCAAACATCCAAGTCTAAACAACCAACAAATATCCAAGTCACAAACATACGATGATACAAACACAAACAAACAGTCACAAATGATCAAACAAACACAAACAAATAGTCCTAACTAGGACTACTAGTGATCTGGTGCAGGAGGGGCACCGCCGTGACGAAGGCGTAAAAACTTCTCATACTCCGCAAGTGAAATCGATACAGATGGAGCGCCAGTCGGTGGAGTCGGTGTCGAAGAAGAAGGCGGTAGAGGCGGCGGAGTCGACGACGATGAAGGCGCACCCAGAGTACCAGCATGCTCCAACGCTGTAAGTCGCTGGTTGTATGAATCCATGATAGATAACATTCTACCACTGCTCTGGACCATCGAATCCTGCGCCAATCTCACCGTCTCGGCCATGGTCACCTGTCCTGTCTGCAACTCCGTCACCGTGCGCTCTAACCCTCCAACGGCGCGCTCTGTCCTCTCAGTCGTCTCCCTGAGGTCCATAATGCCGCGGTCGAGCGCATCCAATCGTGCTAGCAGCGCAGGATCGTCCGTAGGATGCTGAGACTGCTGCTCGATCTGTCGTAGCAGATCGTCACGGAGAGACTCCATCATCTGGTGGACTCGGGCAGACTCCTGGGACGGCTGTGGACCATGCACACTAGCAGGAGATGTCCTAGAGGACTGGGTCGCAACTAGGGCGCCATAGGATCCCGTACCGTAGTACGTACCCCTACGGAGGCCACCAGCGGCGGTCATCCACAGCTCGTCCTCCGACGGAGCTTGAGTGGGCTGCGAGGAAGTACCGGCCTCTCCTGCATCAGGTGCACTAGCAGCCGCCCGTTCCCGCAGCCTCTTATACTCGGCCTAGAAAGTATGGATAGTACTCTATGATTTCTAATTTCTAATTAATGTACTTATTTTTACTAACTTCATGAATATTTATTTGCATCATATTTACTAAGTTATATTAAAATGGACACGAAGTATTAAATTAAGATAACGTATTGTAATACTTACATAGGTCTGCTCGGCCCTCTCGTCAATAAGGACTCCGCCCTTCCGATGGGTGGCCAGAAAGACGGTCACCATGTCGGCGTTACCGACCTTCCTTACCTGTAATTAAATATATTATCTTAGTAATAATTTATCGGATTTGCATTAAAATAATATTTCTAAAAGAGAAAGACATACCAGACGACGGAAATGTTCCGTCATCGGAATCGACCCACCGCACCACTTCGAGGCATGTTGCCTAGCCGCCTTAGCCTTCTCCGACTTCTCCTTGTACCTTGGCTCGTTGAATCGAGCCTTCATCGCATTCCACTGATCGGGGGTGATCCAACCTTGGATCGGCTTTCCGGCACGATCACGATCCTTCTGATCGTTGATAGAGTCGCGGATCAGCTTGGCAGCGACGGAAGGAAACATCCCCTCGATCTGCTCGGCCCGGTGCGGCGGATAGTAAAACATATCCTAGAACAGTACGAAACCAAATATTTATCAGTTATATATAATATGCATAAATTAAATGATTCATGTTAAAAACAAATCTATTTTAACCTTGAAGCGCGTAAACCAGAAGTTCTTCCTTTCGTCTGGAGCATCAGAGTAGTTAATCCAGGGACCACCATAATTATGCCTCAGCATATCGCCTAGGCGTCTCTGTACCCCTGAAGGACGATATCTATACATACATATTATATTCATGAAAAAAGTTAATTTATGATAAAAACAGAAAGAAAAAAAAAATAATAAACCAAAATACCTACTTTGTACCGTCGGTCCAGATCTCCGTCCTCCCCTCCTCCGGAGGTGCGCACGCATCATCTCATTTCTTGTTCTAATGCTTCGTCTGTTAGGTAGGGTCTAACCAGCCTCAACTCATCATTATATGTGCTGGAAAACAACGAAGCATTAGAACGATTAGTACAATAATATTAGCTTATACTATTACATTGAGATGACGTAAACTCATCATTCCTTACTTACCCTTCTAGCTTCTCCACTTCATCCTCGTCGCAATTGAGTAATACATACAACTGAGCAGCCCTTAGCTCTTCGTCATTCAAATATCTCTTCTTCATTTTTCCCGAAGGCTTTCCGGACGCATTGAATACTTTCAGTATTCCATCATTAAATTCTTGATATCCGTCGTCGTTTCTCGGAGCCCTCGTTCTATTCGTAGCAACATGAGGTTTGAAATAGGAGGAGCAGAAATTTGTAATCTCCTCGAGAATATAGGCTTCACAAATAGAACCCTCGACCCGAGCCTTATTTTTTACCTTTCTTTTTAGGTGATTCAAATGTCGCTCGAACGGGTACATCCATCGATATTCGACGGGTCCACCAACACGTGCCTCGTAGGAAAGATGAATCGGCAAATGCTCCATAGAGTCGAAGAATCCAGGAGGAAACACCCTCTCTAGCTTGCACAGTGTTACCGCAATGTCCTTCTCTTGCTTTTCTAGACGATCAACGAGCAATTTCTTAGAATAAAGGTCCCTGAAGAATATGCTAAGCTCCGTCAATGGATCCCAAACTGCCTGCGGTAAGAATTCCCGAAATGCAATCGGAATTAACCGCTCCATGAATACGTGACAATCATGGCTCTTCATACCTGTCAGTTTGTTCTCCTTGAGGTCGACGCATCTTCTCAAGTTTGAAACATACCCATCTGGAAATTTCAGACCTTGAATCCACCTACAAAGCCTCACTTTATCCTCCTTCTCCAGTGAGAAAATTGCCTTAGGCTGCTTCAACTTTCCATTCCCGTCCTCTATCAAATGCAATGCAGGACGTCTACATATTTCTTTCAAGTCCAATCTAGCCTTAGGATTGTCTTTCGTCTTCCCCTTTACGTCCATTACAGTATTAATTATGTTGTCAAACACATTCTTCTCAATATGCATGACATCAAGGTTATGTCTAATCAGATTGGTGCTCCAGTATGGCAGATCCCAGAATATACTCCTCTTCGTCCAGTTATGAGTGCGACCAAATCCGTCACACTTGTAGCCCGTAGCAGGCTGCTCAATAGCACTTGGTAAATCTCTAACCTCCTCCCATATCGTGGCTCCGCACCACCTTGTCGGTGGATCACCCTTCTCCACAACGCCAGCACGAAAAGCATTCTTGTTCCTCCGGTACGGATGATCCTTCGGCAGGAATCGTCGATGACAATCGAAGAAGCACGGTTTGCCTCCATGTTTCAAACGGAAAGCCTTAGTGTCGTCCATGCAACACGGACATGAAAGACGACCATGCGTGCTCCATCCAGATAACATTCCATAGGCCGGAAAGTCGTTGATGGTCCACATAAGTGCTGCCCGCATCTGGAAATTTTGTTTTCTAGATACATCGTACGTGTTGGAACCTACTTCCCACAGCTGATTCAACTCATCAATCAATGGCTGTAAATAAACATCAATGTTCCTTTTCGGATTGTTCGGACCTGGGATAATAACGGTGAGGAACATATATGGAGTCTTCATGCACATCCAAGGCGGTAGATTATACGGGGTGACGATCACAGGCCAACACGAATACTGGGATCCTGAAAGTCCGAATGGGGTAAAACCGTCAGAGCAGAGACCCAATCTAACATTACGCGGATCAGAAGCAAAATCTGGATACTCTCGATCAAAGTGCTTCCATACTTCTCCATCAGATGGGTGATCCAACACTCCTTCGGTATGTTCCCGCTTATGCCAACTCATGTTTTCTGCAGTTTCCTTCACCATAAACAACCGCTGCAAACGTGGCGTCAACGGCAAGTAGTGCATCGAAGAGGTAGGCTTCCTGGCACCGACAGACTTTCCTCTACCACAGGCCTTGTAGCGATCGACACCACAAAATCTGCAGGCGTCTTCATCCTTGTCGTCTTTGTAGTACAACATGCACCCGTTGCGACAGGCATCGATTTTTTCATATCCCATCCAGAGCGATCTAACCATCCTCTTAGACCGGTAGAAGTCTTTAGGCAACTTCGCACCCTCAGGCAATATTTCTATAAGCAACTCCATAATACGGTTGTAGCAATCTTGCGACATGTTAAAATCGGACTTGATGCTCAACAATCTTGTAACCACCTCCAACGGTGAATGATCCTCACAACCAGGATATAATGGAGTCCTTGCATTCTCCAGCAACTCCATGAACTGTGCAGCATCGGGGTTCGGTGCCTCCTCAGGTGCATCATGATCATCCGGATCGAAACTAGGCCCGGCCGCGTCAAAAACCATGTTCACCAACCCATCGTCGTAAGGAGCGTTGTTGTGGACATCAACATAAGGCTCGTACTCCGATGCTAAAGACACAAGTTCTCCGTGCTCGCTCCACTGATAGTAATTCGGCGTGAAACCCTTCGAGTACAAATGATACGTGACATCCACTTCTGGATGATATTTCAAGTTACGACATCTCACACACGGACACTTAATTTTGGTACCGTCCATGTACTGAGGGAACGCCTTGGCAAACTGCAGGAACTGGTGTACACCCTCTATGAATTCATCCCGCACACCGCACATGTCATCAGGATGACGGTTGTACATCCAAGTACGATTCCGCAGATAGTAATTCAGCTCCATAATTCTGTAAGATAGATACATCAAGGTAGTGAATGATATGCAAGTGTCAAAGCTTTTTCGATGGATTGCATTTATCTTTTCATCCATTCATTCATGCATTGCATTTATCTTTTCAGTTGTGCATATCATTACCTACTATTATACATGCATTTATCTTTTCATCCATTCATTCATGCATTGCATTTACATTGGATGTGAAAATCTGTATCGTAAGACAAACTAAACATAATTAGTATATAATCATGTAACTGGTGGATCCGCTAGCTAGTAAGCCGGATGTACTTAATATCAGAGAGTATCAGATTAGTATCAGTATATAGGTTAGGTAGACCGTATCAAACGCATATTGGAATAGTAGGCCGAGATAGGAGGCCGAGATAGTCGAATGAGAAGAAGGGAAGAAGGGAGGAGCAGATGGGTCCAGAGCCATGGTGGAGGAGGAGAAGTAATATGAGAGCAGTTTCCGCCGTAACATCTCCTGGCTCTGCTGGCAACTGAAGTCCAGATGCTACAAAGGACAGGATAAGGGCAGGATATGCATCTCTGATACACGAGGGTATCAGTAATGTAAGCAAAACAGAGCGGGTACAGGTTTTGACTCAAGTGAGGATGCAGGACATGCATCTACTAGGCTCGGCTGAAACCTATAGCAGGATTGAGCCACTATGCACTTAGGGGATTGTAGGCTGTAATATCTAGTCGAAATTACATATCAAATCCAACTGACTGCACAAGCTAAACAAGCAAAAGAGTAAGCAACAAAGGGCATCACTATGAACCCGAGCCTCCCCATGTCCAAGTTACATATCAAATCCAACCAAAATAACAAGATACAACCCACACTATAATTAACTTCTCGCGCCATTGTCATGTGCCACAGCCTTCTATTTCTACTAATTAACTTCTCGCGCCATTAATTGGACAGTCTAAGGTAATCATGGTTGTGACATTTATGCGGTAGAACAACTAATTAAAGAGATGGTGCACTTGATAATATAGTACTTGATTCATCGTGACAACGTCAAACATTTGTTGCCTATTACCATCATTATATTTGTGCCAACTATAAGACGATCTACCAAATATCGTGACTGTGGGATAAATTACAAAAAACTTCTCGTTAGAATTTCGTCTTTTGTATAGAAAGACCTATTAATCAAAATCGCAAGCTCGACCAAAAATATGCATATAAATAATATGTACATGACCAAGGATTAGGGTTTACCTGGGTTATCGGGTTAGGGGGCTGGAGGCGGGGGGCTGTAGGCGGAGGGGGCTGGAGGAGGGGGCTAGCTGGAGGAGGGGACTGGAGGAGGAGGGGCTGGAGGAGGGGGCTGGAGGCGGTCGGGAGAGAGGGGGTCGGGTATCGGAGGGGAGAGAGGGGGTCGGGAGCCGGAGGGGTTGGGAGCCGGAGGGGAAAGAGGGGGTCGGGTGCCGGAAGGGAGAGGTGGGGTCGGGTGCCGAAGGGGAGAGAGGGGGTCGGGAGCCGGAGGAGAGAGGGGGTCGGGAGCCGGAGGAGAGAGAGGGTCGGGTTAAATGGGGGGAATCCAAAAATTGGGGGGGGGGGATGAAAAATCAAACCTATATGCTCATTTTAGCGACGTTACTTATCGACGTCGGTAATCGTCGAAAAATTATAATTAGCGACGTAAAGAAGCATCGCTACGAGTCGCTAATTTAAAAAAAATAAGCGATGTCTACAAAAACGTCGGTAATCGTCACTAATTAGCGATATTTACCGACTTATCAGCAACGTCAATTTTTTTAGTTAAAATTGCGTCGCTGGACGTCACGGATCGTCGCTAACAGTGACGTTCTGCGACGTTTTTTCCATTTCGTCGCTAAATTGCTTTGCTTTAGCGACGTTTTACTTAAACGTCGCTAGTTTCGTCGGTAATATGACTTATTTTGGTAGTGATCGTGCTCGATGTTTAGAAATCTGAGTGACGCGAGCTTGGGTAGAAAACTCCCGTACTATCGACTTTGGTTTGACCCTAGGATTGGGATCAGTGTTGGCATTATTATTGGGGAACTGTGATTCCAATCCTGACATTGACTTAGCCTTGAAAAGAAATAGCCTAGCGGATAGGCGGACGACCCTATACCGAGTGATGGAATCTGTGCGATTGATATTAGAGTATCGTCTGGACGGACGATAGACTTGGGACAACAAGACTTAGAGTAGGACGAGAAATTAGGAGTGTGCGTGAACGACAACGAGAATAGCCCCAAACGATGGGAATGATAGGGATGGATGATGCGCAAGTAAAGTTGGGATAACGAATTGAATCGTTGATAGGAAGAAATACTTGATGATGGTGCAATACTTGGTTTTGAATCGGACGGAAATTACTTAGGCTTGGTCGACCCCGCTAAGAAGAAATCATACTGATTTCATGGACAATAACGCTTGAGAAGCGAATCGAATCATCTCGAGGACCGAGATAAACGATATGTGATACACACATGAGTTCTGTTTTAAATCAAAATTAGCAAAACGATCGGCAAATCGAAACTATCACGAGTAGCTTATCCGACTTCGCTAGTCGCTAAGCTTGGTTGAAATGGACGTATTCGGGGGACGTCTTGAATGCGTGCACGATCCAAACTCAGCGATATGATGAACTCGAATGCAGCTGCAAGTGGGTGTTGAGATGCGCATAAACGAAAGTGAGTTTGCCTCAGCCTACGACACTCGCATTTGACGAATTTCAACGCACCTTGTGCGACCGTTTCAGTCCTATGATACGTCAAAATAGCAACCGAGTCGAAGAAACGCTTGAATTGAATAAGAACCATCAACTCTAAAATGAATGAAAAGCCATTCAATAAAATCGACCAAACGTATGCGACACAGAACTTGGAAAGGTATCGAGTATAGTTCGGTGGCATAAAACGATAGAGCCGTTCGATAGGGATTGCCTAAGAAACACGTCGACGCGAGTTAAGGAATGGTAGGATGACCTGCACTCAGGAAGTCTCGAGGATGAGACTTGTTTTGAGTGGTGTATTATGTAGTGACCCGCTCCGCCCTAGCGGAATGCCGATTCAAACGGCAAGTACAACGACTCAAACGAGCCGTCGATCCGAAGAGTTGGCATCGACCTGATGAAGAATCGATGTAAGACTTACATTGGCCCGTCAAAGATGAATCCAGACTTAGACTTTCAAAGGCGCGCTCGGAGTATCGCTCGGCCGATGCGAACATCGCTAAGGTGGGTGGCTCCAATGAACCCGTCTTTGCTTAGCCTAGATACATAATAATACGGACACTATCACTGAAATTGCTAGGCGATAACACCGCGCATGCTAATAAATGACCCAACGCACCTAGCTAAGAGATTAATCCCACATTGTATGCTTGTATAGAATATGGAAAGGAACATGGAAAATATACGAGAACTCTCGTACCGTGCTCCACGCTCGTGCTAAGGCACAAGCTTACGTTCAAGTCCCTTAAGCGTTCAAACAATGAAAATAATGATTGGTTTACAACAATGAAACAGGAAGACTATCAACATAGTCGTTTCGATTAGAGTTTAGCAACATTGAAAGACTATGGGACCGATGGATCGCCAAGGCGACTTCCGTACGGAAAGTTACATAATGTATAAATGAAAGAATGAACGAATAATTGAGTGAATGAATGAATCAACGAATGGATGAATACGAAAATGAACCAATGAAACGAATGGACAAGTGAAAGAAAGAAAAGAAAGAATGAATAAAAGATAAGAAAGAAAGAAATGGTTAGCGACAGGTGTGACGGGCACGTACAACGGGGCTCGCTACCCGCGCTGCACGGACGCCAACCTGGTCGATAACGCATTGTGGCTAAGGGTTAGCCTATGACGATAAAATACGAAATGGTCGTGGACGGACCCGTGCACGGGTGATACGGATTCTGCGGCATGATCAAAGGAAGGATCGTGGCCGGCCTAGGCGGAACCAAGTCGAGGCTTACGGGCATGCCTGGGTGCGGACTTGGCCACCCGGGGGACGTAAGTGCTGAGGTATTTCAAGAGACTAACGGGGTGTGTGCCAGTCCACCCTACGCTAAGTTGAGAAATACCACGGTTGGAGGTGTCCAAAATGGCTTGTGATGCCAGCGACCGGTACATATAGATTTAAGTGGGCTTTGCTGGAGGCAATCCACGTACAAGTCCTTGCATTAAAATCAAAGTAGTCTAAGTTAACTGTACAAAGCACTTTCTGAATAGGCTTGAATATAACACACAAAATGATCAAAGAGTACTTCGAACAAAAGAGTTAGAAAACGTGCTTACGACGTGCTAGAAATCGAAGCAAGGACACGCACTTGACATTGAATGCTTTCATGAACTACGTTAAGTTATTTCATATGAATTGTTAACTAACTTGGTTTACGTTGGACAGGGAAGGTCGGACGGTAAGTATGGGTAAGTCGTGCATGTATTTCCATGCGACACTTGAATTTGGCAACACGGGATAGGTTATGACATATGCCATGAAATTGATCCTAAGGCAAGATTAGAAAGACAATGAATGATAGAGATGCACAAAAGTGAATGAAACGTGTTTGGTAATGATAGCATTGTGGGCGAGCTAGCCTCCCCACCAGTGCATAACAATGTACTGATAACCCCACAGTCTGCTTGTAGGATGCAGGAGACGCCGGCTGGTGCGGAGCTTCCATCGAACGTGTTAAGGCACGGAGCCAACATCCGGGGCCTTGGGACGTTGCAAGAAGCTGAAGCACCCTATACAGGACATAATGTATCGGAACATCGCCATGAATCATTCCATCTTGTAAGCCACTTGTCACGCCTTTTATATTTCAGAGAGAGAGAGAGCTTGAGCGATTTGTAATATCGGCCTAGCGTCGCTTGTAAACTTCTTGAATATCAATAAAAAAATAGCAGTTGAATTCGCTTCAATTTGTGTTCATTTACTTTCCGCTGCAAATGGGGACACTCTGTGCGACTCTGTGGCCTAGCTCAAATCGGCCGTTTCTGGACTTAGCCTTGCACGGGCGCAACCTAGGCCCGTGCGGCATCACGCCTTAGCGAGGACGATCGCTCCTACGGGAGCGGGGCGTGACAACTACTTAGCGACGTTATTTCTTTTTATGTGATGACATGGCATGCCTGCCACGTCAGCAGTGTAGCGACGTACAATGACCAAATTAGCGACGTCTACTATCTGCCACGTCAGCTACTGAGCGACGGACTGCGACGGATAGCGACGTAACGGCGCTAATTAGCGACGTCAGGATACGTCGCTATACGTCGCAGACCGTCGCTATACGTCGCAGATATTATAAAAAAATTAAAAAAATATAATGTGTATTTTTGTTATGCTGTGTGTCTGTGTTTACAGCGTGTGTGAAGTACAGTGTTCGAACCATCGACAGTTTTGCTTACTGTTCTATGTTTTATCTTGGATAGAAAGATGGTGCACTTCTCAGAGCTTCCTCTTCACGTCCTTCACCTTCTCGGGATCCTTTACGACGTCCCGAGAAAGTGAATGATGTGAAAATGAAGCTCTCAGAAGTATACCCTGAACTGTTGCTCTTTCTGTCCAAGATAAAACATACAATAGTAATCGAAACTATCGATGGTTCCGAACACTGCATTTCACATACACTGTAAACACAGACACACATCATCACAAAAATACACATTATATTTTTTTAAAATTTGGGCAACACCTCCTTTGTATATCAGATCATCGCTTATAACCCAGCGTAGGTATATTTGTCATCCCCGTCGCATATATCATCATAATTAACAGTCTTCCATCATAACAGTCTACAACTAATAGATGAATAACAGTCTCCCATCATAACAGTCTACAACTAAATATCATACATGTACTCAATGAAAATACCAACAAAGTAAATATCACAAACATACATGTCCAACAAACATACATGTTCAACAGAGTCAAATAAGAATGAAAATCAGTGTACCAATGATCAATGGGCCCATAGGGCCAATACATACAAAGATGATAAAAAAATCTACTAGATCACTGAGGACCCCTGCTGCGCATCTGAGATAGCATGTACTTATACTGCTCCTGTGTGAGCTGTACCATTGGGCAGTAGAAGGCAGTGCAACGTCTGGAGTCGGCGCTGTTGATGGACCGGGAGGACGTATCTGCTCCAGCTCTCGCAATGAAGATGTAGTTTTGTCTGATACTTGAGTTTTGCAATGTAATGTGAACTGTTCGGATTTTTATTTGATTTTTAGTTTTCAAATTCCTAAACTGTTTTCACTGATACTCGAATATGTAATCTGGTTTGGTCAAGCCTTAGTTAAAGGTCAAACTTAGTCAACTAGTCCTTTCTAAGTCATAAAACCCAATCCTAGGACCTATAGGTGAATCCCTGGATGACATTGATACTCTAGCTAGTGTCTATATATATATATATATATTCACACGTACTCTTCAATAACTCACTCAAAGACAAGCATACACTCACATGTATATATCAAATCCTCAATCTAAGCTATGCATAAATCCTCCTATCTATATAACACCTATAGATACCCTATGCAAAGTATCCCTCAAGGTAAAATATCAACTCAACTAATACTCTCCTTCTCCTCCTCCTCCTTACACTCACAAATCCTAACCACAACCTTACCTCAACTCTCTACTAATACCAAACCATACTCCTATGCTACTGCTGCTGATAACACATTCCTAAGCCTACTGTATTTGACTGTCCATGCCAAATCAAGGCAACGCCAAGGCAGGACAAATGCTATGCCATTGTCGCTGCAAACATCTACTCATTGCAAACAGTCACTGAGCTAAAGCCACACTGCAACCCACTACACTAGTCTACTAAAACTAGATCAATCGAAAACCAAATACCCCAAAATCAACATAACCCTATACTCTAACTCCCACAGCTCATATACTTATATACATAGGTATATCAACTCAAATATATACATATAATCCTATAATCCTTGCCCTCTCTAGTACAGTACATCAAAGTATCAATTCAAAATATCAAACTCAAAATTAAACCCAAACCTATAACTCGAATACAACACATACTACTATATTAAATCTCTGATACATATGTATATCTATGAATATAACAAAACATTCAAAATCCTAAAATATAATGCAAAAACCGTGTGAGTGGCAGAGGGGGTATGTGTGTGTGTGTCCGCACACCACACGTGTCTAGGGGTATGTGTGTGTGTGACACACGTGTCTACTCGTGTCCAAATGAGGTCAAAATCGTGTCAAAATCGTGTCTAGATAGCTAGGGCTAGGGTTAGGGTTTACCTGAGGGCGGCTCGGTCGGAGTTGGGAGGCGGCAAGGAGGGGGCTTCGTCGTCGGAGGGAGGCGGCGAGGAGGGGGGCTTCGTCGGAGGAGAAAAATTTTGGAAATTTTTTGGGAGAGAGAGAAAGGGGAAATGAAAGTTTCAAACGGGATATATTAAAATATTAGCGACGTCTGATTTAGACGTCGCTGAACGTCGCTAAGGAGCGACATAACTTAAGTCACGTCGCTGAATGTCGCTATTCAGCGACGTAATTTATCTCTTGTCGCTGAACGTCGCTATTCAGCAACGATTTGCGATGTCTATCAAAAGGAGTCGCTATATTCAATATTTAGCGACGTTATTTTATTCCGTCGCTAAATTCCGTCGCTAATAGAGCATATTTTAGTAGTGAGTTTACTATATACTCTCACACCATGACATGATATTCAGTTACCTCACACTTCTTATTTCCAGTCTTGTTATTCTATCATGTATTCCATTATAACCGATTCTTATAGTATTTGTCAATTTAATGGAACTGCTGTTGGCGTTTGTACTTCGCTGCAATTCTGACTGGATAACTATTTTTTAGAGGACTTAGAGGCTGATTGCACAACCTTCTACGAATTTGGAATAGATGGTGACTTTGATCATGACTTGCCTGTGGAGCCGGTGCTCGTAGAGGATGCACCGTCTGTAGTGACTTAGTTTAGCTAGGTTTTACTGGACTTGTATTCCAGATTTGATACTTTGGGTCTGTTTATTTATTCTAGGATTAATGTACAATGTCTTAAATTATGAACTTGTGTATTTGTGACTCTGCTACTATTTCAGACTCTATCTATTTCACTCTTTATCTTCTATCATATTCGTGCTTATCTTCCTTTAGATTCACGTGATTAAGTTATGTCAAATATATTCCTCCGTACGGAGATGACATGTTTATATTCTATATTATTGATGTTAGATGTTATAGATGACCTATACAGCGTTCTACCACCAACACTGCGGCGTAGGCTGGACGTACCCACGTGCTCGTGCCCCTAAATCGGGTGTGGGTCGTGACAAATGAGGAGATCCGACGCAAGCAAGTTGAATCGTCGCAAGAGTCAGCTATGGTGGCTTTCCACGGGAAGGAAAGACTCAAGTCACAGGCGAGGACACAAAAAAGTTCTCGAGATCTTGCGATTGTGGACCACAATGAGGGCTGCTATCACTGTGGCAAAATGGGTCTTATCAAAAGGAACTGCATGATGCTCAAAACTGAGAAGGCAAAAGGTAAGGATGATCAGGAGGATCTCACATCAATGAGAGAGATCATTATCGCAGTGACCGATACAGAGGAACCTTCTTGAATGTGTCATAACGATGACTGGGTCATGGGCACGGGGGCATCGTATCACGACACTCCGTAGAAAAGGATCTTCACGCAATACCGCGGTGGCAAGTTTGGACATATAAAAATGGGCGACAAGGGAACTGCTGCAGTTGTAGGCATCAGTGATGTGCACTTGACGACGGAGTTTGATGAGAAGCTCGTCCTCAAGGGTGTGCGATATGTACCGAGTTTATGCTACAACTTGGTTATAGTAGGGAGACTGGTAGATGACGACTATCGTAGTTTGTTTGGGGACATATATTGGATTCTTGCGAAGGGTTCCCAACAGTTGACTCGAGAAGATTTGTGTTGTGGCATGTACAGGCTCAAGCCGCTGAGTTGTACATGCATGCCACCAACACTGGATGGAGGCTCGATGGGTGTTCGACATGAGTTGGATTGTCAGAAACTCGCTGAGGAGGGTCTTCTAGATGTTTTGAGGTTACGAAGGATTCGGTTCGTCGAGACAAAAAGGCGAATAAAGGTGAGTCAAAGATTGAGGGTCAGTCTGTTATTTTTATGACAGTTGGTCGGTCTTCAGGTAGGGGATGCTCTACAAATCCGATTTTGGCGACAGGTGGTTTACCAAAGCTTCACGGAGCAATATTGGTTCAGCAGTTCGAAACCAGGAAAGAGATCAAGGTTTGCAGCAAAATCAATATGAAGCAGGTGCATCTCCATTCACACAGTTCAGGGAAGCTATGGGTCATCGACGACGTACAGAGTGCATGATGTTCTACTCGAGAATGCATGTGTATGGAAGAGCTTTAGTGTCGGACACGAAGGTGGACATGTTTAGGAGTTCAAATTTCAGGAGAATCGCACCGTCCTCTTGGTTGGGCCAGAAAAGGGTAAATAAGCTCGATGGGACGGTAGCTTGTTCCAGTGGAAGACGAAAGTCAGAGACAGGCAGCCGAGACTTGCGGTGAGGCTGATCGTCAGAGACTTCAGTCTTGATCGTGTAATGACCCGCTCCGCACGGTACATTATGATGAGTCGTTGACTCGAAGAGTTACGTTGACCCGATATATGTATCGATGCGAATCGATGCAAAGAGTTACGTTGACCCGAGGAATGCATCGAGTTTTGGCCCGAGAGAGAACACTACACCATAATAGGCGACTCCTCACGGTTATTACCGTGACGTATATTTTTCGTCACGGTAATAACCGTGACTGTTCGGGTGTGGTAAATATTTGGTAACGGTAATAACCGTTAGTAATTATTTTTTTCATCAGGATAATAACTGTGAGGAAAGTATAATTCGTCACGGTAATAACCTTGAGAAAAATTCTCTCGTAACGGTTATTAATGTTACAATATTTTTTTGTCACAGTTATTACTATAACTACAATGTTTTTTTCTGTCACTATTGTCTACTTATTGTAGCGGTTATAACCGTTACAAATGCTATATATATATATATATATATATATATATATATATATATATATATATATATATATATATATATATATATATATATATATAACCATGAATCTGCATTTAACTCATAACTAACCATAAGCAACATACGAGTTTCATAACATTTCAACTATTTCATATAACATTTGAATATAAACCAGTATTTGAATCACATCATTTCTGTCACATAACATTTGAATAACATAACATTTGAATAACAAGTAAATAAACCACATAAAATCTATAACCAATAATATACATTTGAATAACCAGTATTTGAATGCAGTGCAACTATGACATACACAATACACTAGTTTCATTGTTGAAAGAGCACCCTACTTGATTGTATTCTTCAAGCCAGTTTTCTTCTTCACAAGCAGAAAGCCATTTACTTATCTTGTCCATGCTGTCTTTCTTTCTAATAGATACTTCTTTTGCCTTCACTATCTGAGCCTCTATGTTGGTGAGAAGCTCGGAAGGATCCACAAGACCAGAATCAAAAATTTAGTAAGACAATAGTCAGCTATATGCAAAACTTTGCTCTTGCAGAAACATAGCTAGCATATATCTCACTAGAATCTATTAATGCATTGGTCTTCTCAGGTTTTGTGCTAATATCAGGCTCCATGTGTGCTCTCTTACATACGTCTTCCAAATTCAATCTTATTTCAGAACAAGTTCTTTCATTCTGCTAGCTTTTAGCTTCTTCAGCCGCTCAACCTCAGCTTCTGTCTGCAGAAGGTCATGACAGAGATCAAAATACTGCCTTTTACAATTTTCATGGAGAATAAAGAGACAACTATGAAACTTGCTCAATAGTTTTTTCTAAGAGAACTCCATTATACTTGATCTCCTCCTCTGGTGATCCAAGGATATACTTCAGCCTTCGAAAGCTCCTTTTCTCATCTTCAGATGAGTCAATCAACTTCCACAGATCAAGTAGTAACTCCACTGTTTCTCGCAACTGCAGTACATGTATGTACCAAGAATGTAGGAAAACCGTAAGAAGTTAGATACTAAAATTTTTAAAAAAAAAACCTTAGATTATGTTTTACTATTTAATGGGATTCTCTACATGGTAGAAGTCATGTATTTAATACTCTAGACTTGGAATTTCTGATAGGATGTTTCGATGCCACGAGGCTCCCACCTATGCTATAACACGAAAAAAGAATATTGCTTGCTAAGTACTAACCTTTTGGACTCTAGCCTTCTTCTCTGCTTTCAGTTTCAGAATGGAATGAGCTAGACCTTCCAGTGTGTTATTGCTGATGTTTGTGAGTTTCCCAGAGCTAGTCTCATGTAAACTTGGATGCACCTCATCCACTGTCTTCTGAAAGTCCAGTCCAAGAACACCACATAAATAATGCACTTCATTTATGTAATCCAGAACCTTCTGAACACGATCAGCCTGGAATCAGAACATGTGTAAGGATACGAGTGATTATAACTGCCAATAGATTATCAAATGAATGATAAGGCAAAATATACCCAACTTCATCATTCATTAAAGATAACAAAATTCACACGAAAGAAGAAAATTGAGTCTAGACAAACCCTAGCAATTGACGATTCAAATATTTGGCATTACTATCAAGCTTGGACATCAAACTGAAAAAGATACTATTATCAATTGAATGACTGAGCAGCTTAGATAACTAAGCAGCTTCATAAAAACCCAACAAGAAAAATACAGTGTCAAGGAATCCATAACATAAGAACTTACATGGTGGGCACAAGTGCATTGATAGAGTACATTATGACAGGAATTGCAAAGTGATGTCCTATCCTTCTCTACTGTAAGAATAGCTGAATCCAGATTAAATACTACAGGAACCCAGGAACTTGACTTTTTCGACTAGTCACTCTAATTCATATTCATACATCCATAATGATATTATAAGGACTCATCTTGGGCACTAAGCAAGTCAGTTTGCAGGTTTTGAGTCAAAACTTGATTCTTCATTAGGCCATGGTTTTTTGCAATCAAGAGTTCATATATTTACGGAGCCTGAGAGTAATTTCCAAGTCTACAAGTACACATGGGATTCCTCGGCCTAGGTAATCAAATTGAATACCTTAATATTTTCCTGAATCAAAATCCAAGAGGTATTCTAAGTCTCGATACCGTGATGTACTTGGAAAGAATCATGTAATCACCATCTATTCTTAGAACCTGACTTGCATTGAAGTTTAGATAATTGACACAAATATATAAGAAGTTACTGAGTCAATTTCTTTTGATGACAACCGGTTTAACTATAGATTCCTTCATCTGTTTTATGTTAATCACAAAAAACAAATAACAAAGAAAGGTGAAAGTTTTAAATGGATTAATAAGCTTAAATTATCAAAATCATCAATCAGCCAATTTTTATGTAATTGGATGGATTAAGTGCCAAAACCGGGCAAGGCACTAGACCAAAGTTCCACTAGAGGGAACTGGGAACTAGAGGGGACTAAAGTGTTGTATAGCACATCTATAAGGCCTATCTCGAAAAAGATGTGACATCAAGTATCTGGTACCTTTGTTTATCAACACCAACTGATCTAATTCTTTTATCTTGTTCATTTTAATTTCTGGAACATATTCCATTGTCAGAGCCTGCAACAAATAGGTAAAGTATCATCCAAATAGTAATTGTCATTCAATTATTTTTCTAATTATGTTTGATGTACTTGTTAAAAGTGAAAGACTTGAGGCCCCAAACATGCTTAGAACTTCCTATATTAAAGGAGAAAACTTTCTATATTAATTTATAACCAGGAAACAAGATAAATGCGTATTAAAGCCACTTTAAAAACTGTATCATAAAGAATTCGTACCTTTATAGTGGCAACGAGGCCCAATCTGAAAGAAAATGCAACCAAATTAGTACAAGTTCCACAACAAGTGAAACATAAGAACAATAATAAAAACTTCAAGTTTATACACTAATAAGGTTCAGTAATAATTTAGCACTGACAAGTCAAGACCATATTATCTTAGAAAGCAGCAACAATAGAAAAAGGACAAATAAATATTACACACTAGGATCTGCAAAAGTTTCATAACTGAATTTAGTGCCTAAATGTTGCTTTAACACACCAGGATCCTAAAAACTTATGACTCCTCCAGAACATGGATGCGATATTGGAAAGAAGTAAAGCTCGTGAAAAAATATTTAGCAGCATCCAATTCTCAAAAATGGATCCATGAACATAGGTCATCATTCAAAGTGCAAGATCATGACACTCAATGATATTTGGTGATTGGAAAATTTATAAATAAGGCAAATATATAACCAGTCAATGACCAAACTAGATGCAGTGATTGTAAAGAGCAAAAATGTAACAAAACTATATTATAGTTATCAGAAGAGCATAATTAGTTGTTCAATATCACACCAGAATCTCCATCCAGACTCCAGAGTGCTCCTATAAGAGTGATGACATTTGATAAGACATGTATTGAGTCCAATTTCCAAAAAGATTCATGGTAATCCAGCTCTAATTTGCAACCAAAGCTCTCCGACTTAGCTCCAATGGGTACCGGACATTAGAATCAAATTGTTTTGGATTCCAAAAGCAGCCCACATAAGACAGTGTCCAACCAAGTTCCTAATATGCAATCCCCACCTCATAAGCCCATATCCAAAAAAACAAAGAGGGTAACTTTAAAAAAAAGCATGATAATCAGATGGATTTGAGTGCCTTCAAACACACCAGTAACTTGGAAATATCAAATCTTGGAAATATCACAATGCTGGATTATGAATTAGGGGTTCAATTATATACAAGTTATTAGGAATTCACAACTAAGTTACCTGGTGGCTGCAATCTAAAAAGATATCTTCATCAAAGCTTCAGTTATAACTTAAGAAGATGTCGCTATCTTCAGTATGGAGCATATTCATTAGACATACTACAAAATGCTACTATGTTGATGTTCCAGAAAATACACTTAACTGGAATCTTGAACAATTTTAACTTATGATGATATGGAGCCCTATTAACCATAAAAAAATGTGCAGTGAATCAGCTTTGCTATATGGATTAAATTTATAATTTGAAACATATATATAGATGTTCATTCCTTGTTTCCTCTTTTCTTTTTTCCTTGGTGGATATTATCATAATATGACAACTTCTATTTATGTTGTGCTATTGCAGGAGCCTCTTCTTAGAGCACCCTCTAATTTTGTGAGGTACATAAATTCATCAAGTTTTCAGAAAGTATTCCTTTAATAACACCATTAGAGAAGCACTGACCTCACCTAGTTAGAATATGATGGCTTCTACTACTTCTATTGGTTAATGAGACTCTTGTGTTTTTGAATCAGAGTAACAACAAGAAGAAGACCTTTATTCCAAATTTCTGGATCAGGTTTCTGAATCCTCTTCTTCCATTCAGCTCTCTTAAGGGCTAACTAACGCTAGCAAGATCCATATCCTTGTTTAATGCTTCAATCAATTTTCATCTAGGTCTAAATCAATTCTAGTGGCACCATTAACTACTATATTATTATTTTTCTTACGGAAGCATCTATCAGTCTTTATTGTACATGTCCAAACCAAAGAAGTCTATTTTTCCTCCTTTAATGTGTTTCTGAATCATACACACTCCTTTTTACCACATGTTATCACACTTACGAATCCACCTACACAGTTTCTTCACAAAAAGAGAGTTGTCTGCCAAGAAGAAGACCAAAGGTGATTGACATTGATAATGACCAACTTCAGTAACAATGCTAATCAAAACGACATTTTGTTTGGTGACCCACAAAACTATTAACAACACTCACAAAGGATGTTATGGAGATAGATGTGGAAGAGAAGCTCAATATATAAGTGCTTACTGAAACAACTCAAGATATATATCATGTTATACTTCTTGGAGTCTTCCTTCAGAGCCAGTTTTGTTGGTTAGAATGGCAGGATCATGGTATTTGGTCTTGAAGAAAAAAAAACATCATTATCTTGCAATAACTAAATCCACAAGATTTTGTCATCGTAATCGACTGACATACACATTTGAAATTGCTTTAGCGTTGCAGCTGTTGGTTAAATATGTATTGTAATTTTGTGATTTTATTACGATTGTAAACATTTGATCTCCTAACGATATTTGTGTTCTGCCAAGCTTTGATTGAAAAAAACAAGGTATTTGTTAAACATGGAGAATTTTACATGGTTTGGCATTGTGCGTGCATAGCCTTTGTCCCATGAAGCAGTATCTTCAAATGAGGTCATATATATATATATATATATATATATATATATATATATAGATATATATATATATATATATATATATATATATATATATATATATATATATATATAAAGCTCTTCTTTATTTTTAGTGCAATTTGAGGTGCAACATGGGCTTAAGTACAATAAGAGAAGTTACTAGACACTGTAGATTCAGTTGTTGGCGAGCTCTCAAACAGCACAATACTATCTTATTATTTCAAGTGGAATATAGCTGCATCTCCAGTTGCTAACGGAGACTCTCTCCTCTAGTCTCGACTACAAAAACAATATCATAAACAAAACAAAACAATAGTTCTCGTCCGACAATTTAGAACACAGATCAAACATGAGTACAATTACAAATCCATATGTATTTGTCTCCATCTTGTTAATTTCAGCCAAAATTTATCAAAAACTAACAGTAGTACTAAAGTATTATGCAGAGGGATCCCATGCAAAATGTCTAAATGTAAGCTTGCTTATTGGTGTAAGCTTTTAAAAGGCTTATTGGTGTCGAACACAAGATTTTGAAGCATGAATTGTGAATGTCTAAATGTAAGAAAGAATTTTACCAAGTGCAGACAAAGTAAAGGATTTTGAAGCATGAATTATGAATGTCTAAGTTTGAGTTAACACAAAAAATTTCACTAAAAATTAATGTAAATAAAAATTTTTGAAACATGCATGAGGTCAACTATAATGTACCAAAAAAGTTAATAACTACCAGCATCAGTGATGCTTTAACATCAATGATATTAGTTGCATGGACATGGAGCGAGTGACATAATACAAAATAAAGAAGGTGCTGGTTTGGCGTGTCCTTGGCCAATTCATGTCATGTTGAATGCAAGTCGGCACATACACGACACTGGTTATCAAAATATAGTTGAAAGCTAATCATTTATAAATAATTAAAAAATCGAGCTCAGACGAACAATAATTTCTTGGTCGAGAAAAGAAGAAATTAGGGAAGTACCATTGGGGTGGCCGACTGTATCCTTCTTACCGTTTTGACAGTGCTGGAGGTGTGGTGGTGTTAGCCTAATCAAACCCTAATGAAAGAGAAATCAAGATTTTGAGAGAATGAGAGAAAATTAAACTCTCAAACCCTAATAAAATCAAAATCAAACCCTAAACAAATCGAGATTGTGAGAGAGAATGAGAGGATGTACCTTCAAGTCTTCGCGGTAATGGAGAGGATGTACCTTCAAGTCTTAATTTTCCGTTTGTTACTTTGTCACGGTTTTTAGTGTGACAAATAATATAAATAGGGTAAAGTGCAAAAAATTTCTCGTTAAATAAGTGTCTTTTGTACTAAAAATTTTTTTAGAATTTTTTGTCAGTTTACCCCTCCTTAGATTATATATCCGCTCGATTAGGTCCCTCCAGCCAAATTTTAAAAAATTTATACCAAAAATACCCCTCCTCCCCCCTCCGGCGAGCCCCCAACCCCCCCCATCGCCGGTGAGCGACCCCCCGCCCCCACCCCCCCCCCCCCCTCCGCCTCCGTCGCCGGCGAACACAGCCGAAGAAGGAGGGGGGAGGGAGGGGTAAAATTGTCATTTGGGGGCAAAATGAGCATATTTCATACTTTTGGAAATTTTAAGAGCATGGGGTCTTTTAGTGCAAAAGGCACATATTTAACGAGAGATTTTTTGCACTTTAAATAATTAAACTACAAAATTAGAATTTTTGTCACAGTTGTTTATTTATCGCAACAATTATAATTGTGATAAGTCTGTCACGGTAATAACTGTTACCAAAGAAAAAAAAATTGTGTTACAAATTACATGTTTTGGTATAGTGGAAAGGATTGGATCGGTTCGAAGATTTTAAGAAATCGAATCGATGCAACGCTCAAGTCCGATTCGAACGAATATTGATTTTAGTTAGTTTCGTGTGCAGGCTATACGTTTACGCTGAAATATAAGAGGTCGACATTTTGCCTTATTTGCAATGTTGTCCGCAAAACAAAATTACCATCTCGCAACGGACTGAGGCATAGGCACGGTAAGCCAAATCGGTCGGATAATTCAACGAAACACGAAGTGCTCGAATGGCTAAGTCAGAAGAGTTGGCCGTGCAACAAAGTTATGAAATCGAGTCGCATCGGCTCGACGAAACGACAAGGCGTATCGGCTTAAGGTGGGAGGTCTTTGACCCTTCTTTCCTACTCCTTCATGCCTAAGTAAAATATATCGTTGTATGCTAAGTTAACCTATCGATACCACGGACGTGGCTCGATCGAGAGATGAACATAGTGCATGTCGAACACTAGATAGAATAATTGAAATAAAACGTACATCAAAGGTACGAGTCGCTGTTGAACATTTAATATCATAAAGGCGAGCGCCTCGGTGCGCAAGCCATAAGAACATTGGATAACTGTATCGACAAGTGCCTCAGCGCATGAGTCCTTCGTGCCTTTGTGCACGAGTTAGAAGGTTAGGACATTGAAAGACTATTGAGGCGAGTGCCCTAGTGCACGAGCCATGAACATTGAACACTAAGGTATAGAACATGAAAATACGGTATCGAGGCATGCATCGCATGCACGACTTGAAGAATAGAGGACAATTGTCAAAGCGTGCGTACGTGTACGAGAATAATAAAAGATGGCTTCGTTGCGAAGAGAACAGTTGTGGCATGAATGTGACAGAACTGTCGAATATGGCACGGTGCCTTGGAAATGTTCGGGACCTTTGGGTCGTTCGTTTGACAAACATTGAGTTGGGGCATGGTGCCATTGAACATTGAAACAAAGAATAAAATCGTACAAAGAATGTGAGAACATAGAAAGAGTGAGAACATTGAAAGAAAGATAAATGCAAGATGACGTGAAGTCTGAGTTTCGGACTCAAGACTATGTTTGGTTGTATGAGTTTGACGCGCGTTGCATGGTCGAATGAACTTGAGATATTGTCCGTGCACGGGTATGATATTTTTCTTCGAACGAGTTAAATGCTGGGCCACCGAGACCGTTCGACATAGGAGGGATGTTAATCATTGCTGTGCACATCTTTTGAGCATGACTTGCGATCTGCTACAGATGTGATAAGCCGCAATTGATGGTAAGTTCGGCGTCCTTCAGATATTGGGCCAGCAACCCGTACGGGAAGGACGCCGAGTTATCCAATTTTTGAAAAAGAAAAGAAAAGAAAATAAAAGAGAAACAAGTTAGTCCATTTTGGCGCAGATAAGCCAACGACCTTCATATAGTTAAGGAACGGGGGGGCCGAAAGTGCAGAAACACAGAGATCCTGCACATTGAGCACTTATAACATAACAGAGAAAGATGGTAGGCGTATTCACCTTACGTCGGTGCAGGGTGTGTGAGACTCGTCTTACTGTATCGGTATTTATATACGGATACGTATTTTGTACTGTGTTTTGTATTTTCTTGATTTTCGGAACGCTTTTAAATTTTTCCAACTTATAGATTTTCTTCTTGATCGGCGTATCGTCAGTGTACCATTGTATGCCGACGGCATGCCTGTCACTCTCATTTTCTGTTATACGTATTTTCAGTATACGTGTACGAAATTCTGATATTTGTCAGGTGACCCGTGTTTTGATTTATCTTTCTTAGCCTTGCTTTGGTTTAATTTTGACTTGGTTTAATTTGGTTTGGTTCAACTTGGTTTGGCTTGGTTTAGTTGGTTTGAGATGAGATGGTTTTGTATAAAACCCAAACTTCTCTCTCTCCTCCATTATTTTATTCTCTTCATCTTCTTCCTTTTCATTTTCTTCTCTAACCTAAGGCAAGTACATCTTGCCAAATGTTGGACAAATGTTATTTTGTTTATTCTAAACCCTTCCTTACATGATTATAAGCTTCTTTAGTACTTAGCATTTTTAATTTTGGTGGACAATTTTTTATAGATCTAAGTTTACTTAAATCTTAATTTTCTTGGGTTTTGATATACTAAACTTCATTATTTTCAAGTTTTGATTGTTCCATGTTGTAGAGAATTTGATTTTACTCAAAATGAACCTTTGAAAACCCGAATTTTAATTTGTTTTGAATGATTTATGAACTTGAGAAGTTCATGGGTTCCATGAACACATGTTCTCGGATTGGGGAAGAAGAACAGTGCTGGGCGCATAGCATTTTCATGCGCCTAGAGCAATCTTCCTTTGGGCGCATAGCCATTTTTATGCGCCCAAGGCCCCCAGCTTCCTGTGCTTAGGCGTATGGCCCTTTGCACATACCCTGGGCGCATAGCCTTTATATGCGCCCAAGTACACCCTGTTCCCCCTTTGCTTGGGCGCATAGTCCTGATTATGCGCCTACTTGCCTAGGAAGATAGTCTCCTTGCTTCCCTTCCAATACACCCTATCGCCATCATGTGGGCGCATGCACGCTTGGACGCATACTGCCCTGGGAACATGACTTCCTTAGTACATGCTCTCTATGACACACATAGCCTTAGGCGCATAGCCCTAGGCGCATAGTTATGGGCGCATGCCATTCCCTATGTATGTCACCTTAGGTGCATGCTCTCCTTGGACCATGTTGACCTTAGGCACATGCTATCCATGACACACCATTATGGCCTTGGCACCCTTCTTGGCCATGGTGCCACCTTGGCCCGTGTTGGCTGGCCCTAGCACGAATGAATATTTTGACTATTTTACCCATTTGAGCTATTCAGATGTTAATCTTGAAAAACACTCGGACACGAGGCTTGTAGACATTTGTCTTGGCTTCAGAATTTTTTCAGTTCACCTTATTGGAGTTCATATGCGATTGAGAACTTCAATCATAGTTTTGATCTTTTGGCATATTTTTTGTACTTGACGTTTTTTTTAGGTTTCCTTCAACTGTAATAAATTCTTATCATGATTAGACGATTTTGTATAGTTAAAGAATAATTGTACCCCCTTATATTCTTAACACTAGCACAAATTTAGTTATTGTTTTATGTCAAGTAGTACTTTTATTTATTCCTTCTCCCATGCCATGATACGTCTTTTATCAAATTCTTTTTACATGCGATCCTTATTGTTATGTTTGCTTATTCTTAGATAGTGGCCCGTCGGGGTGCACTCATGATTTATGTTTCTTCTTTGCTTTACATGATAGTGACCCGTTGTGGTGCACTTATGTCACACGTTACTTCTCTGCTTTTACTAGATAGTGACTGTCACGACACGTACCCTGTATAGGGGCACGAGAAGTGGGTACGTCCAGCCTACGCCGCAGTGTCGGCGGTAGTAAGCTGTCCTAGGTTGCTAACTAATCTCATGCAGTGTATAAAATGTACTTGTCCAGATATCAGCTCCGAATGGAGGACAAGTAAAGGATAGGATATACTCAATCACAGTCTAAAACACGATAAGGTAACACAGAAGTTATACCTAAGGAATTAAAGACAACAACAACTAACTACTAAAATAATACAACAATGTTTCAAACAAACTTAATACAAACTCAATATCTTAACTTTAATACAACAAGTCAAAACATGAAAGCTAAAGTAGTCTAATAGCTAATCTCCTGAATCACTCCTGAGAGTCGGGACCAAAGGTAGCTAATCCCTCGCCAGGTCCATGGTAAGTAGGGCATGTGTCCTCAGGATTATCATCTGTAATATTTTCAACAGGTCCAATCAGGACAGGAACGAGTACAACTCATCTAGAAAATCCAAGTAAATGACAAAGAACTATAAAGCAGTTATAGACAGTTTTATTGATGAGCATGGCAGTTTTATACAGGTAATGATGGCATAGAGAAACAGTAAGATACAAGAAAAGAAAGGTAACTAAAACAAGAGAAGAATCATGGCAATGAAGACTGTAATAAAAGCTAACTGAACTAGAATAACATGTATGAGTCCAGACAGTACGATATAAGTCTAATGTAATCCCAGTGTGAGTCCAGTCCATATAATCCGATACCAGATGATTTCCGGTACAAGATGAGTCCAACAGTGATCAATAAATCCAGGGTGAGTCCAACTATGATCTAATAGTGTGTTTTAAAATACCGAGGTCGACATGTAAACGGCTGTAGGTATCAGGCACATCTCTCACTGATCAGACAAGAGATGGCTATGCTTCCGGTAGATTCTAGTGGGAGATTTCGGATTTGGGGTATGTCTACATGTCTTATTCAATATTTCTCCGTCCAGCAAGTGAATCCAAAATCGACAAAAGAATCGAGATGAGTCCGGCCAATACATGATGATTCTAGAAATGATTCCGGAATGATTCCAATGACTCCAGTAATAGAGGCCAGCAAGTAAGGTATGTGTCGATACATGAATCCAGAAATATCCATACGTGTTGATACAGAGAATCACATAGAACTAACTAGAACTGAAATACAGTAATTGACAAATAAATGAGGGAACTATCAGAGAATGTACTCGCCTGATACTCTGAAAAGAGTAGTGTAATATCAGATGTCTATACCAGGGTCACAATGTCCTAAAATAGAGCAATATAGTTATGACATGTCCAAAATGAAGGTAAATGAAATCTACAATGCAATCTATATGAATTCTAAGCCAATCTAGGTCAAAGTCAAACTTGGTCAACTCTTCAGTCAAACTAAGTCAAATTAAGTCATACTAGGTCACAAGAAGTTAAACTAAGTCATACAAGGTCAAACAAGGTTAAACAAGTCTAATCTAGGTTAAAGTCAACTCTTGGTCAAACATTCTAGCCAAACTAGTCAAGTTATCTAGGGTTTAGTCAATAATGGTCAGACTAGTCAATATGGTCAAACTAGGTCAAAGTCTAGGTCAATCTTAGACTAACTAAGGTTTTGGTTAATCATAAACTAGTCAATAAGGTAATTAGGTCCAGGGTCAACTCTATAAGGCTAACTCAAACCATCATAGGCTATCATGTCTTAGGATACCTAAGATTCTATACCACAAAGCTAAGGCATAACCAATTATCTATACAAAGTATATCACACATAAATACATGTATATAATACCAACCTTAATCCTATAATCAAGCTAATCCCATACTCCAACTCAAGTCATGACTCAACTCTAAGTATCTCACTTAACCCCATACATATCTTAATTGACATGTAACTATCCATATAACCCAAGTCACACAAATACCCTTATATACTTAGGGCACTCACATATAGGTCAAACTCAAACAGCTAGCTAATAGTTTAGGGTTTACTCAATCTTAGTCAACTAGTCCCTTCTATACCCATCCAAGTCCATTCTAGGTCAAGGTTGACCTTGGTCAACCATGGTCAGACTAGTTAGGGTTTAGTCAAACTAGTCATTCTAGGTTATTTCAAGTCAAATCTAGGTTAACTAGGTCAAGTTTGACCTAAGGTTGACTTTGGTCAACTTTAGTCAAACAAGGGTCAAAACCTAACCTCTTAGCCATAGGCTCATAAATGAATACCATAGGCTAATATCACATGGATATCTATCTCTATACCATATATATATACAACATATATATATATATATATATATATATATATATATATATATATATATAACATACTATATAATATAACATACTATATAATATAACATATACATAATTATATAGAGGGAAGGGAATGTGAGAGTGAGAGGGTGTCATGGGAAGGGGGTAGTGGTGTGTGTGTAGATGAGAGGGTGTGTAGGAGTATATAGGCCAGAATGTGAGTGTGTGAGGGGGTTAGAGGGCTGTGAGAAAGTCAAGACAGCAAGGGGGGGTTTCTGTTCTCAGAAAACTGAGAAAGGAGCACAAGCACACACACATACATTACATATATATATATATCACCTATACATACCTATATATATACATTTACATACACATACACATACCCACACACTCATATACATATATTCATACATATACAGTATATATACACGTAAATACACATATATATATATACATAAAAATCAGTTTGAAATTCATTTAAAATACTAAAAAAATACCAGGAAAACTGTTCATTACTGAAAATTGGGGGTAAACCCAAAATCGACACAAAAACCTAACTAATACTCGAGTGCAGTGGTTGGTAAACGTGCCCCCATGTGTACACGTGTCGTAGGTGTCCCTAGGTGTCCACCACGACACGACACGGCGTGTCCAGTGGTCAAAATACCCAATCGGGTAAGTACAGACTGTGCACTGTGTCACAACGTCGTGCAGAGATACACACGCGTGTAGGACACGACACACGTGTCCACGTGTCTCGTGCACACGTGTGTAGGTTCGCCTAGGGTCAGGCTAGGTGTCTAGGTTCCTGTTCCGTGTCCAAGTGTCACCAGGACACGGCACGAAGCCCGAATCAGTCGAGTTTTCTCGACTGATGCACACTGCTACGCGCAGCATCGTGCAGTGAGTCGAGCGGCTCGTAAAGACGACACGAGCCACGTGGGGCCTCGTGGTCACGTCCACTTGTAGCCCACGTGTTGGGCTACACACTCGTGTCAACACGAGGTGTCCTCGACTCGTGTCCACGCGACACGACGCGCGTGTCAAAGTGGTTTGTGCACCCGTGCACAGTCAGTGCAAGACCAGTGCACTCGTGTTTTCGTGTCCGACACGACACGAGGTGTCACGAAACTCGAGGGGGGGCTTGTCAGAGGATGCCCCCACCTCTGTGCCAAGTGGCACGTGTCCACGTGTCCAATTCGTGAAGAAAACAGTGTCGGGTAGCAGGGGACAGTGTACTGTGTGTGCACAGCGTGTTCGTGTCTATTTTGGACACGGACACGACACGATAACGTGCTCAGTCCTAGGGTTTCGTGTCTAGCATGCTAAGGGCTACCCAAATGTGTAATTTGTTTTGGAAAACAACAACTTTTATTCCTAAGTGGCATTTCACCAAACACTGTAATTTAAACATAGATACGTGTCCGATACGGACACCAAACCAAACCTATTTCCTACCAAACTTGACCCACAGCTAGGGTATACCTATATGCATGCAACCATGAAGATAAAACACAATATTAACAAGGTTTGGGGATATTTACCTATTGAGTAAAAACTCAAGAAAATACCAAGGTGGGGTGAGTGTCTGTAAGCCCCTGATTTTCAAATTCATTTTTTTATTTGTGTTAATTAAATTTTAATGTCATTTATAGCCTTAAATAATTATTAGGAATTTTTAGAAATTTTTCTAGAATTTTTAAATGATTTTAAATGAGTTTTAAAATACAAAAATATTGATTTGTAATTTATTTAAATGTTTTAATATCAATTTGCAATTATTAGAATTATTTTAATACTGTTTTGTAATTATTAGAATTGTTAATATATTGGTTTGCAATTTCCCAATTGTTATGTGCAAATTTCTTTTGCACATAAACAGTGCGGGATGGATTGTGCAAATTTAATTTTGCACTTAGAAACTATAGGGACCTATTTGCAATTACCTAAACTACAGGGACCTAAACGCTAATCCTAAACCTACCCCCCCCCCCCCCCCCGACCGACGACCGCCACGCCGACGGGCAGCCCCCGCCATTTTCGGCTGCCCGACCGACCTATCAACTGCCCTCTTCCCCTATAAAACACCGCCCTCTCTCCCCCAGTCAAAACCCTAGCTCTACACCCCACCACGACCGCCCACGCCACCATCACCTCCACTTTCCCCCCCCACCGGAACCCTAGCTCCGGCTAGACCCGAGCGCCGCCCCTACGACGCACGCCACACCTACCACCACCGTCACAAGGTTCGCCGCAGTGAGGCGAACACGTCGCCACCGGAGCGCCCTGACCCCGACATCTCCTCCGCCCGTCAGCACCATCGAACCCCCCTACGACGGCCGGACACGTAAGTTGCAAGTGTCACGACGTGTCGTGCGTGTCTCGACTCGTGTCGTACGTGTCGTGCTAAGCGAAGACACATTGATACCTGTGTCCTTAACTGTCAGGACACAGGACCGATAATTATATTTTTTTTATTATTAATCTAACCTAAACCTAATAAAACTAACCTAAACTCTAACCCTAACACTGAGCTCGGGCTGACCCCCTGGCCAGCCCGACCCGATTAAACACCCCCCCTTCCTGAGGACAGGGTTCGAGCCCCCCTCTTCTTTCTGTTTCCTTTTTCTTTTCTTTTCTGTTTTCTTTTCTTTTTTGTTTTGTATTTTTATATATATATATGTATATATATATTAGTATATATATATATATATATATATATATATATATATATATATATATATATATATATATATATATATATATATATATATATATATATATATATATATATATATATATATATACTGTATTTTAACAGTATTTAATATATATGTATATATTTTATAGTTAGTAAATTCTATATACATATATTAATATATACATTTTCATACGTATATATATTATATATATATACACTATATTATTAAGTGTTTTCTTATGTATATATATATATATATATATATATATTCGTAAATATATATATATACTCTATAAATTAAGTATTTTTCCTTATATATCTATATATACTTTAGCATAGGTATGTATATATTCTTTTGTACAAATTAGCCTTATTAAAATAATAATATTTATTTTGCACTATCACCAAATTATATTTTATTTATTTAAATTACTGCAACCATTTGGTGTCCAAGCCTAGCATGGATATTTGGGCTCAAATGTGTTTTCACACATTCAAGACCTGTACAAGTCATATTGGACTTGATTCATGGCCTTGGGTCCTGTATTTGAACTTTGGTTCAAATTATATATATGGACAAAATACGCAGATAATTAATTATTGTGTGCAATGCTGTTTTTGATTTTCTAAAAATACTTAAAGTATTGCTAAAATTATGAAAAAATAGTTTTTAGATACTATGTTAAGTTGGCTAATTTAGTATAATTTTTGTAGTATTTAATTTACTGTTTTGCCACTAGTTTGGCACATGAAACCAAAACTCATTTTCTGTATACTTAGGAAAACTGATTTTTATAAAATATTTGTACTGGTTAATAAATTCCAGAAAAATTATAATAAATTTCTATGATTAACAAGGATCACCTTGGTACTTTACTTTAAGGAAAACTAGGCTTTTTGTCTACTTCAAAAATTGTTAGAACACAATGATCTTTTGATATATTTATTGATTAATTACGACTTATAGCTTTTTGTGTTATTTGGAGTTTTAGTCGTGTTGAACCCCATCCCTCACTAGTATAAAGACCCTAGAAGGTTAGTTAACATAGTGTGTCCCCCCACATTGGTCTCCTATGCCAAGTCATCATTTTGGCTAGGTGCCCAGTCACAAGTCGTGTCGCACCAATTAGTGTCCTAGTGTTTTAGCTTAATGTAAAACTAAGTTATTATATTTTACTTCTATAGCGACGAGTTACTGGACATCCATAGCATTGTTATCGTAGCTTGTTTTGTTTTGCTTTGCTAGCGGCAAGTACTTTCTACGAACTTTACATATTGTCACATAAATGAACTGCAAACCCCACCATGTTAAATGCTGATCCTTGGGGTAGCAAGTTAGATCTCTACATGTTGTACTTTCAGTTACTACCATGCTTAGAACAGTCTTGATGTATCTCTCGCATGATTAGAAAATGGGTTATGGGGAAACTGATAGTAGTGTACGTGATCACGACCCCCCTATAGTAGCGAGCTTGGTCGCATTTTATATGCATACCTTGCCGCAGGTAAATATCCCGCATTTTCTGTACGGATTGTACACCTATGCTTGTCTACTTGTACGTATGTACATTTTATTATGTGCCACAGCGCATTGTACATCTATTGACCGATCACGTACCTACTACAGTTTTAAACATTACATATACATCTGTCTCTATGACATATGTGTCCTTGCTATGATAGACTATGTGATGCCATGCTTTCCAGTTATTCCTCTCATATTCATTCTCATGTTCATTTCCATGTTTCATATGCTAGTTTGCTAGATTTAGTACTTGCTCCCGTCCTGACAGGATAACGTTGTAGGTGTCCTTACTGAGGAGGAGTTACTCTGCGACTCATATTATGGGATTACTGCCGAAGACCCGGCTCTGCTTTACGAGGATGTTCCTGCAGGGAACCTCGCCTAGTTGTCTTTTGTTTACTTAGACTTTTGAGAGTAGACATGTATTAGACTATATTATTTTATAACTGGACATGTATCCAGTTTTATATTTCAGTTTACTTGTACTTGAACATTTTACTATATACGACGACTTTTGTGTTTGGAGCATTTATGATTCTTCTTCACTTATAGAACTGTTAGCACATAGTCTTATCCTGTTGTCTTTAGAACAGCTTACTACGTTTTATCTCAACGTAGGCTGGACATGACTCGGCCTGACCCAACAATTTGGGTAGTGGGTCGTGACATGTTTTTTAGTGGTGGCCCATGCAGGTCCTGACTAAACTGTTTGGTTACGTTATTGTACCAAGCATGCCTGCAATTAGGAACTTAAGGTAATTAGACAACATTAGAAAAGACGCTTAGAACACTTAGAGGAATGCTAGGATTGCAACATAGGAAATACATCACATGTTTGCTATTATAATTAGATTTTCTTGCATATGATTGCTTACTTTAAATAAGTCCTTATAAGTCTTTTTATGTGTAATTTAGATGGTGCTTACTCGTTCATCCCAGTATGTTACCCCCGAGAATGGAGCCCTCCATATCCAGTCAGCTGACCAGTTGACTGATACACCTCCACCTACCACATTTCCCCACTCCACAGATCCACAGACCCAGATACCACCTTCCACATCCCAGTCCCAGTAGGCCCCGATACTTCCACCACCCCCTATCACTATACCCACCCAGGCTTCCGTCACACTCGACGGGACCCAGCTGCTCACACTGATCCAGGGGTTCCTAACAACCCATCAGGAGCAGACTACCCTACTCCGCCAGAGCATGGAGCGTTCTGAGGGACGTCCCGTGGCTCCGCCACATGTAGAGCCATGGCAGAGAGCGGGGACGGTCAAGGACTTCATGGGTCTGAATCCCAAGGAGTTCTCAGGGACTGAGGGCATAGTAGTAGCTGATGACTGGCTAGATTCTGTAGAGAGGAAGCTTCTTGGAGTTAGGATGCCGGATGACCTTCAGGTCGAGGCAGCAGGATTTCTGCTGATAGACTTAGCCGGAGTCTGGTTCAGGAATGAGCCGTTGTTCGCGAGAGGTAGAGCCACCTGGGACCAGTTCAAGACCCAGTTCAAGAAGAAATTCTTCTCGACCACTGCTAGAGTAGCCATGGGGCTACGATTCCAGAACATCCAGCAGGGAAACCGTTCTGTTGATGACTATGCGGGAGAGTTTAGTCGCCTGAGCCGTTTTGCTCCTAGTCTGGTTGCTGATCCAGAGGAGATGACCCGTAGGTTTTGCCATGGTCTAGTTCCAGACATTGGCATTCTTATAGTGGCAAACGGTACGACTGACTATTACCAGAGCCTAGAGTTAGCCCGGAGCATCGAAGAGCGTCTTCTGTCATGCAAGAGGCCGGCTTCTGTACACCATGAGGGTCCGTCCAAGCGTCAGGATTTCCAGCAGAGTGTGCCGACGCCACCCCAGCAGACTTACCGTCCCCCTACACCACATCATCAGACCCCGCCAGTTAGAGCCCCGGGACCCCGACAGCAGCAGCAGAAGGGAGCCATATGTTCTTTCTGCGGAAGACCAGGGCACGACATCTCCATCTGTAGGAAGAGGTTGAAGCAGTGCTTGATTTGTGGGTCTGCCAACCATCAGCTTCGGGACTGCCCAGCATCCAAGGGACCTAGAGGACCGCTTTCGACTCAGCAGCAGAGGTTTGGGCAGCATCTGCAGCAGCAGAAGGGACCTCAGGGGAGGGTTTATAGTCTAGCCATTGAGCCGGAGCCGAAGCAGGTTTCGGAGCCGGATTACTTAGCTGACGTCATCACAGGTCATGTTTATTTGCATACTTTTCTAGCTGTATGTTTGTTTGATTCTGGTGCATCTCATAGCTTCCTATCATTAGAGTTTATGCATAAACATCATCTAGTAGCTACACCTACTGCGGAGATTAGTAGAGTGATGACGGGAAGAGGACCAGTGCCTATTAGATCTATCTATAGATGTTCTATTTTTATAGCCGGAAGAGAGTTCAGAGGGCGATTCTTTGTGATGCCACTCCCCGGTTATGATATCATATTAGGGATGGACTGGCTTAGCTATGCCCATGCATCTATAGATTGCTATGAGGGTAGTATTTTGTTCAGTCCCCCAGGCACAGCACCATTCAGTGTCAGGAGGACAGGGCCGGAGATCAGCCTAGAGCCGAACTGTTGTGCTACAGTCGAGGACGCAGCACCGCTACACCCTATCATTAGGGAGTTTATGGATGTATTCCCAGAGGATCTTCCAGGACTTCCGCCTGACAGAGATGTGGAGTTCACTATAGATTTAGTGCCGGGTTCATCACCAGTATCCCGGGCTTGCTATAGAGTGAATCCCAGGGAGGCCATAGAGATGAAAGAGCAGATTGATGACCTGTTGAAAAAGGGTTTCATTCGATCCAGTGCTTCTCCATGGGGAGCACCAGTGCTCTTTGTGCCTAAGAAGGATGGTACAGTCCGGTTGTGTATTGACTATCGGGCCTTGAATGCCATCACCATCAAGAACAAATATCCTCTGCCCAGGATAGATGATTTGTTCGACCAATTGAGTGGGGTGAAGGTGTTTTCCAGGATAGACTTGAGATCCGGGTACCACCAGGTGAAGGTTAGGCCAACAGACATCCAGAAGACGGCGTTCAACACGAAGTACGGGCAGTACGAGTTTCTGGTGATGCCATTTGGTCTCACAAATGTGCCAGCTGTCTTTATGAACTTGATGGATAAGACATTTCACCAGTATCTGGATAAGTTCGTCGTAGTGTTTATCGACGACATCCTGATATACTCGAAGACGCCAGAGGAGCATGCAGAGCACTTGCGGATAGTTTTGGGGATTCTGAGGCATGAGAGATTGTTTGCCAAATTGCCGAAGTACGAGTTCTTTTTAGACCGAGTGGAGTTTCTCGGCCATGTAATCACTGGAGATGGAATCTCGGTGGATCCCAGGAAGATTGCTGCAGTTGAGACGTGGAAGGCTCCGACGTCAGTTTCAGAGATCAGAAGCTTTCTGGGTTTAGCAGGCTATTACAGAAAGTTCGTCCAGGACTTTGCTAGGATAGCTGAACCCATGACGAAGCTGACACGGAAGGACGCAGAGTACATCTGGTCAGAGGACTGCCAGGCGGCATTTGAGGAGCTGAAGAGGAGGCTGACGACCGCTCCAGTTCTGACTTTACCTTCAGGTTCTGGAGGTTTCACCATATACAGTGATGCTTCTGGGAAGGGGCTATGATGTGTCCTACAGCAGCATGGGAAAGTAATTGCTTATGCATCTAGGCAATTGCGGACTCATGAGAGAAATTATCCTACCCATGACCTAGAGTTAGCTGCGGTGATCTTTGCACTCATGTTATGGAAACATTACTTATACGGAGAGCGTGTGGAAATCTTTACTGACCACAAAAGCTTGAAGTATGTGTTCACGCAGAAAGAGCTGAACATGAGGCAAAGACGATGGTTGGAGTTGATGAAGGACTTCGACATCGATTTACAGTATCACCCCGGGAAGGCAAATGTGGTGGCGGATGCGCTGAGCAGGCATCCGATGGCATGGTACCTGATGATTGATCGGCATTTGCGGGAGGATCTGGAGAAGCTCGGTATCGAGCTAGTTCGGCCAGGATCAGTGATACAGATGATAGCGCTTGACATTCAGTCAGGTTTGATGGAGCAGATACGGGAGGCACAGTCTACAGATGAGAGTCTTCGCAGACTTTGACCCCAGGCAATAGCTGGATTGCTGGATGACTTTACTATAGCAGAGGATGGATCCCTGAGGCATGGCAGCCGATTATGCGTGCCGAAGGGAGAGCTAGTAGAGGCAGTCTTGCAGGAGGCACACCGATCGAGATATTCTATTCACCCTGGTGCTAACAAGATGTACCGTGACTTGCGGGAACATCTTTGGTGGCACGGGATGAAGAGGGATGTATCGCGTTTTATCTCGAGATGTCTAGTTTGCCAGCAAGTCAAGGCGGAGCGCCAGAGGCCAGCTGGTTTGTTGCAGCCGTTACCCATTCCTGAGTGGAAGTGGGAACATATTACGATGGACTTCGTTTCAGGGCTTCCCCATTCCCAAGGAGGGAAGGATGCCATCTGGGTCATCGTAGACAGGCTGACGAAGTGTGCGCACTTCATACCCTTCAAGGTGGGGCTTTCCACCGAGAAGTTGGCGGAGCTATACATGCAGCAGATAGTTCGCCTACACGGAGTGCCGGTGAGCATCGTGTCAGACAGAGACAGTAGATTTACATCCCACTATTGGAGGAGCTTGCAGGAGGAGTTGGGTAGTAGGCTCAAGTTCAGTACGGCGTACCACCCGCAGACAGATGGGCAGTCCGAGAGGACGATACAGACACTGGAGGATATGCTGAGGACTTGCGTGCTGGACTTCGGAGGATCATGGGAGAGCCATCTGCACTTGGTAGAGTTTTCATACAACAACAGCTACCAGGCCAGTATTGGTATGTCTCCTTTCGAGGCGCTTTATGGACGACGATGCCGGACACCGCTCTTTTGGGATGATGTCGGAGACAGAGTTATGCTTGGGCCAGAGATGATCACGGATGCAGCAGAGAAAGTCGGGATGATCAGAGATAGGCTCAGAGTAGCTCAGGACAGGCAGAAACACTGGGCTGATGCTAGTCGTAGGCCGATGGAGTTCGCATACGGTGATATGGTGCTAGTGAAGATATCACCTACTCGAGGGACGATCCGGTTCGGACGAGGAGGGAAGCTGAGCCCCAGATACATCGGGCCGTTCGAGGTACTTGGCAGGATCGGAGAGGTAGCTTACAGGGTTGCACTTCCACCCAACCTAGCAGGAGTTCACGACGTCTTTCACGTATCTCAGCTGAGGAGATATGTTCCAGACCCCAGTCATGTGCAAGATCATTCAGAGTTGGAGGTCGGACCGAGCCTTACAGTTTCTGAGCAGCCAAGATATTAGACCGGAGAGAGAAGAGGCTGAGGAACAAGGTTATACCCCTAGTGCGAGTAGCTTGGAGCCGTCACTCCCCAGGTGAATCTACTTGGGAGTGGGAGTCGGACATGAGGGAGAGATTCCCTTACTTGTTCGATCCAACCGCTACGAGGGAACCACCCGTTCCCGCTTGATACCTTAGAGGTTAGTTTCGATCGCAGCCTTAGTCATTTTGTTGCATTGCTTGCTATGTTAGAATATTGTAGGTCTTCAATCCTTGTGAATTTCGAGGATGAAATTTTTCAAGGAGGGAAGACTTGTAAGCCCCTGAATTTCAAATTCATTTTTTTATTTGTGTTAATTAAATTTTAATGTCATTTATAGCCTTAAATAATTATTAGGAATTTTTAGAAATTTTTCTAGAATTTTTAAATGATTTTAAATGAGTTTTAAAATACAAAAATATTGATTTGTAATTTATTTAAATGTTTTAATATCAATTTACAATTATTAGAATTGTTTTAATACTGTTTTGTAATTATTAGAATTGTTAATATATTGGTTTGCAATTTCCCAATTGTTATGTGCAAATTTCTTTTGCACATAAACAGTGCGGGATGGATTGTTCAAATTTAATTTTGCACTTAGAAACTATAGGGACCTATTTGCAATTACCTAAACTACAGGGACCTAAACGCTAATCCTAAACCTACCCCCCCGACCGACGACCGCCACGCCGACGGGCAGCCCCCGCCATTTCCGGCTGCCCGACCGACCTATCAACCGCCCTCTTCCCCTATAAAACACCGCCCTCTCTCCCCCAGTCAAAACCCTAGCTCTACACCCCACCACGACCGCCCACGCCACCATCACCTCCACTTTTCCCCCCCTACCGGAACCCTAGCTCCGGCTAGACCCGAGCGCCGCCCCTACGACGCACGCCACCACGTACCACCACCGTTACAAGGTTCGCCGCAGTGAGGCGAACACGTCGCCACCGGAGCGCCCTGACCCCGACGTCTCCTCCGTCCGTCAGCACCATCGAACCCCCCTACGACGGCCGGACACGTAAGTTGCAAGTGTCACGACGTGTCGTGCGTGTCTCGTGTTGGGTCGAAAGTGTTCGCCGTGTCCTGGCGAACACGAACGCAGACGAGGACACACGAAACTCGTGTCGTACGTGTCGTGCTAAGCGAAGACACATTGATACCTGTGTCCTTAACTGTCAGGACACAGGACCGATAATTATATATTTTTTTTATTATTAATCTAACCTAAACCTAATAAAACTAACCTAAACTCTAACCCTAACACTGAGCTCGGGCTGACCCCCTGGCCAGCCCGACCCGATTAAACACCCCCCCTTCCTGAGGACAGGGTTCGAGCCCCCCTCTTCTTTCTGTTTCCTTTTTCTTTTCTTTTCTGTTTTCTTTTCTTTTTTGTTTTGTATTTTTATATATATATATGTATATATATTAGTATATATATATATATATACTGTATTTTAACAGTATTTAATATATATGTATATATTTTATAGTTAGTAAATTCTATATACATATATTAATATATACATTTTCATACGTATATATATTATATATATATACACTATATTATTAAGTGTTTTCTTATGTATATATATATATATATTCGTAAATATATATATATATACTCTATAAATTAAGTATTTTTCCTTATATATCTATATATACTTTAGCATAGGTATGTATATATTCTTTTGTACAAATTAGCCTTATTAAAATAATAATATTTATTTTGCACTATCACCAAATTATATTTTTATTGTATTTAAATTACTGCAACCATTTGGTGTCCAAGCCTAGCATGGGTATTTGGGCTCAAATGTGTTTTCACACATTCAAGACCTGTACAAGTCATATTGGACTTGATTCATGGCCTTGGGTCCTGTATTTGAACTTTGGTTCAAATTATATACATGGACAAAATACGCAGATAATTAATTATTGTGTGCAATGCTGTTTTTGATTTTCTAAAAATACTTAAAGTATTGCTAAAATTATGGAAAAATAGTTTTTAGATACTATGTTAAGTTGGCTAATTTAGTATAATTTTTGTAGTATTTAATTTACTGTTTTGCCACTAGTTTGGCACATGAAACCAAAACTCATTTTCTGTATACTTAGGAAAATTAATTTTTATAAAATATTTGTACTGGTTAATAAATTCCAGAAAAATTATAATAAATTTCTATGATTAACAAGGATCACCTTGGTACTTTACTTTAAGGAAAACTAGGCTTTTTGTCTACTTCAAAAATTGTTAGAACACAATGATCTTTTGATTTATTTATTGATTAATTACGACTTGTAGCTTTTTGTGTTATTTGGAGTTTTAGTCGTGTTGAACCCCATCCCTCACTAGTATAAAGACCCTAGAAGGTTAGTTAACATAGTGTGTCCCCCCACATTGGTCTCCTATGCCAAGTCATCATTTTGGCTAGGTGCCCAGTCACAAGTCGTGTCGCACCAATTAGTGTCCTAGTATTTTAGCTTAGTGTAAAACTAAGTTATTATATTTTACTTCTACAGCGACGAGTTACTGGACATCCATAGCATTGTTATCGCAGCTTGTTTTGCTTTGCTTTGCTAGAGGCAAGTACTTTCTACGAACTTTACATATTATCACATAAATGAACTGCAAATCCCACCATGTTAAATGCTGATCCTTGGGGTAGCAAGTTAGATCTCTACATGTTGTACTTCCAGTTACTACCATGCTTAGAACAGTCTTGATGTATCTCTCGCATGATTAGAAAATGGGTTATGGGGAAACTGATAGTAGTGTACGTGATCACGACCCCCCCTATAGTAGCGAGCTTGGTCGCATTTTATATGCATACCTTGCCGCAGGTAAATATCCCACATTTTCTGTACGGATTGTACACCTATGCTTGTCTACTTGTACGTATGTACATTTTATTATGTGCCACAGCGCATTGTACATCTATTGACCGATCATGTACCTGCTACAGTTTTAAACATTACATATACATCTGTCTCTATGACATATGTGTCCTTGCCATGATAGACTATGTGATGCCATGCTTTCCGGTTATTCCTCTCATGTTCATTCTCATGTTCATTTCCATGTTTCATATGCTAGTTTGCTAGATTTAGTACTTGCTCCCGTCCTGACAGGATAACGTTGTAGGTGTCCTTACTGAGGAGGAGTTACTCTGCGACTCATATTATGGGATTACTGCCGAGGACCCGGCTCTGCTTTACGAGGATATTCCTGCAGGGAACCTCGCCTAGTTGTCTTTTGTTTATTTAGACTTTTGAGAGTAGACATGTATTAGACTATATCATTTTGTAACTGGACATGTATCCAGTTTTACATTTCAGTTTACTTGTACTTGGACATTTTACTATATACGACGACTTTTGTGTTTGGAGCATTTATGATTCTTCTTCACTTATAGAACTGTTAGCACATTTAGTCTTATCCTGTTGTCTTTAGAACAGCTTACTACGTTTTATCTCAACGTAGGCTGGACATGACTCGGCCTGACCCAACAATTTGGGTAGCGGGTCGTGACAGTGTCCTCTTCAAATGATGATGCCCAAATGTCTTGAAAACCTTGCTAGCTAGCCTCCCTTAGCATCCTCAATAGTAGGGGGTCCCAATGCAAGAAACTAGGCTCAATTTGGAGTTAAAATGGTTAAATGGTGAAGGGTTGAAGTTGTAGGAAAAACTAGATTTTAAGTGTAATGAAAAGAGGCTTGAATGAAGGGGGGTGTGATTATATAGAGGGGGTAGGGTTGGGCTGCCATGGGAAGGGTAGGGGTAGATATTAGGGTTCCTTTTCACCTAGCAAACTTAGCCCTTAAGGTTTTGACTAAGGGGATAGATATTTCTAGGTTTCTAAAATATCTAAAAAGTAACATATCTAGATATTTATCAAACCTAGATATTTATACATAAAGTTAACATCCTCTACTTAGTCTTCTAGGTTAGTTGCTAACCTCTAGATTAGTGCTAAACTAGGTTAGGAGCCAACATGACACTAATCAACTAATTAAATAATAATAAATTACATAAATTCAAATAAATTCTAATAAATTACCAAAATACCCTTTTGACTAAAAAGTGGAAATTTGATATCCTAATCACATGGTTAGGCTTACATGGTCATGATTAGTCTCTAGGTTATGAAATCTCTAGGGTTTACACTAGGGTTATACTAGTAAAATTACAAAGTCATAAGCCATGACTTAGAAAATAGTTTTAAACTATCTAAAAATCACCAAAATTCATAACATGACTAAATCACCATTATTTTATAATAAAAATAATAAATTTTTAAAATATTCCAATTTCAGAAAACTGGGTGTTACAAGTCTACCCTCCTTAGAAAAATTTCATCCTCGAAATTAAGATAGTCGTACTCCTCCTAGGTCAAACCCCCAGTCAATCAAAGTCAAAAGATAACATGCAATCATAGTCCTACTGGTCGTAATTCCACAGTCTTGAATAGGATAACTACACTATCTAGTATATCACAAGCATATCCTGACAGGTACTAATAGAATCACACAACAAGATGGAAAATGAAGGACAGAAAAGACAAACCTGCTAACCCGTCACCTGCAGCGTTGGTCTCCTCGACCGTCATCGCAAAAGCTCCACCCCTCTGGTGCTGAGCTACAGGTGGCCTAGTACCCTTATAAGGAGGTGCAACAGGACAATCCATCTTCTGGTGGGTATCAGACCCACAGGTATAGCAAACCTTCAGCCTCTTCCTACACTGCTCCCTGGTGTGTCCCTGCTTCCTGCAGTATGAACAACTGATCGTCTTCGGGTCCTGACCCCGATACTGATGATGCACCTGCTGAAATGGCCTCTGCTGCCGGGGTCCCGGGGCTCTAACTGGCGGGGTCGAATGATGTGGTGTGGAAGGACGATATGTCTGCTGGTGTAGCGTCGGCACTTTCTGCTGGAAAGCCTGACGCTTGGAGGGTCCCTCAATGTGTACAGAAGCCGGCCTCTTGCAAGACAGAAGACGCTCCTCGATACTCCGGGCTAACTCTAAGCTCTGGTAGTAGTCAGTCATACCGTTTGCCACTATAAGAATGCCAATGTCTGGAACTAGACCATGGCAAAGCCTACGCGTCATCTCCTCAGGGTCAGTAACCAGACTAGGAGCGAAACGGCTCAGGCGACTAAACTCTGCCGCATACTCGTCGACAGAACAATTCTCCTGCTGGATGTTCTGGAATCGTAGCCCCATGGCTACCCTAGCGGTGGTCGAGAAGAATTTCTTCTTGAACTGGGTCTTGAACTGATCCCAAGTGGCCCTCCCTCTCGCGAATAGCGGCTCATTCCGGAACCAAACTCCTGCCAAGTCTATCAGCAGAAATCCCGCTGCCTCGACCTGGAGGTCATCCGGTATCCTAACTCCAATGAGCTTCCTCTTTACCGAGTCTAGCCAGTCATCTGCTACTACTATGCCCTCAGTCCCTAAGAACTCCTTGGGGTTCAGACCCATGAAGTCCTTGATCGTCCCCGCTCTCTGCCGCGGCTCTATAGGTGGTGGGACCACGGTACGTTCCTCAGAATGCTCCATGCTCTGGCGGAGTAGGGTGGTCTGCTCCTGATGGGTTGCTAGGAACTCCTGGATCATAGTGAGCAGTTGGTTCCTGTCGAGTGTGACGGAAGCCTGGGTAGGTATAGTGATAGGGGGTGGTGGAAGTATCGGGTCCTGCTGGGACTGTGAGGTGGAAGGTGGTGGAGGCATCTGGGTTTATGGATCTGTGGAGTGGGAGAATGTGGTAGGTGGAGGTGTATCAGTCAACTGGTCAGCTGACTGGATGGAGAGTGTGCCATTCTCAGGTATAACAGACTGGGATGAATGAGTAAGCACCATCTAATAAAAAGGACTTATAAGGACTCTTTAAAGCAAAACAATCATAGACAAGAAAATCTAATTATAATAGCAAGCATGTGATGTATTTCCTATGTTGCAATCCTAGTATTCCTCTAGGTGTTCTAAGCGTCATTCCTAATGTTGTCTAATTACCTTAAGTTCCTAATTGCAGGCATGCTTGGTACAATAACGTAACCAAACAATTTAGTCCCGACATGCATGGGCCACCACTAAAAACGTGTCACGACCCGTACCCTGTATAGGGGCACGAGAAGTGGGTACGTTCAGCCTACGCCGCAGTGTCGGCGGTAGTAAGCTGTCCTAGGTTGCTAACTAATCTCATGCAGTGTATAAAATGTACTTGTCCAGATATCAGCTCCGAATGGAGGAAAAGTAAAGGATAGGATATACTCAATCACAGTCTAAAACACGATAAGATAACACCGAAGTTATACCTAAGGAATTAAAGACAACAACAACTAACTACTAAAATAATACAACAATGTTTCAAACAAACTTAATACAAACTCAATATCTTACCTTTAATACAATAAGTCAAAACATGAAAGCTAAAGTAGTCTACTAGCTAATCTCCTGAATCACTCCTGAGAGTCGGGACCAAAGGTAGCTAATCCTTCGCCAGGTCCATGGTAAGTAGGGCATGTGTCCTCAGGATTATCATCTGTAATATTTTCAACAGGTCCAATCAGGAAAGGAACGAGTATAACTCATCTAGAAAATCCAAGTAAATGACAAAGAACTATAAAGCAGTTATAGACAGTTTTATTGATGAGCATGGCAGTTTTATACAGGTAATGATGGCATAGAGAAACAGTAAGATACAAGAAAAGAAAGGTAACTAAAACAAGAGAAGAATCATGGCAATGAAGACTGTAATAAAAGCTAACTGAAATAGAATAACATGTATGAGTCCAGACAGTACGATATAAGTCTAATGTAATCCCAGTGTGAGTCCAGTCCATATAATCCGATACCAGATGATTTCCGATACAAGATGAGTCCAACAGTGATCAATGAATCTAGGGTGAGTCCAACTATGATATAACAGTGTGTTTTAAAATACCGAGGTCGACATGTAAACGGCTGTAGGTATCAGGCACATCTCTCACTGATCAGACAAGAGATGGCTATGCTTCTGGTAGATTCCAGTGGGAGATTCCGGATTTGGGGTATGTCTACATGTCTTACTCAATATTTTCCCGCCCAGCAAGTGAATCCAAAATCGACAAAAGAATCGAGATGAGTCCGGCCAATACATGATGATTCCAGAAATGATTCCGGAATGATTCCAATGACTCCAGTAATAGAGGCCGGCAAGTAAGGTATGTGTCGATACATGAATCCAGAAATATCCATACGTGTTGATACAAAGAATCACATAGAACTAACTAGAACTGAAATACAGTAATTGACAAATAAATGAGAGAACTATCAGAGAATGTACTCGCCTAATACTCTGAAAAGAGTAGTGTAATATCAGATGTCTGTAACAGGGTCACAATGTCCTAAAATAGAGCAATATAGTTATGACATGTCCAAAATGAAGGTAAATAAAATCTACAATGCAATCTATATGAATTCTAAGCCAATCTAGGTCAAAGTCAAACTTGGTCAACTCTTCAGTCAAACTAAGTCAAATTAAGTCATACTAGGTCACAAGAAGTTAAACTAAGTCATACAAGGTCAAACAAGGTTAAACAAGTCTAATCTAGGTTAAAGTCAACTCTTGGTCAAACATTCTAGCCAAACTAGTCAAGTTATCTAGGGTTTAGTCAATAATGGTCAGACTAGTCAATATGGTCAAACTAGGTCAAAGTTTAGGTCAATCTTAGACTAACTAAGGTTTTGGTTAATCATAGACTAGTCAATAAGGTAATTAGGTCCAGGGTCAACTCTATAAGGCTAACTCAAACCATCATAGGCTATCATGTCTTAGGATACCTAAGATTCTATACCACAAAGCTAAGGCATAACCAATTATCTATACAAAGTATATCACACATAAATACATGTATATAATACCAACCTTAATCCTATAATCAAGCTAATCCCATACTCCAACTCAAGTCATGACTCAACTCTAAGTATCTCACTTAATCCCATACATATCTTAATTGACATGTAACTATCCATATAACCCAAGTCACACAAATACCCTTATATACTTAGGGCACTCACATATAGGTCAAACTCAAACAGCTAGCTAATAGTCTAGGGTTTACTCAATCTTAGTCAACTAGTCCCTTCTATACCCATCCAAGTCCATTCTAGGTCAAGGTTGACCTATAGTTGACCTTGGTCAACCATGGTCAGACTAGTTAGGGTTTAGTCAAACTAGTCATTCTAGGTTATTTCAAGTCAAATCTAGGTTAACTAGGTCAAGTTTGACCTAAGGTTGACTTTGGTCAACTTTAGTCAAACAAGGGTCAAAACCTAACCTCTTAGCCATAGGCTCATAAATGAATCCATAGGCTAATATCACATGGATATCTATCTCTATACCATATATATATATATATATATATATATATATATATATATATATATATATATATATATATATATATATCATATATTTATACATGTATATAACATACTATATAATATAACATATACATAATTATATAGAGGGAAGGGAATGTGAGAGTGAGAGGATGTCATGGGAAGGGGGTAGTGGTGTGTGTGTAGATGAGAGGGTGTGTAGGAGTATATAGGCCAGAATGTGAGTGTGTGAGGGGGTTAGAGGGCTGTGAGAAAGTCAAGACAGCAAGGGAGGGGGTTTTCTGTTCTCAAAAAACTGGGAAAGGAGCACAAGCACACACACATACATTACATATATATATATATCACCTATACATACCTATATATATACATTTACATACACATACACATACCCACACACTCATATACATATATTCATACATATACAGTATATATACACGTAAATACACATATATATTTACATAAAAATTAGTTTGAAATTCATTTAAAATACTGAAAAAATACCAGGAAAACTGTTCATTACTGAAAATTGGGGGTAAACCCAAAATCGACACAAAAACCTAACTAAGACTCGAGTGCAGTGGTTGGTAAACGTGCCCCCATGTGTACACGTGTCGTAGGTGTCCCTAGGTGTCCACCACGACACGACACGGCGTGTCCAGTGGTCAAAATACCCAATCGGGTAAGTACAGACTGTGTACTGTGTCACAACGTCGTGCAGAGATACACACGCGTGTAGGACACGACACACGTGTCCATGTGTCTCGTGCACACGTGTGTAGGTTCGCCTAGGGTCAGGCTAGGTGTCTAGGTTCCTGTCCCGTGTCCAAGTGTCACCAGGACACGGCACGAAGCCCGTATCAGTCGAGTTTTCTCGACTGATGCACACTGCTACGCGCAGCGTCGTGCAGTGAGTCAAGCGGCTCGTGGATACGACACGAGCCACGTGGGTCCTCGTGGTCACGTCCACGTGTAGCCCACGTGTTGGGCTACACACTCGTGTCAACACGAGGTGTCCTCGACTCGTGTCCACACGACACGACGCACGTGTCAAAGTGGTTTGTGCACCCGTGCACAGTCAGTGCAAGACCAGTGCACTCGTGTTTTCGTGTCAGATACGACACGAGGTATCACGAAACTCGAGGAGGGGGCTTGTCAGAGGATGCCCCCACCTCTGTGCCAAGTGGCACGTGTCCACGTGTCCAATTCGTGGAGAAAACAGTATCGGGTAGCAGGGGACAGTGCACTGTATGTGCACAGCGTGTTCGTATCTATTTTGGACACGGACACGACATGATAACGTGCTCAGTCCTAGGGTTTCGTGTCTAGCATGCTAAGGGCTACCAAAATGTGTAATTTGTTTTGGAAAATAACAACTTTTATTCCTAAGTGGCATTTCACCAAACACTGTAATTTAAACATAGATACGTGTCCGATACGGACACCAAACCAAACCTATTTTCTACCAAACTTGACCCACAGCTAGGATATACCTATATGCTTGCAACCATGAAGATAAAACACAATATTAACAAGGTTTGGGGATATTTACCTATTGAGTGAAAACTCAAGAAAACACCAAGGTGGGGGGGGTGTCCTCTTCAAATGATGATGCCCAAATGTCTTGAAAATCTTGCTAGCTAGCCTCCCTTAGCATCCTCAATAGTAGGGGGTCCCAATGCAAGAAACTAGGCTCAATTTGGAGTTAAAATGGTTAAATGGTGAAGGGTTGAAGTTGTAGGGAAAACTAGGTTTTAAGTGTAATGAAAAGAGGCTTGAATGAAGGGGGGTGTGATTATATAGAGGGGGTAGGGTTGGGCTGCCATGGGAAGGGTAGGGCTAGATATTAGGGTTCCTTTCCACCTAGCAAACTTAGCCCTTAAGGTTTTGACTAAGGGGATAGATATTTCTAGGTTTCTAAAATATCTAAAAAATAACATATCTAGATATTTATCAAACCTAGATATTTAAACATAAAGTTAACATCCTCTACTTAGTCTTCTAGGTTAGTTGCTAATCTCTAGATTAGTGCTAAACTAGGTTAGGAGCCAACATGACACTAATCAACTAATTAAATAATAATAAATTACATAAATCCAAATAAATTCTAATAAATTACCAAAATACCCTTTTGACTAAAAAGTGGAAATTTGATATCCTAATCACATGGTTAGGCTTACATGGTCATGATTAGTCTCTAGGTTATGAAATCTCTAGGGTTTACACTAGGGTTATACTAGTAAAATCACAAAGTCATAAGCCATGACTTAGAAAATAGTTTTAAACTATCTAAAAATCACCAAAATTCATAACATGACTAAATCACCATTATTTAATAATAAAAATAATAAATTTTCAAAATATTTCAATTTCAGAAAACTGGGTGTTACAGTGACCCATCGTGGTGTACTCTTGAACATGTCTCTCTTTGCTTACATAATAAGTGGCCCGTAGTGGCGCACTCTTAACAAGTATGTCTTTTCTTTGCCTTACATGATAGTGGCCCGTAGAGGCGGTGTACTCTTGACAAGTACTGTTTACATGATAAGTAAACTTAAACATGACATGCTTAATCAAGATGCTGTTGCGACGACTATTTTCTCCTTGCTAATGTAACTCTTTTGGACACCGTGGTTAAATTCTTTGTGTATGCGTGCACAAGCTACATGTCTCATCTTGCATCATGCCTAAGATATGGATTCTTGATTACCACGGTCAGGGATTCATACTGAATCTGACTAGGATAACGACTAGATTGATCAAGTAGCTCATAAAGAGATTTTCCAGTCACATGCAATCTCGTTATCTGGGCGCTTTAATTGGACTTGTAGACTGCCGGCGAGTAGGACGTATTTCCAGCACACTGTCATATGTTACACCAAAAAGTCCCCTAACTCAACTCTCTCAACCTGCGAAAGGATAACTCGGATAGTCTGTAGGACTTGTGACTGCTGGAACATCTCATTGCATCTTGTAGTAATTAGGCTTGTGATAACTGTTACGCCCCAGAACCAGAATACTGGAGATCGGGGCGAAACACAGCCGGCTACGTATATCAGAGTACGCCAATACCCCGAGATACGGTCAAAGCTGTCTAGAAGACAAGTGGGTGGACTCAAGCATGCCATTAACGACTCCTATGGTCGAACAAATCTTATCTCAATCCAATAACATAAGAAGCAATAAAGAGTAAATAATATATAAGATGGGTAAGGCGTCCCAAACACAAGTACATACATAATCATGAGAGCTGACATAATAAAAGATATATCAACTGACTAAAAAAAGCTACGTAAATGTACAACTAGCAGCTGTCTAGAATATACAACCACGTCGTACTAAGACGGAGGGAAAAAACCCAGAAACAAGGACTAACATATGTCCTTGGCTAATACACCACAAAATAAAAGTACAAGATAAAATGGGAAATAAAGGTAACCCACTCGCTAATCCATGTCGGTCCTCTGAGTGCGAACCATCCGGAGGAGAAGACGGTAGATCCTCGTGATCAACTATGGAACCTGGCCATGCAAAACCAGTGGGGTCAGGCCCCAAATAGCAAGTACCCCAAGGAAGGCTCGAGGTGAACGACAAAGCCCAACAACAACACAACAACATAATGACAGAAATAAATAAATATGGGTCGAGACTAGTGCGGTACCAATGCACATATCTCGAGAATATAAATGATTGAATGAAAATACTGAACCATATAACAATAGAGAACAATAAGCCAATGAGCAACAAAAGACTTAGGTACTACTCGAAGTCGGAGCCACAACCCTTAAACCAAACAAGGACCGGAGTTGCAGATATTTTCCCAAGCAGAACTTAGTCTCTGGCCACTCAACGACATAAGAGCATATAAAGTAACAAACAATCAAAAGTGCACGGCTAATCATTACCTACGTCTTGCTATCATTAACTAGCTAGGGTTATCATAATCCTAATTACTAGTATGCAAGTTGAGAATTTTTGTAACTACCTGACTGCACATATCTGGATGTCCAGGGGTACGAGTAGTACATCTATTGCCCAACAAGACTGCTAGTAGATGAAACGTGTCTTGACTTGTAACATGAACAACCATATCATATACTTGTAAAAGAAAACATATAACTGACTGTGCCGCAACCCGGCACGACATGTGACTCGATCGTATATCAATACGCGCAAACTTGGTAGGTCATGGAGCCCTTGCCTAGCAGGGTTGAGCCATGCCTCATGGGGCCCTTGGAGCTCGGGGTTGGTAGTGCGAATTTCCTCCTACAATGATCTACTTGAATTTACTAGTCATTTACCTTATCATATTCATGTCAAATTTTCAAGTCGTGGACACTCAAGAATTTTCTAAGATGACGTATGCTATGTACGAGTAAATCGTATGTTATCACTTACGAACATTTTCGTACTAACATCACGTGATACACGGAACAATACTCACACTCGATTGTCCAGTGCCAAGATGTAATAGATTAAACATTCAACAAGCTATATCCTCGGTGTCGAGAAAGAACGTGTACTCATATCTCGGGTCTAGAAATCAATAAAAAAATTAAGTCATGAGTGCGCTACTACGAGCCACTAAATCGAGCTAGACATATACAGTAATCTGGAGTGCACCATGACAGGCCACTATCTATAATCTGGAGATAGAATAATACGTGAACATAAGCATGTACCATATATATAGAGTGTACAATCATTCTCTAACTATCCAAGGTTATCTAATCATGTTAAGAGTCCATTACGTTCGAGAAAATATAAAAAACGGACAAAAACAGGCAAAAATGGACAAAACAGCCTAAAACGGCATAAAACAGCATAAAACGGCATACTGCGGTATACTGACGGTATTCCGGCCTAAAGACAGAAAGTTTCTGGTGCAAAAATCGGCATACCGGCGGTATACCAGTTTTTCAAACAACAACAAAATTCAGATTTTCGCCAAAACTTGTTTCGGCCATAAAAACTTCGTTTTAAATCGAAATTCGGATTTTCAAAAGTCAAAATTGAATATAATTGAATTTCCTACAATATGGAAGTATTAGTTTTCACAAATTAAAATATTTTATAGATCAATACCTCAAAACACTCAAAAATCATATCTAGAAACTCAGATCTACGCAATATTGTCGATCAAAACCAAAAGTGTTATATATTAAACATGTTAACAATTTAGAGGAGCATATTTTAGAACAATAAAACTTTAATTTCTATGGAAAACAAAATTATAGCATGGTCATGTCACTTTTGAGCAAGATGTACTTTTCTAGGATTAAGTTTCAAGCCTAATCTTCTACTCCACCACCAAGAGGGGTTCCGAAACTACACTCTAGGCCTCAAGGCCAAGCTCCCATGAAAACCCCAAGGGGAGAGAAGAGAAGATGAATGAAGAGAGAGGGTGGAGAGAATAAAAAGAGAGGAAAGAGAAAATGAGAGGGTATATATAGAAGAGGTGAATTAATCGTGACCGTTGGATCGTGATCCATGTCAAAATCTAGATCAATCCTAGCCATTGAAAGAAAACCAATTGTCCATTGGATAATAGGATGCATCTACACTATTCACAAAATATCTAAATACTATTCATCAAAATATCCAAAATACTATTCACGAAAATATCGAAAATACTATTTACGAACATATCTGAAATCAAAAATATCTAAAATGTGGAAATTCTATCCGGGTGGCATGCCGTCGGTGTGCCGGTCAAGAAAAAAATTTATAATTTGGAAAATTTTTAAAGCATTCCGAAAATCGAGAAAATACAAAATATAATACAAAATACGTATCCGTATAAAATATCGATACTGTGAGACGAGTCTCACAATAACCATAGTTAGTTAAAGTATCATCCGTACTCATTGCTTGGCCGTGATCGATGGATGGGGTCAGTTCAGTCTAGTTTTGTATAGGCAGTGTCCGTATGTTTATTTCAGTACATTATTGTTTATGCCTTGCTTTTGTCGATGAATGATTGGAGACTAAGTTCTGTTCAGGAGAAGGATTACAACTCCGGTCCTTGTTTGGTTTACGGGTTGTAACTTGGCTTCCGGAATAGCTCCCAAGTCATCTTAACATTTGTCGTCCTATTCAGTACTCACATGTTTTACATGATCTTATGCTAAACATTGATTGGAGATTAAGTTCTGTTCAAGAGAAGGATTACAACCCCGGTCCTTGTTTGGTTTACGGATTGTAACTTGACTTCCGGATAGTTCCTAAGTCATCATATCATTGTCATTCTATATGGTTCCCACATGCTCACATGTTCAGTTAATTTTATAAGCTTTACGTGATCCCTATGCTAAGTCAATATGCTCTCATGACCCGGCTGGCACACATGCTTACATGATCAATTGATTTTACATATTCTCAAGCTTTCGTTTACTTAACATGACTACATTGTACATTATGTCACATGTTAATTACTTACGTCACATGATGCCTTACTTATTGTCTTTTCTATTCTCGGGATAAGTGCATTGGTAGTGCACGAGTCTCGATTCACATCTACTTATTGCCTTCCCTAACCATTGCTATGTTAGCTATTGCTGGTTTTAGTCCATAGTTTGGCTTCCCTAACCATTGCTATGTTAGCGGCGGTGGTGATGGTAAAGATAATGGTAGTGGAGGTGGTGATGGTGGTGAGGTCGGAGAGGGGGGAGGGGGGCAGGCGAGGTCGGCGAGGGGGGTGGCGAGAGACGGGGAAGAAGACAACTGGTCGGGAGGTATTTTTGTCAAAAAATTTGGGTTAACCCAGTTGACCGTTCATTTTTGACGGAAACCGTCAAATGTGGGAGGTGAATTACAATAGTGTAAAGTTGTGGGGTGTACCTTAAATAATGCTAAACAAAGTGGCATGCCACTCAAAAATTCTCTTAAATTTTTTGTTATATAGATGATACTGTTTTGAGATCTATTAGCTCAACACCCGGAGAATGAGATGAATAGGTATGAAGCTCTCTCTCTTGTTAGATAGACTAATTTCATATATCTCCATATATCTCTACAAGCCATCCCAACCTCTCTTTATATAGGGAGAGAGAGGTTGGGAGGTACAAAGTGAAAAGTCACTTGGGAGTTACAAAATGAAAAGTTACTTGGGAGTTACAAAGTGAAGAGTCACCATGCTGAGTTACAATACTCCCCCTTGGCTCTTCACAAACTCTGCTTGAGGGCTTCTTCGTCTGTCTGTAGCTTGCAGATTCAAATTTGACCACCTACTTGTGCCTCGTCAAAACCTTGCCAAAGAAAACCCAGTGGGAAAAACTTTGGTCGAAGGACAAAAGAGTACACACAGGTCAGTGTGATGGGGGTAAACTAACCATTGCAAAGGTGCATCGTCAAAACCTTGTCAGGGAAAACCCAGTGGAAAAAACCCGCTGATCGAAGGACAAAAGAGTACACGATGGTTTAGAAGTATACAACTGGATACTCCCCCTGATCGTAATAATCCTTAGTGAATAAGGGATTTGAATTGTGTCTCGTTAAAAAAATCTTGCCAAGGAAAGCCCAATGGGAAAAAACTTGGTCTAAGGGAAAAATAGTACACAAGCATACATCAGGATGCTCCCCTTTTCACTCACACTCGACAGGGCACGGGATATACGCACAACAGGGCGTTTGGAGGCGCTCGTTGGGGCGCTCCCCCTCATATGCACACAACAGGGTGCAGGAAACATGTTTCACTTAGGCTAGCTCTTAAAGTTTCCTAAGTCCAATTGCTCTGATATATTTCTGAAACGAGTGTTTTGGCAGTGACTTGGTGAACAAGTCTGCACGGTTATTCTCCGATCCAATGTGTTACACTTCAATCTTCTAAAGTGCTTGTTGTTCATGTGTAAAGAACAACTTGGGCGATATGTGCTTGGTAGCATCCCCTTTGATGTAACCATGTTTTGCTTGATCAATAACAGCGGTATTGTCCTCATAGACGACAACAGGTTCATCTGGGTCATATAGAAGATCACATGTACTTCAAATATGGCCAATAACAGCTCGAAGTCATACACACTCTCTAGTCGCCTCATAGAGCGCGAGTAGCTCAGAGTGGTTCGTTGAAGTAGCCACTAAGGTCTGTTTGCGAGACCTCTAAGAAATTGCCGTGTTCCCAATGGTAAAGACATAACCAAATTGGGAATGCCCCTTGTGCGGATCAGATAAGTATCCCGCATCGGCGTAGCCAACAAAGGTCGCGTTGCTTCGAGTGCCAAGAGCGTTGGACTCACTCAAAACCGCGTAGGGATAGAACAAGCCCAAGTCCGTAGTACCCTTAAGGTAGCGAAAAATGTCTTTTATGCCATTCCAATGGCGGCGTGTTGGCGCGGTGCTGTGTCGAGCTAGACAATTTACAGCAAACGAGATGTTCGATCTAGTACATTGGGCCAAGTACAATAAAGCGCCTATTGCACCCAGATAAGAGCACTCAGGACTCAATATCTCTTCGTCGTCCTCCTTTGGACGGAATGGGTCCTTAGTAATGTCTAGAGAGCGGACGATCATGGGAGTAGCGGATGACTTAACGTCAAAATGACTAAAGCGTCTCAATACCTTTTGGGTGTAGTTCGCTTGATGGACAAGAATTCCATCTTTACGGTGCTCGATCTGCAGGCCGAGGAAAAACCGTGTCTTTCCAAGATCCTTCATCTCGAATTCCCTCTTCAAGATATCAGCAGTTTCTGACAAGTCTTTTTCGGTTCCTATGAGATTTATGTCATCTACATAGACCGCAATGATTGCGTATCCTGAAGTAGATTTCTTTATGAACACACATGGGCAAAGTTCGTTATTAATGTATCCCAAACCGATAAAGTATTCGCTTAGGCGGTTATACCACATTCGCCCAGATTGTTTCAATCTATATAGTGAACACCTCAGTCTAATCGAGAACGCGTTCCGTGGTCGGGAAATACTTGATTCAGGCATCTTTAGTCCTTCAGGGACTCTCATGTATATCTCTGTGTCCAGATCCTCGTAGAGATAGGCTGTGACCATATCCATGAGCTGCATATTCAGTTTTTCGGAAACTACTAAACTGATTAAGTAGCGGAACGTTATGACGTCCATTACGGGGAAATATGTCTCCTCGTAATCAATTCCAGGGCGTTGTGAGAAGCCTTACGCCACAAGACGAGCCTTGTATCGCACAATCTCATTATTCTCATTACGCTTCCTTAGAAAAACCTATTTGTGACTAACTGGTTTAACATTGGGTGGTGTTGGAGCTACAGGTCCAAACACGCTTCTTTTCGCTAAGGAATCTAATTCAGTCTGGATTGCTTGTTTCTATTGTGGCCAGTCCGTTCGTCGTTGACACTCGACAATGCTGCGAGGTTCCATGTCATCATTGCTCATAATGTCAGTGGCCACTGAGTATATGAACACATCATCGATGACAGTTTTGTTTCGCTTCAAAATATCGTCTAAGCTAGCGTACTTGACGGATATTTCGAGGTTATCGGCATGATTAGGAATAGGCGTTTCATCTGGAACGTGCTCTTCTAATACATCGCCGTGATCCTTAATGATCTCATGTGGCAAAACGCTTTCAACAAGATTTCTCCGCTTCCGGGGCAGAACATCTTTGGAACCAACCGGTCTTCCCTTCTTCTTGGGAATAACGACGGACTGGACGGCCGATGGTAGCGTCCTTTGCTCGGCGGGTTCGACCGGAGCAACATGTTTCACAGGAATATGGCGTCTCTCAGGGACGTCTATCCTTGCAGGCACATTTGCAGCAGATATAATTGATCTCGTGACTTTTGCTAGGTCGCTAAATGCGTCTGGCATTTGATTTGCAATATCTTGCAGACCTAGAATCCTCTGCACTTCCTTATCACTATGTGCAGAGGGGGGATCATGATGAGCAAAAGCGGGCACATGCCACGCTAATTCACGTCGTTTCTCATCAACGTTAGCGTGCATTTCTCCCCTAACGACGGGAAGATTGCCTCATCAAAGTCACAATTCGCGTGTCTCACGGTAAAGAGATCGCCTGTCAAGGGCTCTAAATAGCGAATGATGGACGGGGAGTTATAACAGACATATATTTTCTGTCGCTTCTGAGGTCCAAATTTTGAACACCTTATCGGCTCAATTGGAACATTGACTAGGCACCCAAACACGCGTAAATGTGAGATGTCAGGCTCACATCCAGTAACCAGCTGGTACGCAAAAAGTGGTTGGGTGGCCATGGGCCTCAGACGGACCAAATTTGCAGCGTGCAAAATTGTATAGCCCCATGCAGATAGTGGGAGTTTGGTGCGCATAACCAAGGTCCGCGCTATCACTTGCAGTCGCTTTATAAAAGCTTCCGCTAGGCCATTTTGGGTATGAACATACGCAACAGGATGTTCAAGATTTATTCCCAAAGTCATGCAATAGTCATCGAAAGTCTTCGATGTAAACTCTGCGGCATTATCAAGTCTAATAGACTTTATCGGATAATCCGGATGGTGAGCCCTTAACTTAATGATCTGGGCGAGGAGTTTAGGAAACGCTGCATTTCGGGTGAACAACAACACTACGTGTGACCATCTAGTCGATGCATCAACCAAAACCATGAAGTATTTAAATGGTCCGCATGTTGGTTGGATTGGTCCATAAATATTTCCATGAATTCTTTCAAGGAATTGAGAAACCAATCTCGTAGGTTTCACATGGAGCGACTTGAGATTCGTCTTCCCAATCGAGCAAGCTTGGCAAAGGCTTTTCGAATTTATAACGAAATTCTTTCCTCCAAGAGGACGCCCATGCGATGCATTCATAGTGCGAAGCATCGTATTTTGACCTGGATGACCCAGTCGGTTATGCCATAGCATAAAAATGCTCTCATCAACTGGCGCTCGGCGAATGATGAGATTACTCTCGATGTGTTGTATCGTAGTGAGATACAAACCACTTGAAAGACTTTTCAACTTCTCCATGATACGCTTTTGGCCGTACTGAGTGGAGGTAATGAAAAGATACTCGAAGCCATGTTCTCGAGCAGTTTCAATATGAAATCCGTTTTCTCGAATATCCTTAAAACTCAGTAAGGTACGACTGGACCTTGGAGAATATAATACCTCTGATACTTCAACGGGAGTACCATTGGACAACGAAAAATGGGCTTTGCCAAAACCTTGAACAAGGGTTGAGGATCCCGAAATGGTTGTCACTGAGGTTACTTTAGGCGTATAGGAGATAAAGTATGATTTATCTCTCAAGATAGTGTGAGTCGTTTCACTATCAACCAGACAATCTACTGTCCCGTGGTCCATGCCTATAAGTAAAGAAAATTAAAGTTTGTCACACGTTTGAGGAAAGTGCTCGAAATAGAACTTTAATTTATCGAGAAAACAGAAAATACAAACCACCAAAAGTTTCATGACTTAAATCAAATATAGAGAGAAAATGGAGATTCATTCTTCCATTTCTGCTATAAAATCGGGGGTCTCAAGATTTAGATTTTCGCACTCGTTGACCAGATTTGCTTCGGCCCGGCGTCCCTTGTGATAGTTATCTACTTCTTGGGGGGTTGCCCTGCAAGTCCGTTGCATTGACCATAAGCACCACATTTGTAGCAGAGTATAGGCGCTTGGCCTTCCACTCTCGCTTTGGGACGACTGGCCCGTTGGTTCTTACCATGAGACTGTCTAGGAGTCAAAGGTCCTTGGTTCTTGTTAGAACCTCGTTTTGGGTGACGAGACTTAAACTCGCCTCTGTTCCTTGGCCGGAACGACTGGCCCTTGTCCCGTTTCCACCGTGGATTTGGTTCACGGAGAGCGTTTGCATCAGGCATTGGAATTGCCTTTGTTCCAGCAGGACAAGAATTGTTTCTCATTAAAATAAGACTGTTCTTCTCGTCTAGTAAAAGCTGGGTGATGAGCTCGAAAAACTTGGTAAACTTAGACTGACGGTATTGCTTCTGGAGCAAGTTGTCAGTGGAAGGGAATGTGGTGTATGTTTTCTCCAATAGATCGTTGTCGGTTAATTTCTCACCGCAGTACTGGAGAAGTGATCGAATCCTGTAGACTTCATTGTTATAATCAGTTACGCTCTTGAAGTCTTGGAAGCGCAGGTTCAACCAGTCATGGCGCGCTTCAGGCAGTCATATGGTCTTCTGGTCGTCGAAGCGCTCTTTCAGAGAGTCCCATAGCGTCTTTGGCGAGGAGATTTCAATAAACTCTGCCTTCATGGCGTCAGATAAATGCCTGCGGAATAGAATCATTGCCTTGGCGTTCATTGAGCGAGTGACTTCCACTTCGTGCTCTTCCTCTCCATAGATGACGTCCAAGAGGCCCTGCGGATCTAGATGGTTCTGGATGTCTTGTGTCCAGTCCAAGTAGTTCTTGCAGAGGCGTCAAGGATGGAAAAATCAATCTTGATCGACATTTTTCTACAACAGGAGAAAAATCTTGATCAGTCATCATATAAAACGACAGGTTTATATGGATTTGGTTTGCATAAGTAACAACAAACAATTGTAGATAAAACAATGGTTTTGAAAAAATAATTTTTGTTAAAAAAAATCCACTTATAACGATCGACGGGCCGATATAGAGAGGCAAATTATTTGCTTGCAAAAATGCATAAGTATAAATACAATTTGAGAAAAAATAATTTTCGGTCAACCCCATTCGGTAGCTCTACTTGAATATGACCAGGCGGGAAAATGAGGGAGGAGGGTCACCAGGGACCGCTTAAAAACCAAGTCCCAAGTTCTTCTGACATCATACCCAAATAGGTGAGCCTATTCGGAGAGACTTCGTAATTTTTTTTTCAAATGTAAGTAAGATTTTCCAAGAAATTCACACTATTTGCGAACAGTGCAAAATAGGTGACAATTTAGTGCGTGCTCAAAATGAGCGTTGCTTTTGAAAAAAATTAGCCAAAAATGTTATTTTGGAAGGCCCAAATTTGGCGGTGCCAAAATTTGTTTATGTAGCCAAAACCAATTTTCAAAATTTTCAAGTTTATTTTTTTTCCGTAATTACGCAAAAAAAACGTACAACATAGCAAGCAACAGCACACAAAAGAATTGGTGCCTAAGCAAGCGGCACCAATAAAATGTCAAATATTTTTTCGACGTCTAATCAAGCGACGCCCAAAAAAATAACGACAAAAAAAATATAATTTTATTATTCATCTGTTACAATGAATCGCTGAGCAACATAAAAAAATTGCTACTGAGGCGCTCGTCGGGGCGCTCCAAATCCATCATTACCAAAAGAATGTTAGCATTTAAATGTTAGCTCTCCAAATCCCAATTTCAGCAAATTATATATATATATATATATATATATATATATATATAGGATCCGGATCAAGAGCCCCGCCCGCGGAGTCCCGCCGAAGCCCCGTCCCCCCCTGCACCATCGGATCGAGCGGGGCCCGCGAAGGGCCCACGCGATGCCGCGCGATCCAACGGCCAAGGATCGCGGGGCTTCGGCGGGGCTCCGAAAACGGGGCTCCCGATCCGGACCCATATATATATATATATATATATATATATTTATTTTTCAAAGGAACTTTTATTGAATGGAAGACTCAAACCTACAACACAGACTCGACCAGCCCGGCCCACGCGGGAGACAAAACACAAAACACCACAGAACCCAGCAACCATGCCCGCGTGGGAAACCCAACACAAAACACGAAATTTGAAATTCAAAAAAAACAAAAACGAAAACGAAGCCCGGGGTGGGGGGGCACGTGGCTGACGTGCGCGGCTCCTGAGGGGGGGTGGTCCACGCGCGTGGCCCGAGGGAGCCAGCTGCCAGCGCGAGCGAGCGGGCGAGACTCGAGACGACCGAGCCCGCGCGACTCCCGGAGCGGCGCCCGTCTCGAAGCGCAAGGGAGGGGCGGGACCCGAGGGCGGTGGTCACCGGCGAGGGGGCCCAGCGCGTCGGCGGAAGGAGAGGCCTCGGCGGAGAGGGGGAAGGGGCTGGACCCGGAGGGAGAGCACTGCGGCGGGAGAACGGATGGTGCGGGTGAGGGCCGGCTAGGAAGGCGGAGGGGTCCAACGAGGCGGAGAGGAAGGGCCGACCGCCGTCGCGAGAGCACGACCCGAGGGAGGGAGACGGATGAGGCCACGACCCGAGGGAGGGAGACGAGGAGGCCCCGGAGAGAGCTAGGCCCGACGGTGGGGAGGAAGACGACCGTAAGGGCACCACAACGAGGAGGCGGGGGTGCCTGAGCCGTCGGAGGGGGAAGGGGTCCATTGGGGGGCCGCCGGAGAGGAAGATCCCAAAGCGAGGATGTACGCCGCCCACTGCACCGCGAGGGTGGGGCTGAGATCGCCGGAGGCAGGCCAGAGGGCCGCGGACTGGAGAGCGGCCTGCGGGGCGGCCTGCTGGGCGGGGACCCAGTACCACCGCAAGGTGGATGGGTCCTGCCAGTAGGCCCCCGCCGACCCGGAGGAGGGAGAAGAGGAGGTGGGCTCGATGGGCAAAGGCGCCGGAGAGCAGATCTCTTCCGGGGGGGAGGGAGACTCCGAGGGGAAAGCCGCTGACGAAGGAGCGAGCGCCGGGAGGGGGGCCTCAGCCACGGCGGGGGGAGGCACGGAGGGGGGAGGCGCGGAGAGGGAGCCCACGGCCGAGGCGGGAAGGAGCGTGGCGGGGGGATGACCGGGAGAGTGGCTGCAGCCGGGGAGGCGCGCGCCTGGGGAGGGGGATCCGGAGGAGGTGGACCAGACGGGGTGGAGCTGAGAGCCGGAGGGGGAGGAAGGATCGAGGCGGAACCTGCCGGAGGATCGGAGGGTTGCCTCGCCGAGGGGGGGGCGGGGGGAGGAACCTCGACCGGGGCGGCCGCTGGCAGTGACCCAGAGAGACGCTGCGGAGAGGGGGGACGGAGAGGGGAGCCGCGGGCGAGAGGGGGAGCGGCGCACCGGCCGAAACGGCGGCTGGAGGAGACGAGGAGCCAGGGGGAGGCTGCACTGCGCGTATGGCGGCGAGGAAGCCCGGCGGGGGGCCAAGGATGGAGGGGGCCAGGGGAGCTACCTGGCGCCGAGCTCGGCGACGCCGACGACGCCCATGGCTGCGGCGAGGCCGAGAGAGGAAGGAGGCGGGCCTACCGCAAGTCGGGCAGACACAGGACGCAGGGGGGCTCCGCTGGAGGGGCGGTCGGGGGGGGCCCTGGCCGTCCGAGGGGAATGGGGAGGCCGAGGGAGGGGACCTCGCGGCGGCGGAAGAATCGCCAGGGAGCGGCCGGCCTCCGGCCGGAGTAAGGGTTGGGATAAAAGAGGAGAGGGAGGGCTCCTTCCTCAGGAAGCCACAACCAAGCCATTTTCATCTATATATATATATATATATATATATATATATATATATATATATATATATATATATATATATATATATATATATATATATATTGAAAACAAGATTAGTATTATAAACAGTAAAGACAAACAACAAAGTTTAGCAAGTAATGTAGAATTGGACAAAAGAAAAAAAAACTTTTGTTTTCCTCTTTTTTTTCAAATGTTAAAAAAAAACCTTGCCAAGTCACTTTCACACCCAGAAAATAACTGAAGAATTGAAATGTTATGCAAAAGGACAGATAATGAAAACTTGGAATATTGCAAAACCTGAATCATGAAATTTTCTTCCGAAACTTAAAGTCCATCCATATTTACAGTTCTTCTCAAAGATATTTCTTTTCCGACGCTCAAGACAATTTTTTTTTGTTGCAAATGAACAAGATGTCAAGAAATGTTCATATGTAAAACCGTCATTTTATATGGATTTTTTTTTCATGAAATAAAATTATATGTTGCAAATTTTGTTCCTTCGGTCCATTCAATTCATAACTACTGGAAATTCAAAGCCGAACCGAAATGAACTATAAAGAAAATGGAACTGACTGATAAGCTATTAGGCTAATTTTATCTTTACTATTATATATATATATATTTGTTATATACCTAACAGCCAAATATTCTATGAACATTAAGTCATTGGTGTATGCTGGAATAAAGACCCAGAAGTCCAGAAGGATAAAAAATTCCAACTTTAAGACCTATGAAATCTTTCAAAAAAAAACTACACAATGCATCCAATCTATAGAAAAGTATAAAATTTCTGTAGGCCTCTTAAAAAAAATTACCTTTCTTACCGTACGGTGGAAGGAGGTAAAAAAAAAACCAACGGTACGTCTGGTCTCCGGCGTTGCACGAGCAAAGTGCTGATAACGTGTTTTGAGATCTATTAGCTCAACACCCGGAGAATGAGATGAATAGGTATGAAGCTCCCTCTCTTGTTAGATAGACTAATTTTATATATCTCCATATATCTCTACAAGCCATTCCAACCTCTCTTTATATAGGAAGAGAGAGGTTGGGAGTTACAAAGTAAAAAGTCACTTGGAAGTTACAAAGTGAAGAGTCACCATGACGAGTTACAACAGATACGAAGATATGTAAAATTAACATTATTGTTCACCATTATCATTAAAAAAAAAAAATATCAGAGGTTAGCACAGTCTTCCTTGGCAAAGTAAACTCGTCCCTCCCTGATATCAAACACCATATGGATGTTTCCCAGTGGTATCGCCCCCACCATCGTTATCTTCTCCGACCGCCTCATCAGAAGGCAGAACTGCGGTCTCTCCCGAAAGGCGTAGAAGATCTGTTCGTCCCTCAGCGCCATCGTCGCCCCCTCGAAGTGCAGCTCGATCGACGGGAACGCGACGTCGAGATTCGCGGGCTTCTTGTAGCACAGCTCGAACCCTCCTCCGTCCACGGGCAGCTGCACGAGCCCGTCGAACCTGCCGAAGTAGCGCTTCAGCGAGATCGTTATCGCGTCGAAGGCCGGCGAGACCATGTTCATGATCGGAGCTCCCGTGTCGATCATGCAGCCCCCGTACGGGCCCCGGGGAGCGAAGGTGCCCCCCGGGAGGTCGAGGCGCTCCCCGTCGACGCTGACGCCCTCCAGCGTGACGTAGTGCCACGAAGAGCCGGCGCGTCTCGACAGCCCGGTTGTTTGGTACCGGCCGTCCGTGGCGGCGTCGTCGCCGAACCTCAGGAAGCTGTTGATCCCCCGGGCGGACATAGGGACCAGACAGAAGGAGAAGCGGCCGCGGACGCGGTCCCGCACCTGCATGAGGAACGAGACGTCGCCGTAGCCCATCCCGAAGAGCCCCGTCGCCAGTCTCCGGCTGCCGAAGAAGTTGGCGCTGTTGTCGTCGGAGGCTCCGAAGACCAGCGGGATAGTCTCGACGCCGGGATTGTCCCTCGACGCGAAGGAGAAGTCTTCGGTTCCGAGGATGCCTCTCGTGTAGAACATGCCGGAGTTATACCTAATCAATTTAAATTTCAAACATTTTTGCATGCATGCTTTCGTAAGTGGGACCGGACTGTCCTTGATCCGGTGCAATGTTTTAAAAATCGGACTGATGATCGAACCAATTTTTTTTTGGTATAGGTCGGACGAGGGTTCAACCGAATTCAATTGAAGTTTAATGGACTTGGTTTGGTTTGGTTCAAATAGGTAAAATATTCATATTTACTTCTTGGTTTAGTTTGGCTTGACCATAAGTATGTTACTTCGGTTTAATTTTACAACTATAAGGTCGATTAAAACCAAATAAAGAATCAAATGATCCAAATTTTACATAATAATTTATTTTAAATTTTTTTACAATAAAAAAATAACCAAAATTGGTCGGTTCAATTGTGAACCGGTTCGGCCGGTTCATCGGTTGAACCCGATTTTGACAAAAAATCGACGGTTCTTTTAAAAACCCGATTTTAGTCGAATCGGACCAATTTTTTTTGGCTTAAATCAGTTGGACCCCGGTCCAACCGCCGGCCCGGTCCAATTTTTACAACATTGATTTAAATTTCAAACATTTTTGCATGCATGCTATGGTAAGTGAGACCGAATCAGCTGTCCCTGATCGGATGTCTCAATGTTGTCCCCCTCTATGACATGTGGGCTCCATTGATAAACACCAACAAATAGACCAACATGTCATAGTAAATGGACAACTGATCCGGTCTCATGGTAATATATATATATATATATATATATATATATATATATATATATATATATATATATATATATATATTCAATGCAAATGAAACAAGAAAGTACGTACGTCAAGTCATATTTGCACCCATGGTAGGGTTCCACGCATAAAGGGTGCCCGCTCTCGAGCCCTTTGAAGGTTGGGGATTCGTTGGGCTTGTAATTAGGAACGTCGTGCGGGAAGCAGGACTTGCAAGGGTCGCTTTGGGTCCACACCAGGTCGCTGCCGGTGTCGAGCCCGAGAAGGAAGATCTTGCCTCCAATTTGGAGCTTGACCAAGTACAACAATTTTTCCTCCATCATAATGGGACGTATGTTGAGATCATGCGACGTGATGTTGGACCGGTCGAATGGCGGTCCGGAAAACCGAACCAGCCTTCGGAGCCTCTCGGTGTCGGTGATGTTCTCGGGAGAGTCTATGGAGTCGCGATGGATGAGCTCTAGACTGAAACCTCCTCCTTCGACTGCTACGATGATGTGACGGAGATTGAGCAAGAAAATAAGGAAAATTATGGTGTAATTGAGTGAATCCATGGTGTTTACTTAACGAACTCATTTATCAAATAGGATTGGATTTATAGGGACCAAAAATGTGGAATGTTTTTTTTGCTAAAGTGCATGGATTAGGAATCCTAGCTATAAGTTGAACTTTGTTAGGACAAAAGATTTTTCCAAGAATAACAATCATCCAAATGAATGCATGGATAACAAAGTGAATCTACCAAAAAATATTTTATACAGGTGACTCAGTAGGTGTAGCTTAGGACACGTATTCAAGATTCTTAACTGAAGAGTTAATGAAAGGAGATATTTCGATGCAAGAAAGATATGGGAAGCGCAATTTAGGGGTGAGCATTCCGTTAATTCGGTTCAAACCGAACCGAATAACCAAAAATTAAATTGGACCAAAAAAATCAAATAAACAAAATTGAAATCGAATCGAAATGGCCTATAACAGAAAACCGAACCAAATTAATTCGGTTTATTTGATTTTTCAGTTTATTTTGCTTTTTCTTTTTTTTTTTGTGTGTGTGTACTTTTTTCATATATATATAAACCGAAGCAAATCTCTTATTCGGTTCGATTTTTGTTCCAAAATGAAATAATGCTCACCCCTACTAGGACCAGAAGGTCATGAATTAATTGCCTGCCAACAGGAGAGGTGTAAATACAGTAATGCTATAAAGACTGCTCAGCACAGTTTATTGTCTTTCTTTTTTCTTCCCAAAAAAAGAAAAGAAAAGAAAAAAAAATCGTCTGACAAGTCATGTGGCGAGAAGATGAATGAATTAAAGGCACTTGTCGGTACAGAAGCCAATTCCCAGAAATTGAATCGGACTTTTATTACAAATCAGTAACGAAATCAAATGCTTATGATGGTCTTTGTAGTAAGTATATTTTGAGTGTTCGTTCAGGCGACAGCAGCAGTTGCTCCTTGTCTCAGCTTCTGCATCCACCAAACAAGTAAATGGTTTGTAAGCCTAATATCTGTAGGGAGCGCTCAGCCGGGGAGCCGAATACTTACGTTGGAAAGAAGTATCCATGAATCCAGCGTCTCGATCGCTCTTCCGGATTCGTGCGTCTCTTTAGCCAGCGCCACCCCTTCTGCCAAGGTGCTCGCTCGGCCGCTCGCCAACAAAGCAGCTGCTGCATTTAGGACCTGGTCGATCGAGGCCAACACACATCACCAGATGTGAATGACAGAGGCAAAGGTATTAGTACAATTCACAGACATGAGGCAGCAAACCGAGTAGTGCCTTGTTATTGTTGTCGCCATTGTAAGCATATATACAAGTTTGAGTTGGTTTCTTCCTTGGCATGCTAGATCAGGCATTATAGCAAGGAAAGGAGTAGTAGTTGGAGGAGGGGTGATCCATAGTTAAGGTATGTACTTTATGATTTCTTTGCTTCTAGGCCTTTGAACTTTATTTTAACTGACGGAATCCAGAGTAGAAAATTTAGGGATCAGCATTTTGTTAGGCCAATAGGACATGTTACTGACCTAGAATGTTTTTTTTTTTCAGTTTTTAATAATAACTTTTGTTTTTGATTTTTTTGGTTTTTTTTTTCAGTTTTCTTTTATCGTTTTATCGTTTTTTCTAAGAATAAATTGTGTTTTTTGGTATTTTTTCAGTTATTTCATCTTTTTCATTTTTTTTTGTTTGTTTCCAGTCTTTTTATCCTATTTTCATTTGTTTTAGTTTTTTCTTTTATCATTTATCTTTTTTTTTTCCAGGAACATTTATATCTTCACCAAACATGGGAATACAATTTTTTAGGAGATTTAATTCCAGAAATTTGATTTCCGGAAATATAGAATTTCCGACTATAGTATTCCGGGTACCAAATGCCTCATAATAGTTTTTGATGGATGTGTAGAATGCATCAACTCCTTTTGTGTTTGTTCTGTACTATAATTACTGTCCTACAATGTATCTCATTATCTGGAGCTTAAAATAATACCTAACGGAGTTGTAGACAGTCTAATCTACTAAAAAATCAAAATTATTCTAATGTAACATTAATTGTTCTCCCTAAGTCTACCCAGGTTTGTACACATCAGGTTCAAATGGCAAGTTACTATGAAAAAATAACTTCTGGTACAAAGTTTAAAAGTCCTTCAAGCTACTATTTTCTAACTTATTTTTCCTTTTATTTTGTTAATTATAAAGATGGATGCAGCAAATTTAGGAAGCACATAGACAAACTGATGTAACAGGAAGACAGATGAACTTCAATGGAAACTAGATTTCCAGAGCTAGTTTGGTTTCCGTTTGAAATGGAACGTTTGTCATTTCCGTTGGAATTTCGGTCAAAACATCAAATGGAAATGCGTTTGGTTCCCGCATTTGCCATTTTCACCATTCAAAATTGGCCAAAAACGGTAAACAAGAATCGCTCATGAGAGCACTAGTTGGAGTTTTCCATTTCAAATGGGAACCAAACTAATCCTAAATATGCAAGGTCCATTTAATTGGTCATTTAGATATTAAACGAGTATGTATTTATCACATTATTCGTTCATTATAATCAGTACGAACACCAATCCTATTACAGTATCTTGACAAGAGCTAACCTTCTCGAATATTGCACTAATTCCAGTTAAATATAGCTAGGGCTGCAAATGCGAAGAGCAGCACAAGAGATCGACTCAATAAAAGCTCAACTATAGCGTTTGATTAGCAAGCCGATCTTGAATGTGGAAATAAGCTTGAATCCCTCAACAAGCAAACCTTGAACATGGGAAGCTCGGCTCTTGAGCATGTAAGCAAATTCAACTTGTGAAGCTCGATTATTCTCAAACATGGGAAGCTCGGATCTTGAGCATGTAAGCAAATTCAACTTGTGAAGCTTGACAAGTAATCGACTTGGTTGACATAAATAGTAGACAATCCACAAGGTTAAACAAGCGAACTCTGGTCCATGTTCACATGCCTCTCCTTGAGCCGAGACCCAAAATCCCAAGTCCACCAGAGGACCAGAGTCAGGCCTAAACCTTTTTCTTCCTCACTTGTCCTACTGTGAGTTCTCTCCCATAATCCATCTCGCCAAGCGTTGCCTACCACAGTGTCACTAACACGTCCATAAGACGGCCATCGGACGAGTGTGTGCCCGACTACCTCAACGGCACCACCAGATGCATGCCCACACTCACCCATGACAACGCACAAGGCGAGTGTGTCAGCGACTATCTCACTGGCACTAGCATGGTTGATCATGTACTTGACACTCGACTTTAGGTGGTTTCTCATAAGTTAGTAAGTTCCCATGAGATTGATATCGAGATGTATCCACCACGAGCTCCACTCAATAACTTCCAGATAGAAACAAGCCGAGCTTGAACATGCCAAGCTGGACTTGACTCGATTATTCCAAGTTTATCAAAGGTTTAGAATACAGAACTATGTTAAGTTTGGTTAGAAGAAAACGAACTTCAGAACCCATAACTCAGACTTTAACCAAACAAACTCAAGTTGTGTCAGGTTAATGTTTATGAATATTTAATGTATCCAGATATCCAGTAATATTTTTCCTCATCATATTTCGTTTCATGCCAGCACATTATGATTGTAAAATTATGAGCTATGTCAGTCATAAGGCTAAGATATTGTGATCCCCTTTACACCAAGAGTCGACTATATACTAAAACTACAGATTAATAACAAAAACTATTATTTCCAGTTATCAAAATTTTGTAACTTTTTAAATAACAAGAAGAGAGGTAACATCCTTAGATAGTATATAACTGAGACATGATAGGAAGACTTACAAAAGCATTTGCCATTGGCCCTTTTTCACCAGACAACACCCTCCTAAGAGCTCCAGCATTGAATTCAGGGCCTCCGCCCTTCAGGTCTTCTAGAGTGCAACGAGGAATACCAAACTCTACTGTAACACATATGTGCATGATTAGAAATACATTGCAACTTGCAAGTAACTTGAAAGTTGAAAGGTTCTATGAGAAATATACGCATACTTAATGGTGTAATGTACTTAACTAGAGTATCATTTGTTATTTTGAATAAACATTTAATATTTTGTTTGTTCACTCCCATCTTAAGTTATTAAGAGTTCCCACCACTTGCAAGAAAGTAGGACTCAAAAAGGCTCGGTTTGGGATTGATGTTGCTTTTCAAAAAGCAGAAGAAATAGCAGAAGACCCACATGCTTTCAAAAGCTACCTCATAATTGAACTATTCAAAAGTTCTTTTAGAAGCTGCTGTTAGCAAACAGCTTGTGGGACTGCTTTTGGAAAGGGGGAAAAAAACATTAGCAGCCCTGTTAAGCAATCATAAAACCATCCTACGAGGTTGGCACAACCATGTTGCATGAACAGAGCAATACATTTTGAAAAATATATATATCTAATTTATGGCTGTAAACACCCACACCCACACATATTTGTGTGTGTGTGTGTGTGTGTGCACTAATTCTGACACGTCCTCTGCTTCCTAAGCATACAAACAACAACCAAAAAGGTACTTACATGGATCATAATGGAACCTCTGGATCTTTGAAGGTGTAACGTCAAGGAAATATCCAGGTCCTGCAAGGATCAGAAAATAATTTAGCTGAAACTGCTAAAAAAGATAGTGCAGATGTTGACTTAAACGACAGGATTATATACACATAAGTGTCATGTGACCTTTATTTAATCTTAACCTTTTCAGCAAGTAAACTAATATTTTGCATAAATCGTGAGATATTGTGTGAATACTAATGGGGTTTTCATCAAAATATTTTTGAAACATCACATCTAACATAAACTACTCCTTATATATATCAACACGGTGAGAAATCAAATAGTTTTAAGGTGCAAATGAAATAACCTAACATAATATTATACCATAAGTTCTTTATACCATTTAGATAATGGAAATTATATATATATATATATATATATATATATATATATATATATATATATAGAGAGAGAGAGAGAGAGAGAGCAACAACAAAATCTTTATCCCAAAATGTTGGGGTTGGTTGTTTGAATCCTCTTCTTCCATTCGGTTACGTTAAGGTCTTATCTGTAACGCTAAGAAGATCTATATCATTCTTTGACACTTCAAGTCATGTTAGTCTAGGCCTATATCTAGTCCTAGGGGTTCCATTAACTAATATATTATCGCTCCTGGTTCCATTAACTAATATATTATCGCTCCTACTTAAGGGGGCATCTATGGGTCTATGTTGCACATGTCCAAATCACCTAAGTCAAATTTTCTCGTCTTGTCCTCAATTGGCGTCACCTCTAGCTTTCTATGGATACACTCATTTCTTATATTATTCTTAAATATATTGACACTCGTCCATCTTAATATTATATATATATATATATATATATATATATATATATATATATATAGAGAGAGAGAGAGAGAGAGAGAGGGAGAGAGAGCAACAACAAAATCTTTATCCCAAAATGTTGGGGATGGTTGTTTGAATCCTCTTCTTCCATTCGGTTACGTTACGGTCTTATCTGTAACGCTAAGAAGATCCATATCATTCTTTGATACTTCAAATCATGTTAGTCTAGGCCTATATCTAGTCCTAGGGGTTCAATTAACTAATATATTATCGCTCCTACTTAAGGGGGCATCTATGGGTCTATGTTGCACATGTCCAAATCACCTAAGTCAAATTTTCTCGTCTTGTCCTCAATTGACGTCACCTCTAGCTTCCTATGGATACACTCATTTCTTATATTATTCTTAAATATATTGACACTCGTCCATCTTAATATTCTCGTTTCATCTACACTAACTTTCTGATCATGTTGTTTTTTAATTGTCCAACACTCTAATCCATAAAGCATGATATTGTAAAAAGTTCTTTTCAACTTCAGAGGTATCTTGCAATCACAAAATACTCCATAAGCACTCCAGTTCAACCAGCATATTAATTCTATGCATGACATCCTTCTCGTTCTCTCCATCGTGATGAACGATTGATCATAAATACCGAAAACTATCACTTTTAAGTATCTCTTGTCCGCCTATATGGAATTCCCCTTTTTTCTCTTTTGACTTTGGGTTAAAATTACATGTGACATACTAGGTTTATTCTACTAATTCTAAATCCCTTAGATTCCAAAGTCTATCTCCAGGCTTCTACTTTAGCATCTAATATATGAGGCATTAAGAGATCTACATGGCTGCCTAGGATCTAGTAGATTATATCCGAGGAATCCGCCTAAGATATAGGCATGAAGAGATGGCCACATGGCTGCATAGGCACATGCCTAGGCCCCTAAGCGGATGCCTGGCCAGAATATGTATAAGTGGGGTTTCTGCTTGTGACAACTGGCAAGGCTAACTATAACTTGTACATTATGTAAACGCCAACAAGACAACTCCATGAAAGCTTGATGGATTTATATTAAATACAAGGATCATACCAAGCGGACTTATTTCATCTAAACCCTGAGAATGAACCACCAAAGCTCTTTTCATTCCAAATCGCTGCAGTGCTTCAGCCATTTTCATCACCTACAAAAACCATAATTATTAAGGGTCTTTTACCAGTCTTGAGAACATGTTACGAAACTCGTAAAAGTTTCAATAGATGATGTCGTTTCAATAGATGATGTCTATATGTCAGTTTGAATCATGCAACAAACAATACTTTTGCTATATAAAATTTCCATAAATTTTGAAAGTAAAATGATCACAATCAATCTAAAGACAACAAGTTAGTTTACCATGATTATACATTCTAGTTTGAATGTCATTTACTTTCCCCTCACTTCCTTAGCAACCCAAAGAGCCTAAAGATCAGAACTATTAGACTTGTTGGAGAACAAATGACTGGTGACTGCTGTTTCCAAGATACAGAGCCACCATGAAGATTTCATTATGATGAACTATTGAGTCACAAGACTCACAACACATCGTACTAGGATAACCTAAAATGACCATGAATCAGAAAAAGGGAGTTATTGAATTAGATGTTGGAAAGAGAATCATACCTTATGCTATACTCACAATATAATTTCATTCCCTCCATGGAGGCCCCTTCCTCATTATCAAACCTCAACAATCACAAAAACCGAAGAAAGATATGCTCGTGTTTGATTCAACATGGAGAGCAACTTCCATGTGGTTGTGGTCAATACAAGCAAGGATGTCTCTCACTAAGTTGGAGGACAGGAGACTTTGAGATAGTATTGATAAAGGAGTTTCATTAAAAAAAGAGTTTTAGATTGTTTCATTACAGTTCCATTAAGTTCAGTCTAAAAGGAAACACGACCAAAAAAGTTCAAAACTGACTTTGCCCAGTTATTCATGAACAGCACAAACCAAAAAACTATGGATAATGCATGTGTAAGGTGATGTTAAACAAAACAAAACAATATTATCAACCTATTTGTCATATTTTTACACAAAAATGTTATAAAGGAAACATGCAAGTATGATAGGTTATTTTAACTGCTAGCAAATAAACAAATGAATCAATGGCAGTGTGAGGCGGCCGCCTAGGCGTGAGATGGTCGCCCTCCACACCGCTTTTGCCGTAGGCTGCCGACAGCAGTTTGGCGGCATATGCGGGCGTCTATCTCGGAAAAAAGTTGCAGATTTTATACATAAAAACTGAAAGAAGAGAGAACGTCACAGTTTCTGGACTCCGACCACTCTTTATTCTAATTTATAATTAATGTCAGTTGGAAAAATCCAACTCCATATTCTGCACCAAAAATATTGTCAGTTGGAGAAATCCAACTCCATATTCTGCACCAAAAATATTGTCAGTCTAAATAAACTTGAAATCTTCAAAATTACAAAAAAACTAACTCCAACTTCTTGAGAAGTTTATTTAGTGTTTACATACATGCATGATGTCATACACACATAGGCAAGATGTATTAGGCGCCGCCTAGACGGCCTAGGCGGTAGGTGGACCCTCTCTGCCGCGCACCCACCTACCTCCTTTTAGAACCTTGGTCAATGGCGATTACAATCCATCTGACGACCAATATCAAGGGATAAAGATGAAAGGTGAAGCTAAGGAGAAGAAAGAGAAGCCAGAAGACAAAGACAGCTGAACCAAATAGTCAAATGTAATAGAAATCTACAATATAAATATAATGTCCAACTACAAAGATTTACTGCCTTCAGTCCTTTGATTGAACAAGTTCCTCCTATTTGTTCTCCACAATAAGAGGTGGTGATGACTCCCTAGACCCTTGTTCTTTTTGCTCAGCAAGTGGTAAATTCTACTAAAATGGAACTTGATTTCCAAGAAGGAAAGCAAGAAGCAAGGAACTCCTAGAGTTGGTCCACTAAAAAAACACCAAGCTAAATTTTTTGCCCTACACTGTATTCCATGTTGCTACTGCACATCATTCTAGTCTAATTTACAAATATTACGAATAGGCCTCTAGACCTCAAGGACAGGTATATTTGCTTTCCACTCCTCATTCTTTCAGGTTCTTTTCTGGCCGCAAGGCCCACAACACCAAAATGCACTTGTAACTTATTTATCATTAAAGGAATTCTTATACTGAAGAAATCTTCATTTACCCCTGATACATGATGGTATCTGACATGCATATATCTGTTAAAAATATCAACTCCCAATACCTTTGACCCGAAATAATTCATTTAGCATATCAATATAGAGAAAGTGTATCAATTATCACAAGTAATTAGTGTCTTCTGAACAAGAAGGAAATAACTTACTAGATCTTCATTGTAGACTCCAACAACAGCAAAAGGAACTCTTGCAGGATTCAACATCGGACCTAGAATATTAAATACAGTCTTCACTTTTAGCTTCTTCCTCACAGGGCGGACAATTTTCATTGCTGGGTGGTAAGTTGAAGCCATCATGAAGCCAATGCCTACTTCCATGACACACTTTCTCACCTCCTTATTCCAGGAAAACAAGAAATTAGCACTGAAAATTAACATGACTTGAATAATTAATGAAATTTCACATTAAAGTGAACGAAATGAGAATATTAGGAGGCACATTTAGATTCCCTTCCTGCATTCACTTATAGATGCAGACAATGCCTTTATCGAAGTAGCATAAATCACACAGGCCACAGAAAAACCAGATATCAAATATGGATATGTTGTCCACAGTGTTCCACACAAATATAAATAGAACATATTTTAGCAAGAATTATTATGAGTTCGTAAAAACGGAACAATACCATTAGTTATACAGATATAATTTCAAAGCTGAACTACTATCCTGATTGTTAGAGAAGTACACTGTTATAACATTATGATCCATTTCCACTAGGCTCTCAAGGTCTACTATATGTTACAGGGTAGACTAGCTACTCTTACAACTCTGGGAGTTAAGAGCATAAACATAGAAACGATATAATGACACTATTCTTGACACTGACATAAAATGTTTTCTTAGATGAGTACAACAAGAGACTGACTTTACAAGTATGACAACTTGACGTATGAGCTTATGACACCAGTGGCATATGAAGAAGAAAAAAAAAAAATCTGTTTTCTAAAGAATGATGGAGATTCATTTTTGTGACGTCCTATGCGCTGATATAATTTTTGAGCATGACATGCATGATTCATGAGCCAGCATATAGAAAAAGGACAACTGGAATCGTCCAACTAATGTTACTGGCACTTGTAAACATGATCATGTATAGCATTACTTGAGAGAGGAGGCTTTTGTGTGACGCATATCATATGATATTTTAGTTGCATCTATATTACACTTTTGTCATATCAATAGACCACCAGGTCAAAACTCTCAAGCTCTCTCCGCGGTTCTAAAAATATACGCAAACATGCTCGTCTTCCTATAAATCTACATTTTGCTCCCCTTATTCTCCGTATCCACATTCTCCGTATCCACACAGTTTATTCTGTTCCCACAATCTATCCGTCCCTTCAATAAGACCAACACAAGACTCCAAAGCGCCTCTATATTCATCAACCATCCAACATGTATTTGCCACCAAAGTTTGCACAAGTTTGTGCAGGGTTTTAACTATTGTCCGAAAATTATGGCTTAATTGCACTTTGATATCCTGAACTATTTCCGTTTTTCAACTTGATACCTGAACTTTTTTTTCTTCAACTTGATACCCTGAAAAAATTCTACAGTACCCCCCCCCCCCTTTGCTGCTGCTGCCTCTCCCCCCTCCGGCACCCCCCCCCCCCCAACTCCCCCCCCCTTCCGAGGGGGGGAGCATCGCCGGAGAGGGAGGGAGGGAGGGGGGGGGGGGGGGGGGGGGGGGGGGGGGGGGGGGGGGGGGGGGGGGGGTTGCATGGAGAGAGAGAGAGGGGGAGCCAAGGGTAGTTTTTGTGTTTTAGGTATTAAGTTGAAAAACTAAAATAATTGACGATATCGAGTTGTTGAGTAAAAAAGTTTAGGATATTAAATTGAAAAACGGAAATAGTTGAGGGTATCAAAGTGCAATTAAGCCAAAAATTAAGTGTCCTCGTGCCCTATTCGTGTCCGTGCAGCATACGCCCTTGATACACAGAAATGGTACCTCAGGCCCCGACTCCAAATCGATCCCCAGCTCCTCCAGCACGTCGGCGCTCCCACACGCGGACGAGCTCGACCTGCTCCCGTGCTGCCAAAACCACACAAATCCAATCCAATCCATCAATCAATGGTACTTAGGGTTTAGGGGATTAGGGTTTTTTGAGGTGGACCTTGGCGACCCGGGCCCCGGCGGCGGCGGCGAGGATGGAGGCGCCGGTGGAGATGTTGACGGTGTTGGCCCCGTCGCCGCCGGTGCCGACGATGTCGACGGCGTCGTCGGAGAGGCCTTGGACGCGGAGGCAGCTGTCGAGCATGGCCCTGGCGAGGCCGACGATCTCCCGGAAGGTCTCGCCCTTGGCGCGGAGGAGGACGAGGAAGGCGCCGATGAGGGCCTCGTCGGCCCCGGCGAGCAGCAGGCGGAGCGCCGCCTCGGCGTCCTCCTCCGACAGATCCACCCGCTCGATCAACCGCTCGATCACCTGCCGCGTCCTCATAAATATATATATATAAGAGAGAGAGAGAGAGAGAGAGAGAGAGAGAGAGAGGGACCTCACCTCCTTTAATGAGAGGACTGTCGATTGATCATCGTCACGTGCGCCTACGATAGGAGCGGCATTTGCAACAAATCTCCTCCGCTGCTGCTGCTGCTGCTGCTGCGAGGAGCGCAGGGATCGGAAATCGCTCGCGCGAGGCGGCTGCAGCAGCGGCGCAAGCGCGGCGCCGCTTCGGCGGCTGCTGACGCAGCGGGAGGAGTGGGGGGACGAGAAAGCGACAGCAGCTGCAGAGGAGGAGGCAGCAAGAGCCATTGGAAGAGAAACAAAGAAGATTTAGGGGATCACATCAATCAGAATCCGTCTTCTTTATATTGGATGGATGGACGGAAGGAATGAGGATGAACGAACGGTGGAGTGCAAAATGTTTGTTTAAGGGTTTAGTTTATGGTTATTTAAACTAAACATCCCTATATTTTTTATTTATAAAAAAAGGCTACCTCTGATTTAAAAAAAATTATACTAACCATCACTCCATGTAAAAAAATAAAATAAAACTAGGGGTAGTTATAGGGGTGAGCATATAACGGTTGAAAATCGAAAATCGAACCGAACCGAACCGAAATATGACAAACGGTTCGACTTTTCGGTTATCGGTTCGGTTTTCGGTTTGGAAATTTAAATTTTTAAAATAACGGTTCGGTTTTCGGTTCTTGATCCGGATAACCGAACCGAACCGAACCGAAAACCGATTTAGATTTAATAATTTATCAAACTATCCTCAATCTACATATACTAATATTTTGTAACCCTTAGCCGATGGCACTCTCCTCTTATTCTCTGTCGGTACTTTTTTGAGCACTCTCTCTCTACCCTCAATCTATATATATACTGATATTTTTCACACTATGTAATATACAATTCATTAATACAATAATACCATATTTTAAAAATAAATTGTTATTTAAATAGGCATATATTGCTAAAAATTGAAGGTCCGACACATTGGTCCATGAAACCGAACCGACCGAAAATCGAACCGAATTAATTCGGTTCGGTTTTTATAAAAACGGTTCGATTTTCGGTTTTGAGAAGTACGGTTTGCGGTTATTTCGGTTTTCATATATACGGTTCGGTTTAAACCGAACCGAACCGTTGCTCACCCCTAGGTAGTTAGTGTTATAAATTTTTATTTTTACCTTCAAGTAAGAGTACCCGTGTAATAAACCAAAAAAGTAGGAATGGTCAGTGTAAATAATTTCAAAGTAGGAATACCCCGTGTAATAAATTAAAAACATAGAAATAGTAGTATAAATAATCCTATTTTTAATTGTGTGAGGGGAACGCGTTTCTGTTTGGATAATGACAATTTTTTTTTCTTCCTTTTTTTTACCAGTACGTGCGGGCTCAGTTAAATCGTGTGTCTTTTCGCACATGATTTTTAGCCGATCGTCATGTCGCTTCGGACTCTTCGTGCGGATCTTGTCCACACTGACTTTTTCATCATCGCCGCACACGTACGTCTTTTTTTGCGCACTTCGCGCGCTCCAAGGCCTCACGGGACGATCGATGTCTTTCGACTCCGGCAACTCAACGCCTCGCTTCGCCCACGACGCTACCGGCGCCCCCGACGTCTTCATGCCGCCTACGACAGTCGAAGCCGCCCAACCACCCGCTCTATGCGTACGACGTCCTTACGGCGTCTTTCCGACGTCCTAAAGGTGCCGCACGACGGGCTGCGTGGTCGGCCGTCGTTTATACCCGTGGTAGAATGATGTCGGGCCTCGACCGTCCGCACGGCGCCCCTAACCGTTGAGTTTTCATGCACGGGACGCCCATTCTGACCCACGCCAGCTCAGATCGTGGCCATTTTTTCGTCAGTCCTCCGACATTATGGATGCCTCGCATCGCACATGCCAGGCTCATCATCGCCCGATAATGACACAATTGGTTCCAAACGTCTCTCTACTGTCATAATGCTGCTTGAAAACAACTTTTTTTAAATTGTCCAAGTATGTATATAATAATACAAATTTAAAATAAAATGAAAATTAACTATCGTGTATGTAACTCCTTAGTTAATAAAACAAAAATCTAAAATCCTTCTAGATATTGGACATATAATAAATCATAAAATATATTTAATATTTAAATAATATGTAAACTAAGTAAATAATATTATCTATCTAAACATGTATCATCCATCACTTGTATCTCATGTGAAAAATAGCACGACGGACATGATTCGAGTCCCCTAACCATATGGATGTGTAGATTTGTGTGGGTCATACAGACGTGTAGATTTGTGTAGGTTGTAACCAAAAAAAAAAAAACTAAATACGTATTTAAAAGTTTAAAAATATAGCTACAAAAAATCTAATTAAAACATATTCAAATCATATTTAAAATATTTTAATATACTTAAATTTTTTATCTAATTTTTTATCAATATTTTTTTTGTATGTGTATCACATCATTGAATATATATACGGAATATGAGTCATATACTCGTACTCTTATGTGAGCCATTCCATGTGGCCTCCATATGGACCAATAAAAATATAGTAGCTTGAAAAAAAAAATTAAATAGGAAATAAAAGATCCCATAAAAGATTTGATAAATAATAACTTACCATATCTTTGCCTAGGAACTTACCAAATATGTTTGTCTAAAAAATTTAAATAGATAGAAATAAAAGATCCCATAATGTTAATGTTAATATTAATATTAATATTAATTTAAATTTAAATTTTAATGGTACATTTTTCTCACACACACACACACACACACACACACACACACACACACACACACACACACACACACACACACACACACACACACACACATATATATATATATATATATATATATATATATATATATATATATATATATATATAAGTAATTAGTTTTCGAAATCGTTCCCACCGGAATTCTAACTTTTGGCCACTCGGGCCGCATATAACCAACCATGTCATATATTCATATAAAAGGCACAAAATGTCGTAGCCTTTACAAGTATGTTCAAGAACAGATAATAAAAGGAGCGGGGAGGCAAGCTCCCGCTCGGAGGCTAAACACCTCAAACGAAACAACTACATCAGCTGTTCATGTAGTTCCAGAATCCCTCCCGGACGTGCTTGCAATGTCTGCTAACCTTGTGAATCTGTCTGTGGACCTCAAAAATCAGTTGAGCAGAGTTGTACTGGTGCCCTTCGTATCTGTATTTGTTGCGGTTCTTCCAAATGATCCACATGATGGCAGCTACGACGATCTGGTGGCCGTGGGAGGCTTTAACCGAGGTGACTGGAAGATCGTTGAAGCCTCCAACAACCGGATCCGGGAGGCAAGAGGAAGAACCGTTGCCAACAAAAAATTGTTGTTATGCCTTTATTAGCTAACAATCGTTGTTATCAGTCCATGTCACAATTTGTTCCTCGTTACAGTAGTTAACACTTAATGCGGATCGAAAGTTGGCAGATCATTTAAGTTGTATGTTTAAGTCTTAATAACGACGCACATCTAAACGACCTACTGTGTCAACAAATGAACTAACATGTAAAATGTCAATGGAAATAACAAAAAATTAACTTAATATTGCCAAGATAATCCCAATCAACAAGGGAAATTCGAACCTCCTTACACTGAATTAAAAATCTATTTTTAAAATTGTGGAACAATGAGCTGCCCTATGTATATTGGTTGGGTAGTTGGACTAGGCTAAGACAAGTAGGCTGATGTCATACAAAGAAGAAGAAAAAAATGGTTGGACTGGAAGCCAACTCAGCCGAAAGAGAGAAAGGGAAAGAGTTATTAGAAAGACCAAGCTTTAGTAGACACTTGCACATATTTTGAAGCCAGTAGGGTCTAAGGGCCTGTTTGGTTCCAATTTATAACTCATCTCCTGTGGCATCGGCATCGGCATCGGCATCGGCACGTGTTCCTCGACCTGACCGCAACCATAGCATGTTACTCCCGGAGCTTGACCAAAGATGGAAAAACTGATGCAATCGAGATCTGAGAGTCACACAAAAACTTTACAGTGATCAAACTCAAGATCAACGATGATACAAAAAGCCAAATAGCCAGATTACAATATGAAAGAGGGAAATAGAGAAGAGAAGATCTCTCGTTCTTTCTTGCAAACGTGTTGCAATTGGGACAGAACGAGTTACAATAATCTAGAGAAAGATGAGATGAAGAAAAGTTGCTGGGATGTCAAAACACCGTTGCTCAAAGCAAGATTCGCCCCACACGAACTGCTTCCAGGAACCAGCAAGTTGAAGAAATTGTGGAACGCTCGAAGTCACCTCTGTTCTGACTCCTCGGATGGACTTGCAATGGCGGCAACAGCTCCCCTCTCTCTCTCTCTCTCTCTCTCTCTCTCTTTTCTGACTTATAAAATTCGTAGTCCTCTACAAAGGAGGCCAGAAGAGAGCATATATAGAGAAATGGTGGAAACCCTAGCCGCCTCTTCAGTTATGGAAAGATTGAATCAAATCCCACAAAGATAGCAACGAAATTAATTCAAATCCCACAAAAAGTAGATCTGAATTAATCGCATTGAATTAGTCTTTCCATAACTGACTTGTAGTCTGCACAGTCAGCGGAGCCCTCCATGCGGCAGCAACAGCAGCAGCCTGGCCGCATGAGCCGCATGGCCGCAAGTGCCGCATGGATCGCATGAGCCATATGGACCGCATGAGATCGCATGAGGCCGCATGTGGCCGCATAAGACCGCATGGCCGCATATGAGCCGCATGACGTGCTAAGTGCAAAGTGCGCCAACAAAATGCCACATTACGCCTCATGAGCCCATGAGCCCGAGCCCGAGCCCGAGCCCGAGCCCGAGCCCGAGTCCGAGTCCGAGTCCGAGTCCGAGACCGAGTCGCTAAGCCCCTTTGGGGCTTAGCTCCAAATGGAATTAATCCAAGAGAATGACAAAAGCATTAATGCTTAATCCTTGGAGCCTTATTCTTACCTCCTAGTAAAATCACCCACATGGTTCCCTCCTTAGGGTCACCACCCCATGTGCATCTCTCAACAACACAACCAAGTATATATGTTGAGATAACTCATGGTGCATTTCCGATATGGGACTAAACTTTTACAAGGCATGTTGAGAGCAAGCTCTCTTCATGTAAAGAAAGCACCAACAATCTCCCACATATCACAACATATATATGTGTCCAGGGTTGAGCGTTCCCCACAGTAACTGTCCATTTTGCATTAGGATAGATGTCGCTGACGACTTGAATCTTCCCACATGGGTTAAATAACAATGTGATACAAGAATGGACTACGCCTTGAATTCTGTACCACAATTGTAATTCTTCCCACTCACAAAGTGTAGTTACGTGTGCTTCTGGCTGCACATTAAAGGCCCTGTGCCAGTCTGGTTTCAGTGTATAATTTTGGGCGTCTACAAGTTTACCCTCAAGAGACGGCCTGATATCTCTTTTCATACACTATAGGTGAGTTCTTTATTAAAGAGACATGACATGAAGCCTTGCGCTTCCTTGCGGTGCTACGCCGCTATGACATGGCCTGAAGCCGAGGCATTATCCCTACCTGAGAACCTCATCGTAGTGTCATACTACTGTAGCATGAGGTCTCAGCCTCTTTGTAGTGCCAATCTACTCAGCATGAAGCCTAAGGCTTCCTTGCGGTGTTACGCCGCAACGACATGGCTTGCAAGGCCGAGGCTTTACCCCTACCTGGGTACCTCATCGTGGTGTCGTGCCACTGTAACATGGAGCCATCCTCTCCTTTGTAGTGCTCTATATAACTCTTTAATTACGTCATACAGCATTAGGCTACCTGCCTATTTGCGGTGCTACGCCGCTATGACTTGGCTTGCAAAGCCGAGGCATTACCCCAGACCTGGGAACCTTATGGTGGAGTCACCCCACTGTAGCATGGAGTTTCACTCCTTGTAGTGCTGCTCTACCGTACTTCCTGTAAAGCATACCAGACATTCACTCTGCCTGAGAACTCATTAAGGCGTTTAAGCCAACCTTCCACAGGATCTGTTTTTTCTGCAGAAAATACATAGTAGACAACAGTGGTTATGGGTCCGTATCCCTTCCATGTTCCAGAGAACAAGTACCCACTGTTACCTGATAGTTTTCCAGTCAGTGATCCTCCTTTGAACCAAAAGTTAGATGCCTAGTAGATTTCTCTTTGAACTAATAGCATAAAACTTTATGGTAGGATTACAAAGATACACTATCAGAATGCCTTCAAGCCCATTTTATAAGCTGTGTCATCGACCAACTGGCGCTTGAGGCCCTTTATGAACGGATCTGCCAGGTTCTCCCGACTCCGAACATCAATCACTGCAATTACACCTCTTTTGATAAGATCGTGTACTGTTCTGTGCTTCAACCGCACAGTCCCCTTCTTCCCATTGAAGAGGTCATTTGATGCCACCGCCGCAGTCGCCTGGTTGTCACAGTATATCGGTATCGCCGGTATCTGAGCCCCAACCACTGAAAGATCATACATGAGCTCCCGAAGTCATTCTGCTTTATCTGCTGCAGTTTCAAGTGCATAGAATTCAGATTCCATGGAGGAACGAGAGAGTATAGTCTGCTTCTTCGACTTCCACGATATAGCAGCTCCACCCAAGGAAAAGACATATCCTTCTGTGGATCTCTCGCTTTCCACCTCTGAACACCAGCTAGCATCACTAAAGCCTTCCACTACTGTCGGATATCCGTTGTAGTGCAGTGCATATGTCTGAGTCTTCTTCAGATATCTCATCACCCGCTTCACAGCTTTCCAGTGCTCAATCCCTGGGTTGCTTGTGAACCGACTCAGCATTCACACGGTGAAAGCTATGTCAGGCCTTGTGGCAGTGGTTGCGTACATCAAACTTCCGATAATGCTAGAATACTCCAGCTGCCTGACGCTTTCCCTCGAGTTTGGCTTCAGCTTCTGATCACCCCTGTATGGCGTATCGATCCCTGGAAGATCCTTATACCCATAGCGTATGTGCATCTTCGCAATGTAGTGAGATTGTGACAGCGCTACTCCAGTGTCTGTCTGGATGATCTTTATGCCCAAGATGACATCTGCATCCCCCAAGTCCTTCATACTGAACTTGGTTGAGAGGAACTTCTTTGTCTCCGTGACACAGCCTATGTCCGTCCCTAGGATTAGCATGTCGTCCACGTACAGACAAACGATAACTCATCTTCCATCAGCGAACTTTGTGTAAACACATTTATCCGTCTCGCTGACTCTGTAGCCGTTTGACCTAATAACTTTATCAAACTTCTCATGCCACATCTTGGGAGCTTGCTTCAAACCATACAATAATTTCACCAACTTGCAGACTTTGGCTTCAAGACCTTTGACGACAAATCCATCTGGCTGTTGCATGTATATCTCTTCGGTTAGCTCCCCATTCAGGAATACTGTCTTTACATCCATCTGATCTATCACCAACTTATATATAGTTGCTAGAGTGATTAACATTCTGATGGTGGTCATCCGAGCTACTGGAGCGTACGTGTCAAAGTAGTCTATCTCCTGTTTCTGAGAAAATCCCTTGGCTACCAGCCTGGCCTTGAACTTGTCAATAGTTCCATCTGCCTTCATCTTCTTCTTGAAGATCCATTTACATTCGATGTGCTTTTCTTCTTCAGGTAGATCTACCAACACTCATGTGTTATTGGAGGTGATAGAGTCAAACTCGTCATTCACTGCCTCCTTCCAGAAGAAGCATCTCTGGTCTTCATCGCCTCATCATAGGTAAGCGGATCTGCTTCCATATGATAGGTGACAAAATCATCTCCGAAGTCTTTAGGTCTCCTCACTCGCTTTGCTGACGGCTCTGCGAGTTATGGTACAAGAGTTGTTTCATCAACAACAGCTTCTTCTTGGACTACTGGCCCATATGAGATTTCAGTCTCATTTGCACCTACATCATTTTTCAGAATATCCGAAAGAACAATATTTTTATCTTTTGCAAACTTGTCTTCAAATTATTCAGCATCGCGAGATTCGATGATATGATTTGACTCAATATCAAGAAATCTCCGAGCATCACTCTTCTCGGCATACCCCAAGAAGATCGCCTTCATAGTCCTTGTCCCCAGCTTCTGAATCTTCAGATCTGGAAGCTTCACATACGCCAGACACCCCCACACTCGAATGACATTCAAGTTTGGTCTGACTTTGAACCAGAGTTCATGAGGAGTTACGTCCAAAGTTGCATATGGCACTCTATTCAGAATGAAAGTGGCCGTTAATGCAGCTTCTCCCCAGTAGCATTTTTGAAGACCTGTAGTAAGCAGCATTGAATTCATTATTTCTGTTAATGTTCGGTTCTTCCTCTCTGCTACTCCGTTGGATTGAGGAGAATATGGAGCAGTAGTCTCGCATATGATTCCATGTTCTTTGCAGAACGATGCGAAGTCATGAGACCTGTACTCCCCTCCTCGATCACTTCTCAACCACTTGAGTTGTTGTCCAGTCTGCCGTTCAGCTTCGGCCCTGAACTCTCTGAACTTCTCGAAAGCTTCGTCTTTAGTCTTGAGCAAGTAGACGAACGCGTATTTTGAGAAGTCGTGGATGAAGGTTATGAAATACTTCATCCCGGCCTTCGTGGAGAAATGTTTGAAGTCACAGATATCAGAGTGTACCAACTCCAGAAGATCTGTGCTTCGATTGACCCGATGAAAGGGTTTTCTTGTGAGCTTCGTCTGAGCACACACTTCACACTTCTCCACCTTACTCCCACATTTGGAGATAAGTCCTAGACTAAACATTTTGTTAATTCTTTTACAATGAACATGTCCTAGTCTATTATGCCACAACTCAAGAGAATAATCAGAAAATGCAACTGCATTAATATCATTAAACTGGTTGACAAGCTGAATTTTAAACATTCCTTCGGTTTGATAAGCCTTTCCGAAGTATGTTCCCTTCTTGGACATCACCATCTGACCAGCATTGATGTCCATCCTTAAGCCTGCGTTGCAGAGCAGGCTCCCAGAGATCAGGTTCTTGGCAATCACCGGAACATGCTTCACACCTTGAAGCATCAGAGTGTTCCCAGAAGTGAGTTTCAGCTCCACAGTCCCGATCCCCAGAACTTCAGTTTGGGCCTGGTTTGCCATGACAATCTTCTCAGATATCGGCTGGTACGTGACGAACCATTCCTTGCCAGAACAGACATGGCAAGTCGCACCAGTGTCTATCCACCAGTCAGAGTCAACCCCCACAGTTGTGACCTGTGCGATCATAGCAACAATGTTAGAAACCAATGAAACCTTACTAGGCTCACCTTTCTCTGATTGTTTAGGCTTGGATCTGCATTCACTCTTGTAGTGGACTTTCTTGCCACAATTGAAACAAGTCACTCTTGTAGTGGACTTTCTTCTAGAAAACAACTTTTCAAATGAAAGTAACCAAACGCAAAGTCAAAATTTATTTACTCCCAAAAAAACTTTATAACTTGCTTTAAGAAAACTATTTTACAAACTGTATACAAAAAACAAACATTACGAAAATCTACATTGAATTATTATTTGCTTGTATCGGTATATAATCATATTTTATTTTTGGAATTTTTGGCTTTCATTCCACTTATTAATATGAATTTGTACTTATAAGTTACATGCCATTTTTTATCAAAAAAAAAATTTCGTGACAAAATGAATATTTTTTATGACAAAATAAATATTTTTTAGTGATAAAAAGTAGGATGTAAGTCTAATAAAAATAAAAAGTGGTTATAAGTACAATTTTTATATTAATAAGTGGGATGAAAGTCAAAAATTCTTTTTATTTTTAATTCCATGGTTATCGACAACAACTGTTGTCTCTTTTTAGTTGGTTATTTATAAAGGCACATCAAAAAGTGATCAGGATTATTCCATTTATGGCAGTCCATTTAAATTTAGGACTGCCACAATTTCTGGCAGTCCTAAGTACTTTATGGACTGCCAGAAAATATGGCAGTCCTATATAAACACGAGATGGACTGTCAGACCATAAAGTTCCATTTCTGGCAGTCCATAAAGGACCTAGGACTGCCAGAAATGGGATGTGCCCTGATCACTTTTTGATGTGCCTTTATAAATAATCTTTTAGTTCCTTAATTGTCAACAGTTGTTTGTAGGTTAGTGACCTTATTAGCTACCCAAGCTAGTCTTGTCAGACTTCGAACTTAAGCAATCCTCTTTGATAGGATAACCTGATTGATTGGATAACCTCTAAGGTGATTAGTTTTCTTAGATTATTTATAAGGACACATCAAAGTTGATCAGAGCTATCTTATTCATAACTTTGATTTATTTATAACTTTGTCATTGAAAAAATTACTTAGGACTATCCCATTTATAGGTATAAAAGTCAATTCTTTTTTTTTCTCTTGTCTTCTTCCTCAACATATCCAAGAATGTGGGATAGGTTTTTTTTCTCTTCTTCTTCACCATTTTTATCTTCACCATCTCCATTAAAACCCTAGTTTCCTTCTCATTCCCAATTTCGATGGCACCCAAAGACTTCTCACGAATAATATACAAACCCTAATATTGGTGGGTGAACAAATAATGTAAAAATCCTTTGGTGGGTGAACACTATATTTTTTGTGAAGCAGTCTCGGTTAACTCTCCGGCCGATAAAACTCTATTTTGGTAGTCCTAAGATCGACCAAGTTGACTTTAGGACTGTCATAATTTTTGGCAGTCCAAAATAGTTCTAGGACTGTCTAAATTTTTGACAGTCTGGACAGGGACTGCCAGAAATTTTGGCAATCATGACCGTCCAAAAATCCATTTTAGGTACAAATATTTTTAAAGAAAAGCCTCAATTTTTTCATTAAAAAATCTTCATAGATAAATCTATCAATTTTAAATCTATGTTATAGATAAAATTTTCAATTTTTAATTAAGAAATAATCTAATTTTGGCCGTCCTATTTTAGAGATAAGTCTCTCAATTTTTGTTACGACCCGCACCCACTTTTCGGACGCGAGCTCGTAAGCAAGCCAGTTACGCACCAAGCGGACTCCAGCCCGACTCGAATACGTAAACGCTGTTACGGCTATGGTAAACTGCCAAATCATGGCAAAGCAAATCTATATCTCTATCCATAATAAGTGTACGAAACATGAATAAACACTATGGGTCGTGGTCTGCAGCCCACTAGCATATATGTCCGTTAAGACTCTAAAAAAAGTAACAAGAGTCTAAAACTGAATCAAAAAACAGGATATCTCATGATAAGGTAAGAAAGCATGAAAGGATAACAAACGTAATAATGATACCTGAATCCCTCAAGCGTATCATCGCATCCGAAATCCACAAGAATCGCAAATCCTCCGCCATCCAGAACTACTAGCTAACTTCATGCAATCGCTAACCTGAATAGATCATCAGGTCCTCAGAGGACATAGCAAGATACATAATATACATGTCTATCTAACAGTTTTATCATGCGCAAGGAAATAAATAAGAAAAACAGGACACGACAAATGACCACGAACACGAACACTAGAATAACTACGTATAAATGAACTGCCGGGTAAACAATGAACATGGGATTAATGGAAGAACCAAACCCTCGCCCCGAGTGGACTCGCATGTTTGAACTAATCACTAACCCTCGTCCCGAGTGTGGACTATCTGGTTAGTACTAACCCTCGTCCCGAGTGTGGACTCTCTGGTACAAGTATAACATCCTCGTCCCGAGTGTGGACTCTCTGATGTAAACACCCTCATCCCGAGTGGACTCTCTGGTGCAAGTCAAGTCAACACCCTCGTCCCGAGTATGGACTCTCTGGTGTAAATAATCGACATCCTCGTCCCGAGTATGGACTCACGGATGTAAACAGATCAAGAAAACACACTCGTCCCGAGTGGACTCTCTGGTGCCAAGAAAACAATATCAAGGATTTAGCAGTTCAATTACACGTACTCGTTCTATGACACGACTCAAGTAAGATACTGACGAGAAATTCCAAGTGTGAATCACAAGACCAAACTTGAACACGGCTATATGCAATAAAAACAACTCAAAAGAATATAATATGAAAAACACATGTCCATAAACAATCAAAACTGGGAAATAAATACAATGTATGTAAATAAAACTGTAGAGGAAGGCAAGGTATACTTGTCTGGAGTTTGCATGCAGATCTAACAGAATATAGTCAACTGCTAAGCCATAAAGTCCAAATCATCACAACTGTCTCTGAAAGTCAAGAAAATGGCTCGCGAAACGATCGCATATATACGACGAAAAGTCGCCACAAAGATGGCCTGGGCGCTGTGTGTTGCTGCTGTCATCACCCGCGCCGCGTGCGTGTGTCTGCTGGCCGTGGCCGCGCGCGGCGGTGGCGCCGGCGGCGGGTGGCCGCCCAGGTGACGGGGGATGGGGGCGCGTGTGGGTTTGGGGTAGAGCTAGGGTTTTGATGTTAGAGTTCTTAAGTTCAATTCTCGGTCCCTCCCGTTCTATCTATACACATGCCGTTTTTCAACAGCAGAGTTGGGTCGGCCTACTCCGCTGGTTTGGGGATAGTTCCAGCCCGGGTGGGCTGGGCTTGTGGTTGCTCGGGCTGGGTTATTTTGGTTGGGCTCCCCTATACTGTTACTCTCCTCAACTCATATATATATATATATATATATATATATATATATATATATATATATATATATATATATATATATATATATATATATATATATTTTCATATACATATTTGTATACATACATATACATATTTCTATATACACATACACACACATATCGTTATATACTCATATACCTACACACACACACACACACACACACACACACACACACCACACACCACACACACACACACACATATATATATATATATATATATATATATATATATATATATATATATATATATATATATATATATATAAAATATGTATATAGGTATATACTTTAATAAATTATAAAGGTATTTAGACACCCATATATATATGTACCACATGTATTCATGTATATACCCTAATAAATTATAAATACATTTACATGCCTATATATTCAATATATATATCATGATATTTATACATATATATATATATATATATATATATATATATATATATATATATATATATATATATATATATATATATATATATATATATATATATATACCACAAATTTCATATAGACAATAAAATATTTTAAACATAATCAATATTAATAATATCTAATAGTAATAAAGATATTTATTTAATCACCACAAAATAATAAAATAATAATAAATAATTAAATAGTGGTTTGGTGAATCCATACTACTCACCTTTATCCGGGTCCAGAAAATTGTACAATATTGTAAAATAATATTTAATAATAAGAATACCAATTTTTGCACAAATATTCAAATAGTTAAAAATGTACATCAATACCTAAAATAATTTAGAAAATATTTGTACACACATAAAATATGCCTACATGGTCGTCTTTGGTCTCACTATATACCTACAAAGGCTTGGATTCGGTTCGGGCCCAGTTCGGGCTAAGTTCGTACAATCGGGTCATCTAAAATCAATATATCTAACTAATAAATAATTAATTCATCGGTGGAGGGTTAAGTCGCAACTTGGCCTAGTTTTTCTAGTTAGGACACACTTATGACTGGGTCTTCGTTGGCATGACTAATACACTAGTCTAGGCACGCCACGGCACTATCCGTGCCATGATTCCTAGTCGTCTGGTACTTCAAAACTCAACCATGGCTAAAGCCATCTACCGTAATAACTAACTAAATACTTATTTATAAAATCTAAAAATCACCATTTAAATCAAATAAATAATAAAAAAATATTTTAAAATTTTCGGGAAGGGGAGCTACAATTTTGCTCATTTTAATCTTTTAAATCTAGAAAATTTTCATTCAAAATTTTAAATCTATTTAAAAAAAACTCAAAATTTTAAATCTATCTTATAGATAAGTCTCTTAATTTTGCTCATTTTAAAATAAATCTTCACATATATGGTCTATAAATCCATTTTATGTATAAATCTATTTTAGAGATAAGTCTCTCAATTTTATTCATTTCAATCTATTTAAATCCAGAAAATTTTCAATTCTAAATTTTAGTTTTATTTAGATGTATTTAAAATCTATTTTAAAAAACTCAAAATTTTAAATCTATTTAAGGACTGCCACAATTTCTGGCAGTCCTCAGTAAGTCCTGAAATGCACTTGCTGTACATCAGGACTACCATAATTTCTGGCAGTCCTTAGCAGTCTTTGTCACTCCCCATTTTTGAAATACGTAAAATATTTGTTTTTCCTGTATATGGTATCTAGCACCTGTATCTTATTGCATGTATCCTGTATTTGTACCTGGCCATGGCATGGAACAGTATCTTATCGCGGAATAGTGTGCCATCCCTTGTCCTTATTTGGTTGTAGGCGTGGTTTAATTTTCGATGATAAGATTTCTGGACCGTGTTGTGGTTAGGGTTTATTTATTTAATTAATTTGATTAGTTTTATCATGTAGCATTTAACATGTCATTAGTGGAATGGTTAGAGCATGATTAGGATTAGGGTTTTAATGAACCAACCTCACCCCTATATATATATATTATCTTTCCCTCTCTCTCCTCATTCACTTTTTATTTTATTTCCCCCAACCACCACTCTTAGACAAGTACAACTTGCTCAAAAGTGGAGATTTGTGTATTTTTCATTCTTGATTTTTTTTTCTTTTGTCTATATTGTTCTTCTCATCATCCTCTACAATTTTAGTACTTGATATTTTCGGTTTTGGTGGATAGACTCTTATAGATCTAAGTTTGTACCATTTTTGGTTTTTTTGGATTTTGATCTATTAAACTTACTTGTTTTTGAAAACTAATTGTTCCATGTGGTAGAGAATTTGATTCTACATAATTTTGACCTTTGAAAAGTTAGATTTGACTTATTTTGAGGAAGTTATGGCCAAGTAAGATTTGGGCATCTTCTATGTTCATCTGTCCTGGTTCTGGCAGGGACGATGAATAGTGCCTGGCCGCATAGCCGTATAGCGCCTGACCGCATAGCTGTATAGTGCTTGGCCGCATAGTGCCTAACCACATAGCTGCATAGTGCATGGCCGCATAGTGCCTAGCCGCATAGCTGCATAGTGCCTGGCCGCATAGCTGTATAGTGCCTGGCCGCATAGTGTCGCAGACCGCATATTTGGCTGTTTTATGTCCTATTTGGCTGAATTATGGCCAAAATTTCTTCCAACTCAAAACATAAAAGTTGTAGATCTTTGTCTTGGCATCAAGAATCTTCATGTCTCACTTTAATAGGATGACATTGACTTCTTGTCCTGATCTTAGTGTGCCATGAATATCTGAGACTTGCGTGTCCTATATGACTTTTATGCCACGAGGGGTCCATGTGACTTCCTGACTTGACCGTGCTCCTGACTTGATTACCTGTATACGTGCTGATACCTTTTCTAAGTGTGTATTGAGATACAATATTAGTATGCGCTGCGGTGCTATTTAATGAGTGCACCGAGGTGTGACTCTGCGTGCTAGGTGATCATTCGTGTTATATGTCAATACATGCGTACTTTCCAGCACAATCATGGTAATTGGTCAGTAAAAGTGTCGTGGTATATTGATCGATGTTTGATGCATTACACTAAGCATGGATCCAGATTTGGGACTCCTTGAGCCGATGTGGATTCATACTTAGGGTACACGTACTATGGCACGACATATAGGAGGATGACCATGTGACCACGACATGTGATTCCAAGATCAACATAGGGTTAATCTAAGTAACTTAAATCAGTAGAAGCATTGGGAGGGAACAGAATCCCAAGATCGTGCCATACTAGCCACTCCAGGTCCTGTCCTGACGTGTCGGGTTGGCCGCCACAGATATGGTTTCATCCGCCTATAGTGGATGACTGTATCCGAATCCTATGTGCTATGTGTTATATATTTTAGCACGGTGGCCCTCCGGGGGACCGATGCATAACCTATGTGTTATGTGTTTACTTATATGATGGTTTGGCTAGCCCTGCTGGAACGACATGATATGAGGATTCCTATAATCAACATTGCGGGGATAACTCCGCCATACTTAGAAAACCGTAGGAATGTTTGGCTGCTCGTAAAACGACTTGCTTATGCTTGTACCTTTTATTAGTATCCAAGGGACACGGACTGTCATGGTGCGTGGTCCAACCTATGTCCTCGTTGGTTGTTGGGTTGGGGTATTGTGCTACGACAGGCTGTGGACCGAGGATACGACCGGAAGCTTATAACTTGACCATGACCATAGGTTGTGCCTCATTCCTTTTCGATATTGGCACCGTTTCTCCTTGTTTGGTTGTAACGGTACCGTATGGACTCGATGATGCATCGTCACCCTATGACTCATAGGCCAAGTCTTATTATTATACTTGGGTTTTATCTCACACTTATGTGCTCCCTTATGGTACTTGCTATTCAGGGCCTGACCCTGCTGGTTTTGTTTGTGTAAGCTCTCTGAATTTTTGGAATTTATTTTTGAATTTTCTAAATGAATTATTTTTGATAATTCATTTTTATTTAATTAATTTTGATCATTAAATGCTCTTTACTGTGACTTTGATTTCTGGAGTATCAGGGATGCCAGTCTCTGGAAACTTTCTTCTCTAAGTTTGTAGTAGACAAGATTATCTTTATGTTGATATATCGTGTCCCACTCAAAGTTGTTCCCTTGTGCTCTTTTTGCTTCGCGCAACTTTCGGGTCAATTTAGACCAATTTATCGTCTGTCGTAATTTGTGACTTAACTTTCAACTTAATTTTTGGGCTCGACATCGCTCCAATCTGCTCGACCTAATATATGGTTCTGGCCTATTTTGAGCCTACAATGCATGTGCCACTTGCGTGCCACCAAATTGATCTTCCTTGTGCTCCCATTTCATCTATAATTTTAATGGTTTAAATTTGTGATTTTATTTAAATCTTGGCCCAAACTTGCCCAAATTTGACCCAACACCCAATCCAATTTGTGTACGCCCTATAATGTCTACCCAAATATTTTTTCCTCTTTTCCACTCTAAAAATATCTATTTCTCTCTCTCCATTTCAAATATATACATATACATATACATATATATATATATATATATATATATATATATATATATATATATATATATATATATATATATATATATATATATATATCCCTCTCCCTCTCCCTCTCCCTCTCACATCAGCGCAAACACTCCCCTCCTGTACACGAGCAGCAGCCCCCCCTCTATTCTCTCCCTTAACTTTCTCTCTCTTAATATATATCTCTCTCTCTTTATATAATATATATACACACATATATATTATATATACATATATCTCTCTATCCTTCTCTCTACTCACTCACCCTCACCTCTCCCATCACCCATCAGCCGACACACTCACCCCCTCTTATTTTCTCCTTCACATCATCATCACCATCACCCTCACCATTAACACCATTACCATCTTCACTACCACCATTTCACCACCACCACCATCCCACTTTCTTCTTCTCCTTCTCCTCCTCCTCTCAGCATGGCTCGGCCGGCCGTGGCCAGCCTGGGCTCGGTCAGCCCTGGCGGAGGCTGACTCGAGCAGCGCAGCAGCACGGGCAGCAGCTGTAGCCGACGGCCACGCACCCCCGTGGTCGGCCACCTTTACCCCGGGCGTACGCCGACGAACCCCCCCGGGCTGCGTCTTGCTTCCCGACGTACAAGCTAGTCGATTCGTGCGTTTTGCACGGAATCCTGCCGTGACGCACGTCTTCGAAATTCAGAAGTGCGTTTCGGGATGGTAACTTCGTGCGCATTTTTCGAGAAATTCGACCGTTTGATCGCCGATCTGTTTCTTCCGTCTCAATCTCGGTATATACCACTTCACTCCCCTCAAGTTTCATCAGTTAATTTTGTCGTTTGATACATCAAAATCGGTCGCCAATTTGACCATTTAATTTGTACTATTTTTGGACAGTTTTACGGAGCCAACTTCGCGGACTCGTATCTTTACCGTCGCAGCCCCGTTTGATGTGCCGTCGGTTCCTGTACATAGCTGGTGTAACCCTCTTCCTGTTATTCCAGTTTTGTTTCATTGTGAGCTTGTTTGGTTGTTTGAATTTGACGCCAAAGTTGGCCGTCCAAATTCATAATTTCTAACTTGTTGAATTCCATTTTTGAACCCGGGACTCCGATTCAATTTTTGACACCACTAGTAGACTCGTGGCATCGTTCTGGCACGTTTTCATATAAAGTTTGTTAGATTTGGAGGACGTGAACCCCGGCACGCATTTCGGTACAAGGTGGGTCCCACAGTCCGAGTCAACTGGTCTTTTTGAGATTGGCTCATAGAAATCCAATTTGGATATACTGTTGAGTTCGTATTGTCATTCTGGACTCGTTGACATATAATTTGTTGAGTTTTGTGGACATTGGCTCCGACACGCATTTCCGTGCAAATCAGATTTTAATATCCGGATCAACGGACCAATTTGAGATCGGGTCATCGGAATCTAATTTCGGATATACCGTTGAGTTCGTATCGTCATTCTGAATTTGTGGACATATATTTCGCTAGGTTTTGAGAACTTTTATGCTGACACGTTTTTCGGTGTAAAGCGGGTCCGACACGGACACCGTTTTGACTCGAAATTACTTTTTTGCCCCTGTGTCCAAATTGGACTTATGGGTAAGCTATTGTAGCTATTTTGACCATTCTGGACACGTTGGTGATGTTTGTTTCATCATCCGACAACATCTGTAGGTTTTTACCCTATCAATCACCCTATTATTATAACCTTTCTTTTTTGTTTGTATTTTGAGATCCATCGATTCCAGTGATTTCACAATCACTGAATTTGATATGTTGACCTTGTGGATGATTATAAAGACTAGATTTGACCTAGTTTAACCTAGAGTGGCCTAGGAGTTGATCGGTTGACCAAAGTCAACTGTAAGTCAACCTTTGACCCAGTTTGACTGAGTTTGACCTAGAATAGGCCTAGAAGCATAGAATTAATGTATTTATATATATTGTTTACTCTAGAACACTAAGTAACCCTGTAAATTTATGTTAGGTCTCTGTGACGTCGGTTCAGGCATAGGCCATCATTTATTGCTCAGGACAGCAGGCGAGTACATTCTCTGATAACTTTTCCAATTTACGATAACTGTTATAATTCATGTACTTAGTGTAGATATACTTGTTCTTGACACATTGCTCACCTAACCAGGGCTGCATCTATTCCCCCAAGTTTCAGAATTCCCCAGTAATTTGTGTTTTAGAACTCTTAGCTATAACTGTTTCTAAAAAAAATTATGAAACTGAAGTTAATATATTCTGCTATATTATAAATTGTCTTCCCCAGTATTTGTGTTTTAGAACTCTTAGCTATAATTGTTTCTAAAAGATTATGAAACTGTGGTTAATATATTTTCATATATTTATTTGTGAATGGTCCTATCCCAGTTGTATTCTAACTAGTTTTTGAAACTTGGTGTGACGCAATTGCAATGTCCATGTGACATTGGGAGCTGGAACATCCTGTAATCGAGTCCATTTTTGTTCACCCATCAAAACTATAATGTTGTTCACTTCCAACAAAAAATTGATACGGGTTTCAATTTTTTGTTGGAGGGTGAATAAACATCGTAATTGTGATGGGTGAACAAAAATGGACTCTCCTATAATCCACTCTATTGGAGTAATATATATATATATATATATATATATATATATATATATATATATATATAACTTGTTGGAAATAAATTTGTTAAAAGATGAAATGCTGTAAACAATCTTCGAAAAAATAAAATAATAGGAAAGTACAACATGACCCTTGTAATTCATAAATATGCAAATCTAACCTCGGTTTAACAATATTTGTTGCATCTTGTTTGAGAAAATGGCAAACAATAAAACTTTTAAAATACAAACTCTCTTTTTATATATATATATATATATATATATATATATATATATATATATATATATATATATATAACAAAAATTTGTTGGGATTTTGTAGGGGGATTTGAATGACTACAAGAGCTTGGTGAAGGCCGTGAAGCAAGTGGACGTGGTGATAACAGCAGTTGCCGAGCCATTTGAGGTACAGACCAAGATTATTGCTGCAATCAAGGAAGCTGTAAATATTAAGGTTATATTATCAAGAAAATAAACTCTATTTATGCAGATATCTAGACTAAATCCTTTCTATTCTCACTCGAATTGACAAATTTACAGTTTCGATGCAATGACAAATTTTTTTTAAAAATATAGTTAATTATGCAAAGGTATGTCGAAACATAAATGTTTTTAAAAACATTTATAAGTTACATTGTAAATATAAATAGGATATTTATTGTTGGAATGAATATTAAGACAAAAAAATTGTCCAAGTTATGTAGAGGTTCTTGCCATCTGAATTTGGAATGAACGTTGACCATTCTGTTGAGGTTGTGGTGCCCGTAAAATCGTATTTTGCGGCTAAGGCGAAGATCCGTAGGACAGTCGAAGCTGAAGGCATACCTCACACATTCGTCTCCTCCAATCTCTTTGCCAGAATCTTCGTATCTGCACTGTGTCAGCTAGGTGTACAAGGTATCCCTACAGAGACGTCTACGGAGCCGACAACAAAAAAAAGTAATATATCTAGTTGAGGGTTCAATATTTATATTCTTTTAGCAATTCATTCATTCTAACGGCGATGTCACACTAGATAGAATCGTGAATCCGATAGTACGAATAATTTGAAGTTTGTGACATAAAAAAGATCTTTAATAAAGAAAGATTGAACAATGGAAATATTTTTCTAAAGATGCTGAACAAAATTTGCCTTTTTTCCCTAGTATTTCTTCAAATCTCGGAATAAGTATTTTCGTAACTTAAGTTAAAGTGCAACTACAATTTGTACTTCCAACTTTTTCGTAACTAAAGTTATAGTGCAGTTCTAGAAACTTTAACAATATCCAATGATGGAACCACCCTTGGGCTGTCCATCCCAATTTTTTTGGTTTTTTTCTCTATATGTTTTATTATTATTTTTCGTATGTGTTAGTCACATTCCAACCCATCCCATTTCGAATTTCTGGTTCCGCACAATATCTTTACTTATGTTACTAAAATTATAGAACACTGATTGTTCTTTTGTACTCGTATGCGAATAACAATTTTTTTAAAATTTTCAGCAATTTTTCTCTACGAGTAAGACGTTGCTAACATTACGATTAGAGCGGTTGATGACCCTCGAACCCTGAACAAGATCTTGTACCTAAGACCCTGAGGAAACTTCTTCTCTCACGGTGAACTCATTTCCCTATGGGAGAAGAAAAGTGGAAGGATCCTTCAAAAAACCTACATCAACGAAGAAGAGATTCTTAAAAAGATTCAAGGTGTGTATCTTTGTTTCACATATATGGACATGATAATGTACAAAAATTTTGATATGTCTAATATTTTTTTAGCTTAATTAGACTGGGTCAAAAAATATTCGAAAACTAGCATTTGGATCCTAAAGAAGTCTAGCTTAAGGACTGTCGGTTTGGGTCCTAGGATGACAGTTGACAATGTTGACCATCCAAACTCTGTTAATGAATAAAATGAATCCGACTTAAAAAAGAAGGCAATTATATTTCTAGGCACTATGATACGGAAGCAAGTTGTTTGAAAAATTTCTATTTTCATTTATTGTAATATAGTTAGAAGACTACAACCTTTGCTTAAAAAAAGGCAATAATATTTCTAGGACCTTAAGTGTAATTAACCGTAAAATATTTATTAACATATTTTAAATGATATATATATATATATATATATATATATATATATATATATATATATATATATATATATATATATATATATATATATATATATATATATATATATATACAAAAAAAAAACTAAACAAACATAACGACACAAATACGAGACGATACGATATAGATAAGAAAATGAAGCCATGACATTGTTTTATTTCTATTTCTTTTTTTTTATTGCAGAGTTCCCGTACCCACTAAACAAGTATATAGGCATTCGCCACGCGACCTTCATAGTTCAGACAAACTTCAAAATCGACCCATCGACAGGTGTGGAAGCCACAGAGCTCTACCTGGACATCAAATACACCACGGTGGAGGAGTACCTCGACCGCTTCTTGTGTCCAAAAATTAATAATTAAGGACTATTTACACAAATCTCAAAATAAAGTTTGCTTACTTTTGCCTCATAAGATTTTCATGTAATCAGTTCATATTATGTGTTTTAATTAAAAAAAATTATAAATATTAATTAGTGATAATAAATTTGTTGTATTTGTTGTGATTTGGATAAATATAAACATGGATGCCCTTATCCATATCTACAAACAACCTCTATTCCATTTTCTCTATATATATTATCAATGGAAAAATCTACGCACGTTCTTTCTGGCTATCAATTTCTTCTCTTTCTCTTCTATTTTACAACACGTTATCAGCACGATTATTCGCGGAGCTCAAGCCGTCGATTTAACGGCAACACGAGAAAGGTCAGATAGAACATGTGAAAAAGGTTAGATGCGAATATACAAAAAATTTAATTCTTTCTTTACTGATTTCTCTCTGTTGATCTCCCAAAGGTCAGATCTAGCCCAGTTATTATGGTCATATTTGTGTTCTAAATATACAATATTATATTTATGTGATACTTGATATTAGAAAAATGCTACGATTCATTTAATATGGTTATATGAACAATTGAAGTTCAAAAAAAAAATCTTTTTCCATAAGTCACAGTTTGGCGCCTTCCATTTTAAATATTATTTAAATTCATGTAATCTATCGCGTTCTACAGTTCTATAATATTTTCGAATACATATCCTGACCATTTCTTATTTATAAGACATTTTTTTGGATGACACTTTTAAAAATCACATGTCATATGCTCATTTTTCTTATTTCACTAAAATAATATTTTATTTATCAATATATTTGATTAAATCTACTATTGTCGTTTCCCTTATTTTACGTTATTAGCAACTGATCAATACAACTAAATTTGGCCATTTAGCATGATGTTTCCAATTTTGATAACATCTCTAAATAATTTTGTTACGAGACTGTTTTACAATTTGAATAATTATAAAAAGAGTACAATGCACAATTCATAGGTCTGAGTGGGTTACAAATAGAAAGGATTTTGGTTGGCAATGAATCTCAGCCCGAGGACCCTCATATGAAGCTACTAACAAACTAGAATGATCATTATGTTTATCAAATGATTGAATGCCTCTAGATAACCTCTGTTTGATTATGGTTTTTTCTAAGGGCACCACCCTTTTTGCTAGAGGCTAGCCCAAAAATGTTTCAAAATATTACAAGTTTGCCATCAATTTTTTTTTACTTGGGGCGCCCAAACAAAGATATAAATACCAACTTTTGTTTTCTTTTTCTCTCTCCCTCTACTCTTTTCTTTTCTCCCTCAACTATTTTCTTTTCTCCCTCAACTCTAGGTCAAAGAATTTAACCCCAAGTTTTTCCCCAACCTACATTTTTTTCAAATTTTTCTCTCAACTCTAGGTCATTGAATTTTATCCTAAAATTTTCCCTCAACTCTAGGTCATTGACTTCTCTCATTTATTGGTAAGTCATCGATGTTTAAATTTCACATATAAAAGTTGAATTATGCGTTTAATGTAGAAAAATAGTGAACATGGAATAACCGGGATCATCAAATGTTGTATACTCTTTTCCCGCCACGTCCGAAGAACACTTTGATGCATCAGAAGCCCTCTTAGTAACTAAATTTTAACTTTTCATCGGATAAAAAATCGGGTTGTGACACAGAGGAATGTCACCTCTCTGGCAGTCCCGATCATAGATTAGGACTGTAAGAGAGGTGGCAGTCCTTCATATATGTAAGACTGCCAGGGGCCTGGCAGTCCTACATATGTGAAGGACTGCCACCTCTCTGGCAATCCTAATCTATGAAACCTATTTGCTTTATGATGTTGTCTAATTGTATTAACTATTAAGTTCTATTGTAGGACTTGAGATCTTTCGATTTTGTGGTACTTGCTCCAATTGCAGTCAATATAGCCCATTTATTTTGGACCGATCTTTGTTTTGAATAAAGCGAGGGTGCGGTACATTGGTGTCGAAAAGTTGGACGGGAAAACAACATAGTTCTAGTGATATCCAGATCGGCCCGAAATCGTCCGGGACGACAAACTGTGGTGGCTAACCACTACGACGTCGAAATCGACTAAGTATGGATATATCTACAGTTTGACATTTTATATATGGAGGACCACTTTTGTATACAGTAAAATATGAAGTCCACTAATCTGTATGGAGTAAATTTTGTATCCAGTGAAATATGAAGTTTGGTATGTTATATGTGTTTACCTGTGTGCTATCTGTGTTATATGAGTCTACCTGTGTGCTATCTGTGTTATATGTGTCTACCTGTGTGCTATCTGTGTTATATGTGTTTAGATGTGTGCTATCTGTGTTATATGTGTTTACATGTGTGCAAGTATGTGTGGCTAAATATACCAATTTGTTAAAGTATCCGATCCAGTATCAGGCCTGCCACCCCCCCTAGCAGTCCTATTTGTAAGTCTCTGTGATGAGAGTTTTCAAACTCTCTATCACAGAGAGTTTCAATTAGGACTGCCACCCTCCTGGCAGTCCTACACAAAAGGAGGACTGCCAGGGTACTGGCAGTCCTAATTAAAACTTGCTGTTATATAAATGACCATTCTTCTGCGTGTAATTTAGCACGGAGAATGGCCATTCTCCGTGTAATTTAGCACGGAGAATGGCTATCTGATCCAGTATCAGGACTGCCACCCCCTGGCAATCCTATATTGAAGTAGGACTGCCAGGGTGCTGGCAGTCCTAATCGAAACTTGCTGTTACAACAAGTATCAATTAGGACTGCCAGTACCATGGCAGTCCTAATTGAATGTAGGACTGCCAGGGGGGTGGCCGTCCTATTTGTAAGTCATTGAATTAATATTTGTTTGCGATTCTAAAATTTCGACAAAAGTGCTAAAACGGAGGTCCAAATATCATTTTTTTGCGATTCTGAAATTTCAGAAGGTCTCTAAAGAAGAAATTGTTAATCTCAGGCTCATCGAAGATACGCTCATTTTACGACAAACCGGGCCTCGTTTCGACCTCCCAGTCAAAAGTTATGGTCCTCCAAAGTTTCAACTGACCATAAAATGCAATGGAATGACCATTCTCCGTCTTAATTTACACGGAGAATGGCCATTTACAGTGTTAAAACGTAGGAGAATGACCATTCTCCGTGTCAATTTACACGGAAAGAATGACCATTCTCCGTGCTAAATTACAGAGACTTACAAATAGGACTGCCACCCCCTGGCAGTCCTACATTCAATTAGGACTGCCAGGGTGCTGGCAGTCCTAATTGATACTTGCTGACTGCTAGGGGGTAGCAGTCCTGATACTGGATCAGATAGCCATTCTCCGTGCTAAATTACACGGAGAATGACCATTCTCCGTGCTAAAACACAGGAGAATGGCCATTTATATAACAGCAAGTTTCAATTAGGACTGCCAGCACCCTGGCAGTCCTCCTTTTGTGTAGGACTGCCAGGGGGTGGCAGTCCTAATTGAAACTCTCTGTGACAGAGAGTTTCAGTTTCAAACTCTCATCACAGAGAGTTATAAATAGGACTGTCACCCCCCCTGGCAGTCCTACACTTAAGTAGGACTGCCAAGGTGCTGACAGTTCTATTTGAAACTCTCTGTGACAGAGAGTTTTATTTTGAAACTCTCATAATAGAGGGGTTTCAATTGTGACAGAGGGTTTCAATTAGGACCCTGGAGGACTGCCAGGGTGCTGGCAGTCCTAATACTAAATCAAGAATATCAGGAATTGGCCAACAGCTTAAGTTTCCAAACGTAAATAACAACTACATATCAGACAACTACATAAATAACAACATAAATCACAACTATATATCAGACAAAATATCCAACTTCAAAAAAACAACATAAGTGTCAACTACATATCCTTCAAAAGTCTGCCCAACAACTTAAGTTTCCAAACAACAAATATATCCATCAAGTTTCAAACAACAAAAATATTTTTACAAAAACATCCAGAGCTCGTTGCTTCGACCGAGCATGACGTGCCGGTGGCGGCGTCCGAGACCGAGCTTGGGACACCAGTTCGAAAATTGTTAGCGGACGCTCGAGAGGACGTCCCGCACGTTCCTTCCGCTTTGACGCGATGGGCCGTATTCTTTTGTTAGCGGCCGGTGGACTGCAGGACAACATATTAAATAATAGAAACATAAATAGGACATGCAGTTATCCCCCGCATATGAGAATCATGCAGTTATCCACCCCCATATCTCATTACAGTAGGACTGCCAGGCCTGTGGCAGTCCTAATGTAAATCAGGACTGCCACAATCCTGGCAGTCCTTTTTCACAAGAGGACTGCCAGGACTGTGGCAGTCCTGATTTACATTAGGATTGCCACAGGCCTGGTAGTCCTACTGTATTCAACCCGAACGACCAAAAACGACATGCTCGTTTGTCGTGTTCTAGGGTTAGGGTTTCAAGATAAAATATGGATTTTTTATGTTCGAAAATTTCTTTCATGAACCATAAAGAGATTCTAAACCTAATTTATCAAAAAAAATTAGAGAATTAAAAATATTCTAGGGTTTTAAATAGAATGTACATAATTTTTGAAGAAATTAGGGAAGAACGTACCTATATTCCGGTTGCTTTGACTTGCGTGTCATCTCTTCGAATCTACGAATGTTGTGGAAGAAATCTTGGTGGAGGAATTGGGAGTGGAGTGGTGGAGAAGAAGAAATTAGGATTTTGGGAGAGGGAGAGGGAGAGAGGTCTTTTTTTTCTTTTTGAGGAGAGAGAGTGTAGAATGAGTAATGAGAAAAATGAAGGGTTTGGGGGGTTGGGCTGCCCCCAAGCAAAATTTGGGTGCCCCCTAGCAAATTCTCCACCTTCTTGGGCTGCCCCCAAGTAAGGGTTGCCCCCAAGCAATTTTTGTGGTGCCCTTAGAAAAAACCATTGGGTAAAGTAAAAAAAAAACTTCCTAGATTGACATATTTTGTAAATTAAGACCTATTAGTCATTTTAGCAATTCGTCCCTCCTTAGATTATAAATCCGCTCAATAAAATTCCTCCAGTCAAAATTAAAAATTTTAATCCCGAAAATGTCTCTGCCCCCCTCTCCCCCCCAGTGGCGGCGGTAAGCCCCCAGCCCCGCCCGACCCCCCTGCCCTCCCCCCGCCGGCCCTGCCCTCCCTGCGACCCTCACCGTCCCCCGCGAGCCTCCACCCCACCTTGCCGGCCCCGCACAGCCCTCCCTCGCACTCGCCGGCCCCATGCGATCCTCCCCCACCCTCGCCCCGATCCCACGCAGCCCTCTCCGTGGCATCGCCAGCCAGCCAGCCAGCCCCTCCCCCAATGGCCGAGGAAGGAGGGAGAAGATGTAAAATTGTCATTTTGGAATTTTTTGCAACAAAAAATAAATAGTGGAAAATTTGATATGATTGAATGCCTCTAGATAACCTCTGTTTGATTATTTAGTTAGAAACAAGAAGGTTTTTGATCTGGACTCCCACACCTTTGAGCAAATAAATGCAATACAACATTTTAGTCTAAATAGAGAAGTCAAACAAGATATGTCTGACATTAATGAGACATGACGGAACCCTATTATTGTGGCATGACAAACATAAATTTGAGGATCAATGTACTCTCCTATTACTCATATCCTAGGAAGCATAAACACTCCAATCCAATTTTATTTATGTATCACATTCAGGGTGTGACCCGGGCCGGTCCGGGCCGGATCGCAGCAAATTAAACCGGGCCCTGTCTGGACCGGTGGCAGGAGCGGGCCGGGCCTGGCCCGGCCCGGTCTTGGGGGAGTGAACCTAGCTCGGCCCAGTGACCCTGCTTGGGTAGGGCTGGGCCGGTACGGGCCGATTCGCAGGCAGGCTCGGACGGGCTGGGTTCGGGCCGGTCCCTTTTTTTTTTGTTTTCCTTTTTTGGATTTTTCACTTTTTTTTAACTTTTATATTCTTTTAAATTTTAAGTTTATTTTGTTATTTTATTCTTTTTAAGTCTTCTTTTAATTTAATTTAATTTAATTTGTTTTATTTTTTATTTTACTTTGTTTTATTTTTTCCTCCTCTTTTATATTCTTTTAAATTTGAAGTTAATTTTGTTATTTGACTCTTTTTAAGTTTTTTTTTAATTTAATTTAATTTTTTTTCTGTTTTATTTTTTTCTCCTCTTTTATCCGGATTTGGGACCGGCAATGCAAGCTTTGCTTGTCATAGGCAGAGTTAAAAAAATTTTGTTTTAAGTATAGGATTTATTATTATTTTTTATTATTATTCTGTTTTTATATTTTATATTTTAAGTTTTAAAGTTTTTTTTTAAGTTTTAAAGTTTTAAAGTTAAATTTTAAGTTTTAAAGTTTTAAAGTTTTTTAAGTTTAAAGTTTTAAGGTTTTTGTTTTTGTGTTTTTGTATTTTTTTTTTGGGTGTTCATACCTTTGAGTTATTCTTCTTCCTCCTCCTCGGGGTCCAGCTCGTTGATGTCAGCAGCTTCATCTCTCTTGTTTTGGATTCTTTTTTCTGCTAAAATCCAATCTTGAACACATACACAAGCTTACAAGATATCTAGTTTCAACCGGCTCCTCTTTAGACTCAACATCCTTGATGTAGCACTAAAACAAGACTCCGATGCTACCGTGGACACCGGGACCATTAGTAGATCACGTGCTATTGTAGAAAGTACATGAAATCTTTTGTCGTATTTTTTTCACCATTCTAAAATGGTGAAGTGATTTGAAGATTCATCTTTGTCAGATCCCTATTTTGGAAATAGGTATATGACTGTATTGGTGTATTTTGAGGATTTTAATTTCGGGTATTCTTAAAATTTTATTATTGTTTACTTGGATGTGAGTTTATCCTCATTATTACTTTATTTTTATTATTGTTATTGTTATTATTATTATTTTTTACCTACATCTACCCCTCCCCAAACCCTAACACTCTCTCTCCCCCTCACTTCCACTCTCAGCCGCCCTTCCCCCCCCCAATTCTCTCTTTTCACTCTCTCTCTCTCCCGATCCCTCTCTCCCCTCACTGGACCAGCCCCTCTCTCCTCCCTCTCGGCCTCCTCCCCATGGCTGCGGCCGCCACCCACCACTGGAGTCGCCGCCACCACTTCAGCCACCACCGCCATGGCGACCACCCCTATCGTCGTCGTCGCCTCCCTCGCCACCATCGCCTCCATCACCGGCCGCCTCCGCCTCCCTCACCCACGAGCGCCGCCTCCCTCCGCTGTGGTCGCCCTGCCTCAAGCCGCGACGACCGCCACCAACATCATCGCCCTTGTCTCCAGCCCCATGGCCTCCGCCCCCTTCTCCTTCCTCCTCTCGCCGTGGCGCGGACCGCCGCTGCGAGCCGCCTCCAGCGTCGCCCCCTTCAGCCACCAGCACCACCACCACTATCAGGGCCTCCGCCCCCTGCCGCTGTTCCCGTCTTCTCCGGCCCCCAGCACCACCTCCGTCGACGCCAGCGCCGCCATCTCCCCCGCCCCTTGGCGCAGCCGCTGCCGCCGCCGTCCTTTCTCCACCGCGGGGCCGACCCGACCTGGCCGAGCACCCCCTTGGTGAGCTCCTTCTTCCCTATCCCTCTGTCCCCCCTCCGCCGGTGGTCTGACCCGACCATGGCCGAGCTCCTCCGCACCCTCTCTCCCCCTTCCTTGGGCTGTGAGCTCCTCGGGGAGTGAGCCCCTCGATCGGCGTACCTCGGGCAGCGTGCTGCCTCGAGCAGTGCACTGCCTTGTGCAGCGTGTCACCTCGGGCAGCGCACCCTCGGTTGGTGCGCTTCCTCGTTCATCGTGTTTTCGGGTTATGTGCACCTCGGTGTACGTGTCGCCTCATTTTGTGTGTACCTTGGTCTACGTGCTGCCTAGGGCAGAGGGACGCCTCGAGCCCCGTGCTGCCTCCGGCACCGTGCCATCTTGATTTGAGCGTTGTCTCGGTTTTCGTGCCCCGACCTTTGTGCCCACCTCGGTTGCGTGCATACCTCGATTTGCGTGCCGCATTGGACTCCGCACCGCATCGATTTACGTGCATACCTCGATTTGTGTGCCACATCGATTTACGTGCTCCTTGGACTCTGGGTCATTTCGATTCGCGAGCACGTCTCGATTTACGTGTCGCATGATTCGTGGATCATTCTGATATTCGTGATTTTCTCGATCTACGTGCACGTCTTGATTTACGTTCACGTGTTTTTCGTTCATCTCGATATTCGTGCCTTCTCGATATTCGTGTCATCTCGATTCTCGTATGCGTCTCGATATACGCACACGTCTCGGTTTACGTGTCCGTATCGATCCGCGTACCTCGGTTTTCGTGCCAGTTCCCTGCACTGCTTGCGGAACCCATACGGTATAGCCTTCTGCCATCTCTTGTGATTATTCTATTATTTTATTATTTGGTGCTGATGATTGTTTATTGTGTGTTCTGAGGATCTCGATTGGCGTGCTAGCTTGGATCGCGACTGCCGAAGACTTGCTTACCTAGCCGAGCCCTCTAGGCAAGTATCCCTTGCTCATCGGCGGCTCTTGCCATCTCTCCTGGATTTTATAATATTTAATTTATTGTAAAATTGTATAATCATGAGTAGTGTAGCTTAGCAGTAGAACTGTCATGATAACTTAGGATAGCTTGGTCCGATACCGGGGTAGACCGTATCGGGCAACTCGGATGGGTCATCCACACCTCCGAGGACACGAGCACGACTCACATGTATGGATTGTCCCTGTATGCCCCGTGTCCGACTCGCGGTCGGGTAACAGCTCTGGCTAACTTTACTTGTGGCGGTGATTGTGCTTGGGTTAGGGATTTATGGGCATGTGTTGTGGTGCGCCATACGAGGCGGTTATTTTATTATTATACATGTTGGCTTGGCGTCCAGTACGCATCGTAGTGCTGTTGGAGGCCGAAACATTAGTGGTCTCGGGTTCGATTGATTTCCAGTACGCATCGTAGTGCTGCTGGAGGCCGAGACTTAGTGTTCTCGGCTATCGACTTGTTCCCAGTACGCATCATAGTGCTGCTGGTGGCTGAGACCTAGTGTTCTCAGTCTGCGATTCTGCGATTCCGCGGCGGGTTGCGCCGAGTGGATTTTAGCCCCAACTCGCTAGGAGCTCCTGTCCAGAATACAGAGGAAACTCTGCCGGATTCTTCCAAAATTCCCGATCGGGAATTTGGTTCGAAGGACTGGGCAGAACCATTCCTTTGGTTTACTGGACTGGGCTCGTGCCTGTTCACCTTGGTATAGTATACCTGATCCCATTGCTTGCTAGGTAGACTCCAGACTAGATCAGTCGCCTAGCTCCTGATCTGTCTTGTCCGTCGGATAGCGTAAGGAGAGCGGTCCTACTCGGGAGACGGTCTGCAACCCTGGTCCTTGTTTGGTTTAAGGGTTGTGGATCTGCTCCAGAATGGTTCATGCAATCCTTGCCATTTTCGACGGCATTAATTAATAAACACTTGTACCCTGACCATTCATTCTAGGAGTTGTCCTAGTCTAGCGAGATAGAGCTGACAGTTGTCCTATGTATTGGGAATTGTGACTTGTGGATATGACTGAGGATTGAGTATTATGGAGAGTACGATATCGGGATATTGACTTGGTGGGTCTATGTGGATTCTTGGATTTTGGTGATTTCGAATATTTCGTAGAACGAGGAGAATATCGAGGGTATTATTATATGATTTTTACTCGACTTCCCAAACGCCCAAAACTTGGTGCTTTTGTGTATTCCGGTAGTTGGGGAACCTGGTTTGATTGCTATGTCTTGGTAGTTGAGGGGCTCGTTTTCTAGTGGCTGGTGATCATTGACTTGGAGGATTCTTGTGAGCCAGAGGGCCTAGCGTTGCTTATAGTGATTAGCTTGGTATTTGGTTATTGACCTTCCTGATATGATATTGATTTCCATCGTAGATAGGAGCCTCCTGATAGTTTGATAAGGTGGATGGATCGACTTGATGATTTGAGCTGTAGGTTCCCATGTGTACTTGATAGACTATTATAGTGGAGATTTTGATCTTGTACCCGACTTGTTATCCATGTCACGATTTGGGCATGTGACTTCTTGTGACTGATAGGTTTGACCTTGTTTCTGGTATTACACGATGACCTGGACCTGTCTTGATTCTTGATTAGTGGCCCGTAGAGGTGCACTCCTGACTAGCACTCTGGACTTGACAGTAAACCTGGCATGTATATTCTTGATTCTTGATAGTGGCCCGTGGTGGCGCACTCCTGACTAGTACTCTCGACATGGCATGTTTACACTTGATGGTTGTTGCGACAGCCAGTCCTGACTTGCTCAGCATGACCCCGTCTTGACACCGTGGTTGATTTCTCTTGATTGTGCTTGTATAAGCCACCAGTCCAGTCTTGTCTTGCATCATGTCTAGGACATGGATCCCTGAGTACCACGGTCAGGGATCCATAATGAAACTGACTAGGCTAATAACTAGATTAATCATGTAGTTCATGGGGACTTTCCAGTGACATGTTGCTTGTCTGACCCCGGCCCTATGTATCTATATATATACTAGGGATTTGTTGCTATCCGTCGAGATGAGCGCATTCCCAGCCCTCCGTCGAGTGTGGCACTTCTTTAGGGCACATGTATCTTACTGCAGTGTGCCTGCTATATCTATATTTTTCTTTTGCTGGGGCCATTCGGGTAGTAGCAAGCAGGAGCTGGACTTTGAAGTCTCATTACATCTTGTTAGTAATTAGGCCTGTGATAACCCTAGTTAGCTAATAATAGCAAGCCGTAGGCATTGTGTGGCCGTTTGTCCTTCTGTGTTGTTTGTCTTGTTGCCTGCTAGCCAGCTGATATTGATTTCCAGCTGGCAATGCAGGTGTTAGTGGATGCTAGGAAGATTGTGATTGTGTTAGCTTCACTATACTTGTGGATTGTTATCGTGCGTTGGTACCGCACGATCCCTTACCTTTATTTATTGTTTTAGATGTTATCCTTGTCATATTTTATCCTGCTGATTTTTTTCGCCCGTCCTTGAGCCTTCCTTTCTGGTACTTGCTGCGGTAGGCCTGACCAACCCTGGATTGTTCCCAGATTGTCTGAGACCGACCCGATGGATCTTCCAGACTTGACTTGGAGGGTGTGCTTCAGTTCCAGACCATGCTAGGAACTGTGGGAAGGTATACTTGTCTACATTATTATCCTGTACTGTAGATTCCAAATTTTCATATGAGTATTTCCTGTTTTTCATATGATTATCTCTCTTGATATTGTTTCATTGTGATTTACCTGTGGATATGAGATCGGATTTAGGCCATAGATTGATTGCATGCTAGGATATCCAACCAGACTGGACAGCTGTCATCACCGTATAGCGTATTCGTACCTTATACGGTGTAGCTGGCCGTGTACGTCCCCGTATTTTGGAACTGGGGCGTTACATGGTTTTAGTGGTGGCCCATGCAGGTCTCGTTTTGAGATTTTGTTGGGTATCACATGATTATTGATCTCATTCCACTATCCCTTGGTATTCCCACTTGTTACACTCGTCCTTTGCTCCCTTGATCTTATAAACTGGTCCCCATCTCTACCTGGACCTATCTTGCCTTGTCTTGTCTTATTCGTTGTTATCTACCTTTATTCCTTGTTTTGAGAGACATGGTCCTGTCGTTGGTCATGTCGATCACCTTATCGGGTAAGACGATGTCTGGTCTTATCTTTGAGTTACTAGATTACTTATCTTGGGTTCTGGATTCTCTACCGGTGTTTCGTCTTGTTTGATTTTCTGTTATCTCTTTCGTGCGTTGACTTCGTGTTGACTTAGTTACATTATCGTCCTCTTCGAGCGTTGGCTGGATTGCTGCGGACTGAAGACTTCCTCTGGACTCTGAGATTGGATATTTTAACATTTGTTGAGTATCCGAGGGATATTCTTGTATCGATTTGGCTTCCTTGATTCCGGATAGTTCCGCACTCATGATTATTTGTTTCAGATATTATTTTGATTATAGATATACTTCCTATACATTATGTTTTGATATGGATTCTTGGTTTGGAGTATTTTCCTAGAAAAGCTATCTTGTGGTTATTGTTGAAGATATTTTTGGATGTGTGTTACGATTCACCTGGATTTCGGATTTTGATTGTTTTCTAGGACTCTCATTACATTGTTAGAGATTTTGTGAATTTTGTGATTCGGATATTTGGGTTATGGATTTGATTCGTTTTAGGTATTTGTCAAGAGTACCGGGTGACCCTAGTATACCTAGACGGCGTGGTAACGAAAGTTGCAGCCGCTCGATTATAGTATCATGGTGAATCTTTTGCAGCCATTCCGGATGGCGTGGCAAGGAATGATCATGACACATTTTTTTTGGATATTAGGAACTACGGTCATCGGTTCGAGACAGATATCCTGTATTTTACGATTTTATGCAGATTTTTATGCAGTTGGGATTTTACGTTTTTGGACATTGTTTTCAATATTTTGTACTTGTTTTGATTTATGGGGTTATTTCGTGTGTGCGAGAATTTGATTTTCGAGTTTCTTTCGATGTTTTGGGTTTACCTTGCGAGTTGATTTATTTAGCTAGACCTTGTTCCCTTTGATATTTTCATATTGAGATTTTGTTCGTTTCTTATTGTATTACTTGATTTCTGTAAGGTGGGTAGAGTTTTCATGGCAGATATATATGTAATAGTTTTTAAAACCCTATTTTGATAATTTTGAAATTTCGAGGACGAAATTTTTGTAAGGTGGGTAGGATGTCAGATCCCTATTTTGGAAATAGGTATATGACTGTATTGGTGCATTTTGAGGATTTTAATTTCGGGTAATCTTAAAATTTTATTATTGTTTACTTGGATGTGAGTTTATCCTCATTATTACTTTTATTTTTATTATTGTTATTGTTATTATTATTATTTTTACCTACATCTACCCCTCCCCAAACCCTAACACTCTCTCTCTCCCCCTCACTTCCACTCTCAGCCGCCCTCCCCCCCAATTCTCTCTCTTCACTCTCTCTCTCTCTCCCGATCCCTCTCTCTCCTCACTGGACCAGCCCCTCTCTCCTCCCTCTCGGCCTCCTCCCCATGGCTGCGGCCGCCACTCACCACTGGAGTCGCCGCCACCACTTCAGCCACCATCGCCATGGCGACCACCCCCATCGTCGTCGTCGCCTCCCTCGCCACCATCGCCTCCCTCGCCACCACCGCCATGGCGACCACCTCCATCGTCGTCGTCGCCTCCCTCGCTCACAAAATGTAAGGTTCCGCTTTGTAGGATGTAGAGAGACAACTCAGAGGTAATGTGGACGTGGTTATCTTTCTACGGAAGGATGCCACGGAACAGCTGGGTTCCGAAAGCGTTTGATTTTGTGAAAAGAGGTTGTTTGGGGAAATACATGTCTTGGAGGATGTCAAGAATAGTACTTCTTTAGGAACTTGCCGTTGATGGGCATCATGAACAAGTCCCCATTGGGTTTGGCGAGGCGGTAAGCACCGTTTGAGTATACCGTCTCAATGATGAAGGGTCCTTCCCATTTGGGCTCGAACTTCCCTGGTGTCTTGTGAGTTAACACCATTGGCCTTCTGACTGCTAAAACCAGGTCGCCAACTTGGAAAGTTCTTTGCTTGACCTTCTTGTTGAAAGCCTGTGATATACGGGCCTGGTAAAGTTCGATGCGTTGTTGAGCTAGGAGACGCTTTTCGTCAAGTGCCTCCAGTTCCCGCAGACGACGAGCTTGATTGTCTTCTTCTGTGAGTTTGTTTGTGATCGCTACTCGGAGTGAGGGGATCTGGATCTCGAGAGGCAGTACCGCTTCGCTTCCGTAGACCAGGGAGAATGGTGTGTTGCCTGTTGGGGTCCGTACCGTTGTGCGGTAGGCCCAGAGACATTCGCCGAGCTTTTCGTCCCAGTCGCGTTTGTTGGATTACACGACCTTTTTGAGCAGCCTGACGATAGTTTTGTTGAACGCCTCGGCCAATCCGTTTGCTGCCGGATTGTAGGCGGTTGAGGCCACGTTTTGAATGCGATTCTTGTCACAGAACCTGCTGAAAATGTGGCTGATGAACTGGGAACCATTGTCATGAATGATTCGCCTGGGTACTCCGAAACGGTAAATGACATGGTGTTTGATAAAGCTGACCACCCTGGAGCTTTTTACTTTCGCTAGTGGGACTGCTTCCGCCCATTTGGAGAAGTAATCGGTGATGGCCAGGATGAAACGATGTCCTCTTAATGAAGGAGGGGTGATTGGTCCTACAATGTCCATGCCCCAGGCTTCGAATGGCCAGGAGGCGACTGTAGGATGTAGAGGTTCAGACGGTGTATGTATGAAGTCTGCATGAAGTTGGCATGCATGGCACTTCTTAGCATATTCCACTGCGTCGGCGGCCATGGTTGGCCAGTAGTAGCCCATACGTCGCAGTCGATCTTGCAACTTAGGACCTGGTTGGTGAGCTCCGCAAGTTCCGTCATGAGCTTCTCGAAGAGCTTCGGCCGCTTCTTCGTTAGACAGGCATCGAAGGAGAAGCCCGTCGAAGGAGCGTCGGTACAGCGTTTTAGTGGCTGTATCGTAGTAGAATCGAAGAGAGCGTCTCCTGACTGAGACGGCTTCCTTCGGGTCTTCCGGAAGGATTCCGTAGACGGCAAAGTCGATGAACGGGAATCTCCAGTCTCGGACATTAACATCGGTATTTGTCGGCACGGCGTGAGCCATTTGCAAACATAGGTTGTTTCTGGGACAAATCAAGTCTCGGCCAGTTACCGTGACATAGTGTTGAGTCCCAAGGGGCGCGGCCAATGAGGCTGCGAGGCCAGCCAGAGCGTCAGCCTCCAAGTTTTGTAGACGGGGTACATGTTCGATGAAGAACCCAGTGAAGGTTGAAATGATGTTCAATGCAACTTCATGGTAAGGGATCAAATCTTCATGGCGAACCTCGTATTGCCCCCGAATCATGGTTTACGACGAGTTTCGAGTCGCCGTAGGCTTCCAGATGATCCACCCCCAGCTGTTGTGCTAGCTGGAGTCCCATGACGAGTGCGTTGTACTCAGCAACATTGTTGGAGCACGGCTTCGAAAGAGAGTATGCGCGCTGGATGACCAGCTGATCGGGGGAGACCAAGACTACCCCCACTCCTGCGATGATTTGGCCGTTGGGGCCCGTTCTTGAAGTGCCATCGAAGAACATCCGCCAAACGGGGCTTCCTTCAGTGACGTTTGATTCTTGGACTTCATCCGGGATGTCTTCATAGAGTTTTGAAGATTCTGGGATGAGGTGTGCAGCTAAAAAGTCAGCCAGAGCCTGACCCTTGACCGCCTTCTGCGGGACAAACACCATGTTGTATGGCGTTAGTAGGATCGCCCATGTAGCCAGCCGGGAGTTTAATGACCCTGGCTTCGTCATGAGGACTCTGAGCGGATTGACTCGGAAAATGACGTAAATTGTCTGGCCCGAGACGTAATGACGAGTCTTCTGAATGGCAAACACCAAAGCCAAGCACTCCTTTTCAACGGGGTTGTACCGGTGTTCGGCCCCGATGAGTGTTCGACTGAGGTAGTAGATTGCTTGCTCGAAGCCTGTATCGCTGTTTTGAGCCAGCAGAGCGCCAAGAGAATGATCCATGGCACGGACGTAGAGGAGGAATGGTTTGCCGGCGACAGGTGCCACTAGGACTGGCGGGCTTGTCAAGTAAGCCTTGATGTCGTCGAAAGCCTTTTGGCACTCCTCTGTCCAGACGTAAGAGACTCCCTTCTTCATGAGCTGAGTATAGGGTTGACATTTACCGGAGAGGTTTGCTATGAACCTCCGGATGTATGCCAGACGTCCCTGTAAGCCCCGAAGTTCTCGAAGGTTCTTCGGAGGGTCCATGTTGAGGATGGCTTTAGTCTTCTCGGGATCGACATAAATGCCTTTTGCCGTGATGACAAAGCCCAAGAATTTGTCGCTAGAAACCCCCAGGAAGGATTTAGCGGGGTTCATTTTGAGTTGATGTGCCCGCATGAGATCAAAGACCGTCCTCAGGTCCTGTAGGTGATCTCTTTTGAGGCGGCTCTTGACTGCGATGTCGTCAACATAACACTCAACTGTCTTGCGAAGATGTTGACGAAAGATGGTACTCATCGCTCGTTGGTATGTTGCACCGGCATTCTTCAAGCCGAAGGGTATTACTGTGTAGCAGAAAACACCTTTCGGAGTCCTGAATGACGTGTGTTTTGCGTCATCGGGAAACATCTTGATTTGATTGTAGCCTGAATACCCGTCCATGAAGGACATGCGTTCAAAGCCACATGTGTTGTCGATCATTACATCGGTGATTGGGAGCGGGAATTCATCCTTCGGGCAAGCAGAGTTGAGATCCCTGAAGTCGATACAGACTCGTATCTTCCCGTTCTTCTTGGTGACAGGGACGACGTTGGCTACCCAGTCCGGGTGTTGTTCCTCACGGATGAAGCCACTGGTCAAGAGCTTGTCCACCTCCTGAACGATGGCATTCATGATGTCCGGGCGGAAGCGTCGCTGTTGTTGTTTGATAGGTTTGGCATCTGGTAAGATGTTCAACCTATGCATCGCGATCTGTGGATCGAGACCCGGCATGTCTTCGTAGCTCCAGGCGAAGACGTCAATATACTCTTTAGCCAGTTGGACTAAAGATTCTCGGTCTTCTCCTTCCAAGCTTTTGCTGATAAAGATGGGTTTAGAAGAAGACCCATCCCCGAGGTCGATCTGCTCGACTTCGTCTTCGGTGGGAGGTTCTCGTAACTCAAAACGAGACTCCCATTGTTCTCCTAGGCGTTGAGCCCAGGGTTCCTCTTCGAAGGGTTCCGGCGGTTGGTCTTCGCCTTCATCTTTCTGAGGTTGCGCCGATGTCATGTTAGCTGACAGCACTTTCCTGAAGACTGATCCGATACTGGTATCGGAATCCCACGTCGATGCTTCAGACGAGTGGGAATGTTCAATGTCTTCTGCGTCTGAACTCTCTGGAGTTGATGGCGGCGTGACATAGCCTAACCCCCGTCGAGTCCGATTGTAGTAATCCTGTGGCTTTCCATTGGGCATCGAAAGCCGGACAGGGAGATGCCGACCCTTGCCGTAGTTTAGGCCTTTATTGCTTTTCAGGTCGTAGCCCATCTTTTGGATGATGCGCTTTGTCGTATCCGTGTACCGATAGACTTGTACTCTGCCGGTATCAGGTTCGGGCTCGATTGACGGGAGGTCCTGATGACGCTCGACTTTGCCCGAGATGATGGTGCCTTCGTCTCGGCTTCGTGGGGGGATTATGAAGACTCCTTGAGACGGGGCCACTCGATTATGGTGGACGGTCGTTATTTATGTTTGCAACGACCGTAGAGCGTTGTCTAATGTATACATGGCATTCCAGTGTGGAAGACAAGAATAATTGAAAGACACTCTATTATTGATAAAGTGCGAGATTTTATCCCTTGAGATTACATTGTCTAAGGAGGGTGCGTCTACATCAGCAGAGATATATTCGCCAAGCTCCTCATCTATAAGCACTGGGGCCGGATCAAGAGAGTCCTCCACCGCTCTGACTTTGGGGTCTGAGAGGGTTATGTGAGCCCTCTCCGGCATTTTGGATGACTGCGGCGGCTTGCCTTTAAGACGCACCTTGAGAGGTACCTCGGTTGCGCCTCCGATGAGTGGCGCCTTCCCTTGTAATTTTACCACCAGGGGAGCCGCTGTTTGAGGTGGCTTTCCCTTGAGGCGTATCTTCAGGGGAACTTCGTGAGTCGGTGCTTTCCCTGATAGCTTGATGCTCATTGGAGGTGCCTTCTGGGGAGGCTTGCCCTTCAATCGGATTTTCAAGGGGGCGTCGGGAGTCATTTCGGGCTCCAAGTCCGGCTCTGTTGCCGTCTCTGCTTCATCATCGGCGTCGTTGGCTTCCTCCTCGTCAAGTGGCTTGTACAAGTCGGAATCGGTGAAGTAGGCCTCAATCCCTTTGAAGGGATCGATATCTGCAAACTCCGTCCGAATGACGCCGTTGGTGGATACATATTTCATGTATTGGTGGAGCGTGGAGGGCACCACCATGTACTCATGTAACCATGGTCGTCCGAGTAAGATGTTGTAGTTGACCTCGGCATCCACCACATAACAAGTCACCTCAGTTTTGAGGCTGCCGATGTGACACTTCAGCCGGATCTTGCCCAGTGGCTCGCTCTTGCTAGCGTTGAAGCCACTGATGGTCGTATTGGAGGGCGCCAGCCGGTACATTGGGATCCCCAGCTTTGATAGCAGCGCCTTTCGAATGATGCTTAGGGAAGACCCCGGATCGATCTGAATCCTGCTCACCTTTATCGAACCGATGTACCCTGTGTAATACAACGGTCGGTTATGTCGGTGATGCTTGAGCAGCATGTCTTGTTGGGTGAAAGTTATGTTTGGGATAACTTCATCCGCACAATGACAGTGTGCACAAGTAGTTGGGAGGTCTTCAGGCTGCTTGATTTGACTGAGAAAGGATTCGGCATCCTTCAGAGCTTCGCAGAGAGCTTCTCGGGAGTCCTTGGAGAGACGCAGGAGCTCGAACAAAGACAAGCGTGTAGGAGTACTGGCCAGTTGTGCCAGAATGTCAAAATTGTGGGGCTTGGCTAGCCCCGAAGCATTTTCTTTCCGCAGAGGTCTGTCGAAACGGGCCTCCACTTGCTTTTGTTTATTGGCTGCTGAGGGTTTGGATGGACCCTCCTCAGGGATGGTGCCAGGAGGCACCACTTCGGCGGCAGCTTCACCGGGCTGGGAGTTCTGTTGTGCACGCGTCTGCACAGGAAGCGCCTCTTCCGTTGAAGAAGAGACCGTGCGGCAAGACTTGATCTTCCTGCCTTTTGCTTTGGAGGTAGGGCGTACCTCCGGTTGAGTTACCTCGGAGACGAGGTCGGGGTGAACCCAGAGGACCTCTCCTCGAGATGTGGTGAGTGGGACAAGTCCACTCACATTGTCACGGGTGGGTGGCAAGTTCACCACCTCCATTGTCGCCTTAGGGATGGGGACGACGCCATCTTGTGTGGTAATCGGCGGCAAGGTGCCGAACTGAAGTGACACCACATTAGCTGACACCGTCTTCTCTTCGTAGTCGACAGAGATTACATCCGCATTGATCATGCGCTGGATGTAATTTTTGAGGACGTAGCAGTCCTTGGTCGGGTGTCCGACAAACCGATGGTAGTGACAGTACCTCGGGTTGTCCACTTTCTCGACTTCATCGGGCCGCTTCGGGTCCGGAAGCTTGATCTTGTCACCCTGCTTCAGTATCTCAAAGAGTTGCAGGGTGTCGTCATCATTGAATGAATAAACCTCCTTGGGTCTCGGTGCCAGTGGAGGCTTTTGAGTAGGCGCAGATGCGCCCTTCGAGGCATTAACAGTCAATGCCTGTTTTCCCTTTGTTTCTCGTCCGGAGTTGTTGATTGCGGACTTTTTCCCCTTATCGTCAAAGGCGGGGAAGCTAACACCCAGAAGACGTGCATTGGCCGCCTTCTTCTCTGCAGCTTCAGCTTCGATGATTAGGGAGCACCAGTCGGGAGGGGGAGTAGAGTTAAGCCAGAGCTTTACTGCAGGCAGCATGTTCATACTGCAAGCGGAGAGAAGCGCATGCTCTGGCATGCCTGGAGGTAGCCTGAAGCAGGCCTGACGGAAGCGTTTGATGAATGTCCGAACCGTTTTCTTGTCCTTCTGGCGTATCTCAATGAGAGACGCCATCGTCATATCCTTCCCACCGTCGTAGAAGCGGTCGAGGAAGAGGCGTGTCAGGTCGTCGAAGGACGATATGGAATTATCGGGGAGGCTGCAGTACCAGTCATACGCCACCCCTTTCAGGGCCCCAACAAAGATGCTGGTGAGGAGCGCGTCCTCCTTCAGAAGATGCCCTGTCTGCGACTGGAAGTACGTCAGGTACCGTCGTGGAGAGTCCTTCCCGTCATACGGCGTGAGTGTTTGTGGTTTATACTTTGGGGGATAAACCACCTTGTTCCACTCAAGGGGATAAGGCTGGGGAATGCCCATCTTTTGGCGCTCCTTCTGCCTGTTCTTGGACTCGAAGCGCTCCCGCAGATCTTTGATCATTTCGACCACGTCCTCCATGGAGCTAGGAGTCGGGGAAGGAGGTACCACCCGGAGTGGAGCGTTTGAGGGCTCCGACGTCCGGGGTGCTTCTGTGTCTGAGGGTGTCCGTTGGAGGGGCACACTCGACTCTCCATTGGCTCCTGGGTCGGGACTATTTGAAGGTGTCCTGATCAAGGCCGACCGCATCTCAAACACTGCTTGAGTCAGTGCTTGCATTGAGGCAGAGAGGGTTTTGAGTCCTCCCTCTAGCGAGTCTATGCGCTGGACATTGTCCTGTGGCGGCGCATCAGTCTCAAGATCACCCCCGGTCATGTATACTGTCATGACACGGCCGGAAGTGGATGGATTAGTTGAGGCTTCACTCTCAGCCTCGCTCTCATGTGGGGGAGTCACTTCTCCTGGTGTTTGGCCACCCCCAGCCACATTCTGGAGTTTGTCTTCGACAGGCGCATCTGCAAGGGCCTGACTGCCCTCAGCTCTGTCTTGAAGGGCCTCTTCGTTTCCAGCACTACCCCCGGCGGTGTCCTGGAGGACATTGTCATTTTGAGGGGCTTCAGGGAGGCCATCTTCGCCTTGATGAAGATCCGCCGCAGCTGTGCTTTGGACATCTTCGTCTTCGGAAGGAGGCTCGACAAGGATCTGGCTACCCCCAGCTTCCTCCAAGAACTTCTTCCTCGACCGAGTGCCTTCGAACACTCCAGAGGTCGAGACAGCTGCCTTGGTTTTCCTCGGCTGGCTTTTGGATGAAGACGAGGAATTGGCAGTCGTCTTCCGGACAGATGAGGAGTTGGAGATCACGTTGCATGAAGCAACCTTTAGCTCCTCTTCTGCTGACACCTTCGTCCCAAGGCGATGTCGGAGGGGGGTCGATGATTGTAGTCGTTGGAAGACCGACTGCTTTGGCGGTACTGCCGACTTGCAACAGCAGTTGATGGTGACCACTGCACAAGTGTGCCCCGTGAGAGGCGCATCGTGCTTGTTGGTCAACTCCCCTGACCGGCGCTTGCGAGTGATCACGTTGCGCAGGTTGTTGGAGGAGAGTGCTACCCTCACACCCCTCTCAGGCGCATGGCAGGGCCAAGCGCCGGGGTGGTCGGGTGAGTGCTGCGCCCCCTGATCTAATACCAAGCAGGTATCACGATCAGTAGTGGGGGAACCACAGCATTTGAAGTGACTTGAACAGACCTCAAACACACAACCAGAGGAGGCGCGGGAGTTCAAGACCACTGAGTTTACCTCTCTCGGCTTGGTTGTGCACGCAGTGAATGCGCCCAAGCGAGATGAGGACTTTGAAGGTCGACTCGTTGTTGGTGCAGAAGCACTTGAGTCAACCTTGTACAACTTGCCATCGGCAGCGCGCGTGATTGTAAGCGCGTGCCTCTGGCCGGCTGCTGGCATAGTACGTTTGCGACGCATGGCCCGTGCCGCCTTGGATTTCTTCGTACCAGCCCGCTGGGGCGTATAGTACTCAGCATCCAAATTCTCCTCGCCATTACAGCGAATGAGTCTGTCAAAGACAGAGGCTCTTTGTGGCGCATCAGAAGTGATGCGCGGGGCATTGGCTGCGCCCCTGCTCCGTCGACGTATCTTCCTCGCCTGAGAGGAAGATGGCTGGGGAACGTGGTCAGCCGCACGCTTCCCCGAGAGATGCGCTGCATCAGCGGGCGCACCTTGACTACTGAGGACGTCAGCAGGAAGGGAAGGCTGGACGGGCGCATCCCCTTCAACGGTGGTGCCCGAGGCGTCGACTTTGCGCACCCAGACTGCGCGGGTCTTCTTCGGCTTCGACAGCCGCTTCGAAGGACTCGCACTTCCTTCAGAAATGAACTCCTCGTACGCCTGTTGATTGAGGCGCACTACCAGCGTCTTGTGGGAGGAGCCCACCTTCACGTCGTCGGCCTGTGACACAACCTTCTCGGTAGAGGAGAAAGAAGTCCCCAGCAGAGTCACCAGCTTGTTTGCCATTAAAATTATTTTGATTAAAATTTTAATACAAACAGAACAGTGTTACAATGTAGGACTTAGATGTAGTCCTAGGAGTACACTTTTGTTTAAGCTGGGTCCTTAGTGCCAATGGAGCGAGTGGTAATGCGTTGACTCCGTTGACCGGCTGACGACGGTTATCGGTTCTCTGAAGGTGTTGATTGCTCTGGGTGCTGGAGCTTGCTGAGAGGAGGAAGACGTTGAGTGTCTAGAACTGCCTCTCCGGTGATTCTCTGTTGTGGATTCTCTCTGTGTTATGAGTCTTCTTTTTTGTGTGTCCTCTGTGTGTGAAGGAGATGATCCTTCTATTTATAGTTTTGTAGGCTGGCTGCTCATGCGCGCATGCAGGATGCGCCGGTGTGGGGACGCCACGTGGAGGTTGCTGATGGAGACGCATGGATGCTGCGCCCTGATCGAGGGGGAGAACTCTTCATACTGCTGTTGTGAGCCGACACGTAGCAGAGAGAAAATCTTTCCGTTGCTGAAATCTTGGATGAGTTGAGTCAAAGGACACGTGTCGTCGACTCGTGGTTCGAAGATCTCGGATTTGGTGGAGAGGAGTGATCTGGTGGGCTGCACCTTGGATTGGGCGCAGGAGGAGGCTGCGGCTCATAACCTTTAGGAGTTACAAACCATTTGGGGCGCATAGCTTTTGAGGTGCATGTAAAGCTTCAACTGGAGACTCTTCTTCTGTCTTTAGGGATCAGTGAAGGGTCTGAGGCGCATGACTTTTGAGGCGCATGCTGGTTTGGACGCATGGCCGTAGAGGCGCATGCTGATGGTGGAGTGGCCACGTGGCAGTAGCCGTCGAAATAAAGTTATGATGATGCTGACGTTGTCGACGCTTCGTTTTCTGAAAAAGCTGTCGACTGTTCAGACTTTGGGAGGCGTGCTGCCAACTCTGTCAGTTCAACATTTAATGTTGGTGACGTTCGATGGACAGCTGAGTGGGCGCGTCGGTTGGCGTTCCACTCGGTATGGAGATGTGTGGGGGCGCATCCTCTGTAATGCGCCGAGTACTGTAGGGCGCGTCTGTGTGATACGCCTGATGCCGAAGGGCGCGTCCGTGTGATGCGCTGTCTGGCTGGCGCATCGGACATGTCTTTTAATGATGCGGCTATCTCGCTCTTCGAGTGCTATAAATAGCCGTTTGGCTGAATTCGAGGCGTCCGGTTCATCCATTTAATGTAAATTCATTGCACGAAATTCGGAGGGCCATCCACTTGGCGCGTGGGTTTGATCTGCCCGGCCTATAAATAGTGGCATGGAGAGAAGATTTGCTTCTCATTCCCTCACGTACTTCTAATATGAACTTGAACATGCGGGTGCATTCTGTTGACGAAGTGCTCCCGAGGGTGAAGATGAGACGCTGTGTTGTCTTCGATGCACTTGAAGGTGACTGTTACATCCAAAAGACGGAGTCGAGGGCTTCCGAGGCAGGCGGAAGGTGCCTGTTGCATCCAAAGATAGGGATGCTCGGGCCTTGTCTCCGTTATTCGGGAAGAGCCGTAGATCGGAATGGCGGTGCTAGGCTTTCTCTTCCTTCAAAGTGGGTGTCGCCCACTCTGGTTGTGTTGAGAGCTTCCTTGTGCCATGATTTCGATCACGGTCTTCCTTGGGCTTTGGAAGCCTCCCCTGGCCACAGCTTTGCCGTGCTCCTCTCTTCCTTGGTTCCAGCCAGAGGGTTAAATGCTTTGTGGAAGCACTTATCCGGTAATCCTGGCTGGAAGAGCGGTGCATAACTGGGCTCTGCTCGGCCAGGTGAGCCTGGCTGGAAGAATTTGGCTGAAGGGATGCACATAGCTGGGCTGGATGCACATAGCTGGGCTGGATGCACATAACTGAGCTGCTGAAGAGATGGCGGGATGCGCCTGGATGGAGGCGCATAGTGATGCTGCGCCTGACTGATGGCGCATGGTGGCTGCTGCGCTTATCTGGAGGCGCGTGGTAGCCGCTGGCTGTAGACTTAGGATCTTTCCTTTGTAGAAATTCTCCTTTGTACAACCTTTTCTTAGACATGTAATAGACTTCTGTATATAAAAGTCTTCTTTCGAATGTCTATCTTTATTGATCTTGCTGTGAAGTTCTTCGTCTGAGTTCTGGCGCATGTAGTGTCTGGCGCATGGGCTTTCTGGTTGTGAAATTCCATGCTTCTACAAGACCCCCTTCAAAGTTTTTAAAACTTTTGAATAAGTTTTAGAATACTTTGAATAAGAAGCATGGAGGTCAGGGCGCATGATTTCTGGGCGCATGCCTGTTCGGGCGCATGCTCTTCTCAGTTAATGATGATGGTGCCTCGGTAACCGAAAAGATTAATGATGATCTTTTGGTTTCATTTGCTGCTATCCTTGCACAGAACCCGAGGCGACGGCTGAGATCACACGTCATCTGTTCACGCGTGCGACCAAGCCCAATAAATAGGTAAGAGTTGGAGAGAGAAAGGGTTCTTCTTCTCTGTGCCTCTGCTTCTTTAGAGTTTCTTCTTCAAAACCCTAACTTCTCCTTCCTCGAGAGAATGGCTCCCAAGACTCCTCGCGGTGCTGCCGGCAAAGGGAAGGAGAAAGCGAAGGAGTCCGCGGAGGTTGCGGCGGCTGTCGTTCCCCGTCGGCCTGTCGAAGTTCGGCCGGAGGTGGTTGGTAAGTCTCATTGTCCGTACGCCAACGCACATAGGCCTTGAGTCTTTAATGATGTGCCGCGGTCTTTACCCGCCGACGCGCATGGGTTTAAACCCTGGTGATGCGCCGAGGCTATACTGCTGACGCGCATGGGTTCAAATCCTGATCATGCGCCGAGGCCATACTGCTGACGCGCATGGGTTCAAACCCTGATGATGCGCCGAGGCCATGCGCATAGGTTCAATCCCTGATGATGCGCCGTAGTTTTCTCCTTTAGACACATTGTGTGTTCTCTTCTGACTTTTTCTGATCTTTTGCTAGTGTCGATGGCAATCCCGCTTTTGAGTGAAGTTTTCTTGGAGGCTGCCTTCAACCAAATGGGAGTAGAGCATAACGAGGAAGTGATAAACCCTGCTCAAGATGCTCTTATGCTGGATCAGCCTCCTGAGAGAATGACCCTAATCCGTGAACAGCAGCATTGGTTCCTCAAACGGATGATGGAGCGTGGAGTCATTAAATCTTCCACATCTGATAAAGTGACCTTCCTGAAGCCTGAGTTCCTGTTTGGAGACCGTCTCACTTCTACTGACTCGTCAGTGCTAAAGGTCAAGGAGGACTGGTTCTTTACTGCGAATGGAGTGCATATGACTGTTAAGCAACTTGAACGTCAGTGGCCTTTGACGTCCTTCTGTCGCCTTGTTTCCCAGAGGAGGATGTCTTGGGAGCTTACCCCTTCTCAGGGGGGGCGGTGACTGGTGTCATCCAAATTGATTCTACTTCCGACCAAAGGGATGCTTTGACCGTTGTACGGTCTGGGTCTTCTTACACTTGGCGGACTTTACGTCCTGGGAGCCTCTACAGTGATGTACCCATTGATACGCTTGCTTATAGTGCTTCGACTTTTACACATCGTATGTTTTTGATGGAACGCTCCTACCCGACAGGAGAGTTTCGGGTGGAGGGTTGGTGCCATTACGTCTCCAAATGGGATAAACTGACGCTCTGGATCTTGTCGCGATTTCGGACTGAGCTCCGAGAGATCGGGTTGACTGCCGCGATCCGTGCTACCCAGGCGGGTGTTAACCTTAATAGGCACATGTTCCTCGCACTCCTGGAGATGTTTGATATTCATACCGGGACCTTCTTTACTCCGGTAGGGGAGTTAGGACTCACACTTCATGAGATGTATGAGGTGTCTAAACTCCCTTGGGGGTCGGAGCCCTATGAAGAGTACTTTCCAACCAATGAGGAACTTCAGAACCTGGGGGACAGAGCTGATGAGATGACGGCCGTCTTCAAGGAAGTGGCGAGTCATCATTACTATGTGCAGAAAAGGGATAAAAGCGGGTCGCAGCCCCATGTGACCGCTTGGAGAGATTATGTCTTTAGACAAGACAAAGAGGATTCTTCGAAGTTTTCTACTCCGCCGGCGCTCTCTCGTAGCGAGGTGCTGTCCGAAATGAGCACGTTAGGGGAGAAGAATCCCCGAGGAAATGAAGACCAACAGTCAGATGCACGCTCCTACAGCTGCTTCTGGCACCTTGCTTATCCAATGTCATCCAAGGCGGTTTTGGTCGCCTATCTGATGATATGGCTCCGGGATTGCGTGTTCGCAGGTGGATCCGGTGCCGTCGAGAGGGTGACTCGAAACTTAATCCTGCCAGCCGTAAAATTGGTCTTCGGCCGGCGCTTGGCTCTCCTCCCCGCAATGGTATGTAACCTGCAGCGAGGTTTGCGAGAGTTTGCTGGAAATATGATTCATGATAGAGGCAGAAAAAATAACTTCCCGCGCGCCGAACTGCCGTTTCACTATTTGATGGGATGGCTGATTCTGCATCATCCCAGTGTGATGAGCCCAGGCTCGGAAGGAGATTATAAGGCTGGAGATGCATTCCTTCGTCGTTTCCATCGGAGGAGCTGGTCGCATACTGGTGTCCCGGTTTGTAGAAAGGTTTTATCCCGTCTTCAGGGTTGGGAGATCACCAAAGTTGGTCCCATCTATTTGGGTTTTGAGGCCAACGAGGATTTAAGGGACCTGGGCGAAGGTACCACTACTCTGCCTCAATGGGGATTCCGCTGGTTGCAAAGTATCCGGCCGTCCCATCTGGTGTACCGGAACAGAAATCAGTGCTACCTGGAACCGTACTTGCCGAGCCGCTTTGCGCGGCAATTTGGTTATGCTCAGATGATGTTGGATAACCCCAGTATTACCCTGGGATATGTTGGAAGTTTATTGGATGGTGCACGAGCTTGGCATTACTATAATGCCGGATGTACCGGAGCTCGTTTTACGTTGCCCGTCCCCGATCCGCGGCCGCCCATTCTTTACTCGGCTGCCAAATTTTACTGTGTTATGGCTGCCCCGCCCTCCGGATATGACAGGGAGACCAGCCTTATCGCAGGCACCCAGTTAGCAGCGACTGGGGATACGCCAGTGAAGGCCCGGTCGCATCGTCCGTCAGGGGTGGGTCAACGGAGTGCCCCCTCCGCATCACAAGCAAAACCCTCGGGCGATCGATCGAAACGATGTGCAGATACAGGGGCTGAATCTCTTGTGTCGAAGAAGCAGAAGAGGGCATCGTTACCGACGGTGTCATCGGATTCGGCGTCCGAAGAGGTAAGGACATCCTACTAAATCTGATTTTGGTTCCGCCACTTACGAGGCCCCATCTTCTTTTGTAGGAGCCGCTAAAAAGAAAACCTCGTACCCCAAAGTCGGGTGGGAGTAGGCGAGAAGAGATGGCGAGCTCGTCTGGAGTGCGTATCCCGCCGACAATGATGTCTCTCATGGAGGAAGATCCGGAGGATACTGTCATCGTGGAGGTTTCGGTATCCCCGGGTTATGTCAGGAGGGAACCTGAGGGTGCAGCAGCTTCCGAGGTGACGAAGGCCACAGCAGAGGCTTCACATATCGAAGGTTTAGCAAGTGCGCAGCTTCCTGGTGATGAAGAGGAATGGAGTTCATCATCTTCCGATGACATCGCTCCGGAGCTGCAGGAGTCTGTTGCGGGGGCAGCAGAAGCAGTGAGAATAGAGGAGAGGGTTGATTCCCCTCCTTGTCATGATGAAGGGAGGTCGGCTGAATCATTACCAAATCCTTCCTTGGCTTCAACCATGGACATAGAGATGGCTACCGATCAGGTGGTAGCGACAGATTTTGTCCCTGTAGAGGGACTTGAGAAGAATGAGACCCTTCTGCCGGTCTTGTCTCCTGGGGCTGGCCAGGAGATAAATGTTGATCTCCCCGTTTTGCCGGGGGAGGTAGCTGATGCTGATAGAACGTCGGGGGTAGAAGAGGTGGCCGTTGACGTCGGTGATTTCTCCGGGCTTGAGAAGGGTAAGGGTGTGGAACCCTCTGTTGCTCCTTCCACTTGGGGTACTATCACGACGCATGTGCCGGCTCCTTCTGTTCCTTCGGCTCCTCGGGCTAGCAGTCTGGCCCCTGTTGATGAAGAGCCTATTGCTGCCGAGGTTCAAACCTCTCAGATCGAGGTTGGCGGATTTTCCTCCGATCCGCAGACTGTAGTAGCTCCCCCAACTCCTGCTATGACGCCGCAGGTGCTGGCGGATGCCGACGAGTATGTGAAGTTTCTCGTCGAGGGAGTGTACAAAATGCTGGAGAAAGGTGTATCTGCAGTGATGGATGGCAAGGGGAGCTTTGCGACGGCAAAAGCTTTGGCAATGCCTTGTATCGAGCTGATCCGCATTCACCAAGGCCATGACCATATGGCCAAAATTCTGGAGGTTTCGGTGATTGAGCTGGACGAGCGGCTCGCGGAACTGCAGCGCATCCAACGAAATGACCTCTCTGTCTTGATAGATGCAGAGATAGGGAAGTTGATTGCTGAAATCGAGGCTTCCCATCGAGCCGATGTGAGCAGTTGGGAGCGTGAAGTGGCTGGGACTGAGGCTGCGGCGGAGCAGTTGTCTCAATCTATGGAGAAGACGACGGAGAAGCGGGCTGCGGTGGACGCTAACATCGCAGAGGTTGATGCTCAGATGCGCCGTCTTGAAGACCAGCGGGCCCAACTTCAACTAGAAGCTGATCGTGTCCTGGCTGAACACGTGGCATTCAAGCAGGAGGAAGCGGCTCTTACTCAGCGGACCCTTGCTTTGGCTCAGCAGCGACGACAGCTTGATGAGAAGTATGAGAGTAAAACTTTCGCTGAGGCTGTCGGATTAATGCGTCAAGAAGCCGAGCTCCGAGTCCAGGCGACTGTGGAAACTCGCACTGCCGACCTGAGACGTCGAGTCAGAGAACTCTCATCCCACCCTGGAGAGGATCGGGGACTGTAGTTTCTCTTCTTTTTATGTATTTTTGCAACTCTTGCTGGGGAAATAGCGTATTTCTGTACTCCCTTTTTTTGAAAAATAAAGAAATACACTATCTCTTTTTTTTGTGATGTGTTCATTTTTGATCTCATGAACTTGATGATTTATGTGGACCTATTATCTTTTGCGCACCTTAGTTTTTAGGTACAGATAATAAGTTTGAAGGAACCAACATGTTTGCTCAGAGGTAATGTGGACATGGCAATCATTAGGTTCAAATGATAGAACCTTCCTACTCAGAGGTATTTATGGACGTGGTAGGAATGATCCTGGGGGATACGCTGAACAACTCAGAGGTAATGTGGACGTGGAAGTTCTGCGATCAATGTACGACAACACAGGAGTTGTTTGTACGGGATGTTTACTCAGAGGTAATGTGGACGTGGTAAACATGAAGGATAGCGTAAGCTCACGAAATGTAAGGTTCCGCTTTGTAGGATGTAGAGAGACAACTCAGATGTAATGTGGACGTGGTTATCTTTCTACGGAAGGATGCCACGGAACAGCTGGGTTCCGGAAGCGTTTGATTTTATGAAAAGAGGTTGTTTGGGGAAATACATGTCTTGGAGGATGTCAAGAATAGTACTTCTTTAGGAACTTGCCGCTGATGGGCATCATGAACAAGTTCCCATTGGGTTTGGCGAGGCGGTAAGCACCGTTTGAGTATACCGTCTCAATGATGAAGGGTCCTTCCCATTTGGGCTCGAACTTCCCTGGTGTCTTGTGAGTTAACACCATTGGCCTTCTGACTGCTAAAACCAGGTCGCCAACTTGGAAAGTTCTTTGCTTGACCTTCTTGTTGAAAGCCTGTGATATACGGGCTTGGTAAAGTTCGATGCGTTGTTGAGCTAGGAGACGCTTTTCGTCAAGTGCCTCCAGTTCCCGCAGACGACGACGTTGATTGTCTTCTTCTGTGAGTTTGTTTGTGATCGCTACTCGGAGTGAGGGGATCTGGATCTCGAGAGGCAGTACCGCTTCGCTCCCGTAGACCAGGAAGAATGGTGTGTTGCCTGTTGGGGTCCGTACCATTGTGCGGTAGGCCCAGAGACATTCGCCGAGCTTTTCGTCCCAGTCGCGTTTGTTGGATGACACGACCTTTTTGAGCAGCCTGACGATAGTTTTGTTGAACGCCTCGGCCAATCCGTTTGCTGCCGGATTGTAGGCGGTTGAGGCCACGTTTTGAATGCGATTCTTGTCACAGAACCTGCTGAAAATGTGGCTGATGAACTGGGGACCATTGTCATGAATGATTCGCCTGGGTACTCCGAAACGGTAAATGACATGGTGTTTGATAAAGCTGACCACCCTGGAGCTTTTTACTTCCGCTAGTGGGACTGCTTCCGCCCATTTGGAGAAGTAATCGGTGATGGCCAGGATGAAACGATGTCCTCTTGATGAAGGAGGGGTGATTGGTCCTACAATGTCCATGCCCCAGGCTTCGAATGGCCAGGAGGCGACTGTAGGATGTAGAGGTTCAGACGGTGTATGTATGAAGTCTGTATGAAGTTGGCATGCATGGCACTTCTTAGCATATTCCACTGCGTCGGCGGCCATGGTTGGCCAGTAGTAGCCCATACGTCGCAGTCGATCTTGCAACTTAGGACCTGGTTGGTGAGCTCCGCAAGTTCCGTCATGAGCTTCTCGAAGAGCTTCGGCCACTTCTTCGTTAGACAGGCATCGAAGGAGAAGCCCGTCGAAGGAGCGTCGGTACAGCATTTTAGTGGCTGTATCGTAGTAGAATCGAAGAGAGCGTCTCCTGACTGAGACGGCTTCCTTCGGGTCTTCCGGAAGGATTCCGTAGACGGCGAAGTCGATGAACGGGAATCTCCAGTCTCGGACATTAACATCGGTGTTTGTCGGCACGGCGTGAGCCATTTGCAAACATAGGTTGTTTCTGGGACAAATTAAGTCTCGGCCAGTTACCGTGACATAGTGTTGAGTCCCAAGGGGCGCGGCCAATGAGGCTGCGAGGCCAGCCAGAGCGTCAGCCTACAAGTTTTGTAGACGGGGTACATGTTCGATGAAGAACCCAGTGAAGGTTGAAATGATGTTCAATGCAACTTCATGGTAAGGGATCAAATCTTCATGGCGAACCTCGTATTGCCCCCGAATCTGGTTTACGACGAGTTTCGAGTCGCCGTAGGCTTCCAGATGATCCACCCCCAGCTGTTGTGCTAGCTGGAGTCCCATGACGAGTGCGTTGTACTCAGCAACATTGTTGGAGCACGGCTTCGAAAGAGAGTATGCACGCTGGATGACCAGCTGATCGGAGGAGACCAAGACTACCCCCACTCCTGCGATGATTTGGCCGTTGGGGCCCGTTCTTGAAGCGCCATCGAAGAACATCCGCCAAACGGGGCTTCCTTCAGTGACGTTTGATTCCTGGACTTCATCCGGGATGTCTTCATAGAGTTTTGAAGATTCTGGGATGAGGTGTGCAGCTAAAAAGTCAGCCAGAGCCTGATCCTTGACCGCCTTCTGCGGGACAAACACCATGTTGTATGGCGTTAGTAGGATCGCCCATGTAGCCAGCCGGGAGTTTAATGACCCTGGCTTCGTCATGAGGACTCTGAGCGGATTGACTCGGGAAATGACGTGAATTGTCTGGCCCGAGACGTAATGACGAGTCTTCTGAATGGCAAACACCAAAGCCAAGCACTCCTTTTCAACGGGGTTGTACCGGTGTTCGGCCCCGATGAGTGTTCGACTGAGGTACTAGATTGCTTGCTCGAAGCCTGTATCGCTGTTTTGAGCCAGCAGAGCGCCAAAAGAATGATCCATGGCACGGACGTAGAGGAGGAATGGTTTGCCGGCGACAGGTGCCACTAGGACTGGCGGGCTTGTCAAGTAAGCCTTGATGTCATCGAAAGCCTTTTGGCACTCCTCTGTCCAGACGTAAGAGACTTCCTTCTTCATGAGCTGAGTAAAGGGTTGACATTTACCGGAGAGGTTTGCTATGAACCTCCAGATGTATGCCAGACGTCCCTGTAAGCCCCGAAGTTCTCGAAGGTTCTTCGGAGGGTCCATGTTGAGGATGGCTTTAGTCTTCTCGGGATCGACATGAATGCCTTTTGCCGTGATGACAAAGCCCAAGAATTTGCCGCTAGAAACCCCCAGGAAGGATTTAGCGGAGTTCATTTTGAGTTGATGTGCCCGCATGAGATCAAAGACCGTCCTCAAGTCCTGTAGGTGATCTCTTTTGAGGCGGCTCTTGACTGCGATGTCGTCAACATAACAATCAACTGTCTTGCGAAGATGTTGACGGAAGATGGTACTCATCGCTCGTTGGTATGTTGCACCGGCATTCTTCAAGCCGAAGGGCATTACTGTGTAGCAGAAAACACCTTTCGGAGTCCTGAATGACGTGTGTTTTGCGTCATCGGGGAACATCTTGATTTGATTGTAGCCTGAATACCCGTCCATGAAGGACATGCGTTCAAAGCCACATGTGTTGTCGATCATTACATCGGTGATTGGGAGCGGGAATTCATCCTTCGGACAAGCAGAGTTGAGATCCCTGAAGTCGATACAGACTCGTATCTTCCCGTTCTTCTTGGTGACAGGAACGACGTTGGCTACCCAGTCCGGGTGTTGTTCCTCACGGATGAAGCCACTGGTCAAGAGCTTGTCCACCTCCTGATCGATGGCATTCTTGATGTCCGGGCGGAAGCGTCGCTGTTGTTGTTTGATAGGTTTGGCATCTGGTAAGATGTTCAACCTATGCATCGCGATCTGTGGATCGAGACCCGGCATGTCTTCGTAGCTCCAGGCAAAGACGTCAATATACTCTTTAGCCAGTTGGACTAAAGATTCTCGGTCTTCTCCTTCCAAGCTTTTGCTGATAAAGATGGGTTTAGAAGAAGACCCATCCCCGAGGTCGATCTGCTCGACTTTGTCTTCGGTGGGAGGTTCTCGTAACTCAAAACGAGACTCCCATTGTTCTCCTAGGCGTTGAGCCCAGGGTTCCTCTTCGAAGGGTTCCGGCGGTTGGTCATCGCCTTCATCTTTCTGAGGTTGCGCCGATGTCATGTTAGCTGACAGCACTTTCCTGAAGACTGATCCGATACTGGTATCGGAATCCCACGTCGATGCTTCAGACGAGTGGGAATGTTCAATGTCTTCTGCGTCTGAACTCTCTGGAGTTGATGGCGGCGTGACATAGCCTAACCCCCGTCGAGTCCGATTATAGTAATCTTGTGGCTTTCCATTGGGCATCGAATGCCGGACAGGGAGATGCCGACCCTTGCCGTAGTTTAGGCCTTTATTGCTTTTCAGGTCGTAGCCCATCTTTTGGATGATGCGCTTTGCCGTATCCGTGTACCGATAGACTTGTACTCTGCCGGTATCAGGTTCGGGCTCGATTGACAGGAGGTCCTGATGACGTTCGACTTTGCCCGAGATGATGGTGCCTTCGTCTCGGCTTCGTGGGGGGATTATGAAGACTCCTTGAGACGGGGCCACTCGATTATGGTGGACGGTCGTTATTTGTGTTTGCAACGACCGTAGAGCGTTGTCTAATGTATACATGGCATTCCAGTGTGGAAGACAAGAATAATTGAAAGACACTCTATTATTGATAAAGTGCGAGATTTTATCCCTTGGGATTACATTGTCTAAGGAGAGTGCGTCTACATCAGCAGAGATATATTCGCCAAGCTCCTCATCTGTAAGCACTGGTGCCGGATCAGGAGAGTCCTCCACCGCTCTGACTTTGGGGTCTGAGAGGGTTATGTGAGCCCTCTCCGGCATTTTGGATGACTGCGGCGGCTTGCCTTTAAGACGCACCTTGAGAGGTGCCTCGGTTGCGCCTCCGATGAGTGGCGCCTTCCCTTGTAATTTTACCACCAGGGGAGCCGCTGTTTGAGGTGGCTTTTCCTTGAGGCGTATCTTCAGGGGAGCTTCGTGAGTCGGTGCTTTCCCTGATAGCTTGATGCTCATTGGAGGTACCTTCTGGGAAGGCTTGCCCTTCAATCGGATTTTCAAGGGGGCGTCGGGAGTCATTTCGGGCTCCAAGTCCGGCTCTGTTGCCGTCTCTGCTTCATCATCGGCGTCGTTGGCTTCCTCCTCGTCAAGTGGCTTGTACAAGTCGGAATCGGTGAAGTAGTCCTCAATCCCTTTGAAGGGATCGATATCTGCAAACTTCGTCCGGATGATGCCGTTGGTGGATACATATTTCATGCATTGGTGGAGCGTGGAGGGCACCACCATGTACTCATGTAACCATGGTCGTCCGAGTAAGATGTTGTAGTTGACCTCGACATCCACCACATAACAAGTCACCTCAGTTTTAAGGCTGCCGATGTGACACTTCAGCCGGATCTTGCCCAGTGGCTCGCTCTTGCTAGCGTTGAAGCCACTGATGGTCGTATTGGAGGGCGCCAGCCGGTACATTGGGATCCCCAGCTTTGATAGCAGCGCCTTTGGAATGATGCTTAGGGAAGACCCCGGATCGATCTGAATCCTGCTCACCTTTACCGAACCGATGTACCCTGTGTAATACAACGGTCGGTTATGTCGGTGATGCTTGAGCAGCATGTCTTGTTGGGTGAAAGTTATGTTTGGGATAACTTCATCCGCACAATGACAGTGTGCACAAGTAGTTGGGAGGTCTTCAGGCTGCTTGATTTGACTGAGAAAGGATTCGGCATCCTTCAGAGCTTCACAGAGAGCTTCTCGGGAGTCCTTGGAGAGACGCAGGAGCTCGAACAAAGACAAGCGTGCAGGAGTACTGGCCAGTTGTGCCAGAATGTCAAAATTGTGGGGCTTGGCTAGCCCCGAAGCATTTTCTTTCCGCAGAGGTCTGTCGAAACGGGCCTCCACTTGCTTTTGTTTATTGGCTGCTGAGGGTTTGGATGGACCCTCCTCAGGGATGGTGCCAGGAGACACCACTTCGGCGACAGCTTCACCGGGCTGGGAGTTCTGTTGTGCACGCGTCTGCACCGGAAGCACCTCTTCCGTTGAAGAAGAGACCGTGCGGCAAGACTTGATCTTCCTGCCTTTTGCTTTGGAGGTAGGGCGTACCTCCGGTTGAGTTACCTCGGAGACGAGGTCGGGGTGAACCCAGAGGACCTCTCCTCGAGACGTGGTGAGTGGGACAAGTCCACTCACATTGTCACGGGTGGGTGGCAAGTTCACCACCTCCATTGTCGCCTTAGGGATGGGGACGACGCCATCTTGTGTGGTAGTCGGCGGCAAGGTGCCGAACTGAAGTGACACCACATTAGCTGACACCGTCTTCTCTTCGTAGTCGACGGAGATTACATCCGCATTGATCATGCGCTGGATGTAATTTTTGAGGACGTAGCAGTCCTTGGTCGGGTGTCCGACAAACCGATGGTAGTGACAGTACCTCGGGTTGTCCACTTTCCCGACTTCATCGGACCGCTTCGGGTCCGGAAGCTTGATCTTGTCACCCTGCTTCAGTATCTCAAAGAGTTGCAGGGTGTCGTCATCATTGAATGAATAAACCTCCTTGGGTCTCGGTGCCAGTGGAGGCTTTTGAGTAGGCACAGATGCGCCCTTCGAGGCATTAACAGTCAATGCCTGTTTCCCCTTTGTTTCTCGTCCGGAGTTGTTGATTGCGGACTTTTTCCCCTTATCGTCAAAGGCGGGGAAGCTAACACCCAGAAGACGTGCATTGGCCGCCTTCTTCTCTGCAGCTTCAGCTTCGACGATTAGGGAGCTCTAGTCGGGAGGGGGAGTAGAGTTAAGCCAGAGCTTTACTGCAGACAGCATGTTCATACTGCAAGCGGAGAGAAGCGCATGCTCTGGCATGCCTGGAGGTAGCCTGAAGTAGGCCTGACGGAAGCGTTCGATAAATATCCGAACCGTTTCCTTGTCCTTCTGGCGTATCTCAATGAGAGACGCCATCGTCATGTCCTTCCCACCGTCGTAGAAGCGGTCGAGGAAGAGGCGTGTCAGGTCGTCGAAGGACGATATGGAATTATCGGGGAGGCTGCAGTACCAGTCATACGCCACCCCTTTCAGGGCCCCAACAAAGATGCTGGTGAGGAGCGCGTCCTCCTTCGGAAGATGCCCTGTCTGCGACTGGAAGTACGTCAGGTACCGTCGTGGAGAGTCCTTCCCGTCATACGGCATGAGTGTTTGTGGTTTATACTTTGGGGGATAAACCACCTTGTTCCACGCAAGGGGATAAGGCTGGGGAATGCCCATCTTCTGGCGCTCCTCCTGCCTGTTCTTGGACTCGAAGCGCTCCCGCAGATCTTTGATCATTTCGACCACGTCCTCCGTGGAGCTAGGAGTCGGGGAAGGAGGTACCACCCGGAGTGGAGCGTTTGAGGGCTCCGACGTCCGGGGTGCTTCTGTGTCTGAGGGTGTCCGTTGGAGGGGTACACTCGACTCTCCATTGGCTCCTGGGTCGGAACCATTTGAAGGTGTCCTGATCAAGGCCGACCGCATCTCAAACACTGCTTGAGTCAGTGCTTGCATTGAGGCAGAGAGGATTTTGAGTCCTCCCTCTAGCGAGTCTATGCGCTGGACAATGTCCTGTGGCGGCGCATCAGTCTCAAGATCACCCCCGGTCATGTATACTGTCATGACACGGCCGGAAGTGGATGGATTAGTTGAGGCTTCACTCTCAGCCTCGCTCTCATGTGGGAAAGTCACTTCTCCTGGTGTTTGGCCACCCCCAGCCACATTCTGGAGTTCGTCTTCGACAGGCGCATCTGCAAGGGCCTGACTGCCCTCAGCTCTGTCTTGAAGGGCCTCTTCGTTTCCAGCACTACCCCCGGCGGTGTCTTGGAGGACATCATCATTTTGAGGGGCTTCAGGGAGGCCATCTTCGCCTTGATGAAGATCCGCCGCAGCTGTGCTTTGGACATCTTCGTCTTCGGAAGGAGGCTCGACAAGGGTCTGGCTACCCCCAGCTTCCTCCAAGAACTTCTTCCTCGACCGAGTGCCTTCGAACACTCCAGAGGTCGAGACAGCTGCCTTGGTTTTCCTCGGCTGGCTTTTGGATGAAGACGAGGAATTGGCAGTCATCTTCCGGACAGATGAGGAGTTGGAGATCACGTTGCATGAAGCAACCTTTAGCTCCTCTTCTGCTGACACCTTCGTCCCAAGGCGATGTCGGAGGGGTGTCGATGATTGTAATCGTTGGAAGACCGACTGCTTTGGCGGTACTGCCAACTTGCAACAGCAGTTGATGGTGACCACTGCACAAGTGTGCCCCGTGAGAGGCGCATCGTGCTTGTTGGTCAACTCCCCTGACCGGCGCTTGTGAGTGATCACGTTGCGCAGGTCGTTGAAGGAGAGTACTACCCTCACACCCCTCTCAGGCGCATGGCAGGGCCAAGCGCCGGGGTGGTCGGGTGAGTGCTGCGCCCCCTGATCTAATACCAAGCAGGCATCACGAGCAGTAGTGGGGGAACCACAGCATTTGAAGTGACTTGAACGGACCTCAAACGCACAACCAGAGGAGGCACGGGAGTTCAAGACCACTGAGTTTGCCTCTCTCGGCTTGGTTGTGCACGCAGTGAATGCGCCCAAGCGAGATGAGGACTTTAAAGGTCGACTCGTTGTTGGTGCAGAAGCACTTGAGTCAACCTTGTACAGCTTGCCATCGGTAGCGCGCGTGATTGTAAGCGCGTGCCTCTGGCCGGCTGCTGGCATAGCACGTTTGCGGCGTATGGCCCGTGCCGCCTTGGATTTCTTCATACCATCCCGCTGGAGCGCATAGTACTCAGCATCCAAATTCTCCTCGCCATTACAGCGAGTGAGTCTGTCAAAAACAGAGGCTCTTTGTGGCGCATCAGAAGTGATGTGCGGGGCATTGGCTGCGCCCCTGCTCCGTCGACGTATCTTCCTCGCCTGAGAGGAAGAAGGCTGGGGAACGTGGTCAGCCGCACGCTTCCCCGAGAGATGCGCTGCATCAGCGGGCGTACCTTGACTGCTGAGGACATCAGCAGGAAGGGAAGGCTGGACGGGCGCATCCCCTTCAACGGTGGTGCCCGAGGCGTCGACTTTGCGCACCCAGACTGCGCGGGTCTTCTTCGGCTTCGACAGCCACTTCGAAGGACTCGTACTTCCTTCAGAAATGAACTCCTCGTACGCCTGTTGATTGAGGCGCACTACCAGCGTCTTGTGGGAGGAGCCCACCTTCACGTCGTCGGCCTGTGACAAAACCTTCTCGGTAGAGGAGAAAGAAGTCCCCAGCAGAGTCGCCAGCTTGTTTGCCATTAAAATTGTTTTGATTGAAATTTTAATACAAACAGAACAGTGTTACAATGTAGGACTTAGATGTAGTCCTAGGAGTACACTTTTGTTTAAGCTGGGTCCTTAGTGCCAATGGAACGAGTGGTAATGCGTTGACTCCGTTGACCGGCTGACGACGGTTATCGGTTCTCTGAAGGTGTTGATTGCTCTGGGTGCTGGAGCTTGCTGAGAGGAGGAAGACGTTGAGTGTCTAGAACTGCCTCTCCGGTGATTCTCTGTTGTGGATTCTCTCTGTGTTGTGAGTCTCCTTTTTTGTGTGTCCTCTGTGTGTGAAGGAGATGATCCTTCCATTTATAGTTTTGTAGGCTGGCTGCTCATGCGCGCATGCAGGATGCGCCGGTGTGGGGACGCCACGTGGAGGTTGCTGATGGAGGCGCATGGATGCTGCGCCCTGATCGAGGGGGAGAACTCTTCATACTGCTGTTGTGAGCCGGCACGTAGCAGAGAGAAGATCTTTTCGTTGCTGAAATCTTGGATGAGTTGAGTCAAAGGACACGTGTCGTCGACTCGTGGTTCGAAGATCTCGGATTTGGTGGAGAGGAGTGATCTGGTGGGCTGTGCCTTGGATTGGGCGCAGGAGGAGGCTGCGGCTCATAACCTTTAGGAGTTACAAACCATTTGGGGCGCATGGCTTTTGAGGCGCATGTAAAGCTTCAACTGGAGACTCTTTTTCTGTCTTTAGGGATCAGTGAAGGGTCTGAGGCGCATGACTTTTGAGGCGCATACTGGTTTGGACGCATGGCCGTAGAGGCACATGCTGATGGTGGAGTGGCCACGTGGCAGTAGCCGTCGAAATAAAGTCATGATGATGCTGACGTTGTCGACGCTTCATTTTCTGAAAAAGCTGTCGACTGTTCAGACTTTGGGAGGCGTGCTGCCAACTCTGTCAGTTCAACATTTAATGTTGGTGACGTTCGATGGACAGCTGAGTGGGCGCGTCGGTTGGCGTTCCACTCGGTATGGAGATGTGTGGGGGCGCATCCTCTGTAATGCGCCGAGTACTGTAGGGCGCGTCTGTGTGATGCGCCTGATGCCGAAGGGCGCGTCCGTGTGATGCACTGTCTGGCTGACGCATCGGACATGTCTTTTAATGATGCGGCTATCTCGCTCTTCGAGTGCTATAAATAGCCGTTTGGCTGAATTCGAGGCGTTCGGTTCATCCATTTAATGTAAATTCATTGCACGGAATTCGGAGGGCCATCCACTTGGCGTGTGGGTTTGATCTGCCCGGCCTATAAATAGTGGCAAGGAGAGAAGATTTGCTTCTCATTCCCTCACGTACTTCCAATATGAACTTGAACATGCGGGTGCATTCTGTTGACGAAGTGCTCCCGAGGGTGAAGATGAGACGCTGTGTTGTCTTCGATGCACTTGAAGGTGACTGTTACATCCAAAAGACGGAGTCGAGGGCTTCCGAGGCAGGCGGAAGGTGCCTGTTGCATCCAAAGATAGGGATGCTCGGGCCTTGTCTCCGTTATTCGGGAAGAGCCGTAGATCGGAATGGCGGTGCTAGGCTTTCTCTTCCTTCAAAGTGGGTGTCGCCCACTCTGGTTGTGTTGAGAGCTTCCTTGTGCCATGATTTCGATCACGGTCTTCCTTGGGCTTTGGAAGCCTCCCCTGGCCACAGCTTTGCCGTGCTCCTCTCTTCCTTGGTTCCAGCCAGAGGGTTAAATGCTTTGTGGAAGCACTTATCCGGTGATCCTGGCTGGAAGAGCGGCGCATAACTGGGCTCTGCTCGGCCAGGTGAGCCTGGCTGGAAGAATTTGGCTGAAGGGATGCACATAGCTGGGCTGGATGCACATAGCTGGACTGGATGCACATAACTGAGCTGCTGAAGAGATGGCGGGATGCGCCTGGATGGAGGCGCATAGTGATGCTGCGCCTGACTGATGGCGCATGGTGGCTGCTGCGCTTATCTGGAGGCGCGTGGTAGCCGCTGGTTGTAGACTTAGGATCTTTCCTTTGTAGAAATTCTCCTTTGTACAACCTTTTTTTAGACATGTAATAGACTTCTGTATATAAAAGTCTTCTTTCGAATGTCTATCTTTATTGATCATGCTGTGAAGTTCTTCGTCTGAGTTCTGGCGCATGTAGTGTCTGGCGCATGGGCTTTCTGGTTGTGAAATTCCATGCTTCTACATCCAGCACCACCTCCATCGACGCCAGCGCCGCCATCTCCCCAACCCCTTGGCGCAGCCGCTGCCGCCGCCGTCCTTTCTCCACCGCTGGGTCGACCCGACCTGACCGAGCACCCCCTTGGTGAGCTCCTTTTCCCCTATCCCTCTGTCCCCCCTCCGCCGGTGGTCTGACCCGACCATGGCCGAGCTCCTCCGCACCCTCTCTCCCCCTCCCTTGGGCTGTGAGCTCCTCGGGGAGTGAGCCCCTCGATCGGCGTGCCTCGGGCAGCATGCTGCCTCGAGCAGTGTGCTGCCTTGTGCAGCGTGTCACCTCGGGCAGCGCACCCTCAGTTGGTGCGCTTCCTCGTTCCTCGTGTTTTCGGGTCATGTGCACCTCGGTGTACGTGTCGCCTCGTTTTGTATGTACCTCGGTCTACGTGCTGCCTAGGGCAGCGGGACGCCTCGAGCCCCGCGCTGTCTCGGGCACCGTGCCATCTTGATTTGAGCGTTGTCTCGGTTTTCGTGCCCCGGCCTTTGTGCCCACCTCGGTTGCGTGCACACCTCGATTTGCGTACCGTATTGGACTCCGTACCGCATCGATTTGCGTGCACATCTCGATTTGTGTGCCGTATCGATTTACGTGCTCCTTGGACTCTGGGTCGTCTCGATTCGCGTGTACGTCTCGATTTGCGTGTCGCATGATTCGTAGACCATTCTGATATTCGTAATTTTCTCGATCTACGTGCACGTCTCGATTTACGTGTACGTGTTTCCCGTTCATCTCGATATTTGTGCCTTCTCGATATTCGTGTCATCTCGATTTTCGTGTACGTCTCGATATACGTACACGTCTCGATTTACGTGTCCGTATCGATCCGCGTACCTCGGTTTCCGTGTCAGTTCCCTGCACTGCTTGCGAAACCCACACGGTATAGCCTTCTGCCATCTCTTGTGATTATTCTATTATTTTATTATTTGGTGCTGATGATTGTTTATTGTGTGTTCCGAGGATCTCGATTGGCGTGCTAGCTTGGATCGCGACTGCCGAAGACTTGCTTACCTAGCCGAGCCCTCTAGGCAAGTATCCCTTGCTCATCGGCGGCTCTTGCCGTGTCTCCTGGATTTTATTGTATTTAATTTATTGTAAAATTGTATAATCATGAGTAGTGTAGCTTAGCAGTAGAACTGTCATGATAACTTAGGATAGCTTGGTCCGATACCGGGGTAGACCGTATCGGGCAACTCGGATGGGTCATCCACACCTCCGAGGACACGAGCACGACTCACATGTATGGATTGTCCCTATATGCCCCGTGTTCGACTCGCGGTCGGGTAACGGCTCTGGCTAACTTTACTTGTGGCGGTGATTGTGCTTGGGTTAGGGATTTATGGGCATGTGTTGTGGTGCGTCCTGCGAGGCGATTATTTTATTATTATGCATGTTGGCTTGGCGCCCAGTACGCATCGTAGTGCTGCTGGAGGCCGAGACATTAGTGGTCTCGGGTTTGATTGATTTCCAGTACGCATCGTAGTGCTGCTGGAGGCCGAGACTTAGTGTTCTCGGCTATCGACTTATTCCCAGTACGCATCATAGTGCTGCTGGTGGCTGAGACCTAGTGTTCTCAGTCTGCGATTCTGCGATTCTGCGGCGGGTTGCGCCGAGTGGATTTTAGCCCCAACTCGCTGGGAGCTCCTGTCCAGAATACAGAGGAGACTCTGCCGAATTATTCCAAAATTCCTGATCGGGAATTTGGTTCGAAGGACTGGGCAGAACCATTCCTTTGGTTTGCTGGACTGGGCTCGTGTCTGTTCACCTTGGTATAGTATACCTGATCCTATTGCTTGCTAGGTAGACTCCAGACTAGATCAGTCGCCTAGCTCCTGATCTGTCTTGTCCGTCGGATAGCGTAAGGAGAGCGGTCCTACTCGGAAGATGGTCTGCAACCCTGGTCCTTGTTTGGTTTAAGGGTTGTGGATCTGCTCCAGAATGGTTCATGCAATCCATGCCATTTTCGGCGGCATTAATTAATAAACACTTGTACCCTGACCATTCATTCTAGGAGTTGTCCTAGTCTAGCGAGATAGAGCTGACAGTTGTCCTGTGTATTGGGAATTGTGACTTATGGATATGACTGAGGATTGAGTATTATGGAGAGTACGACCTCGGGATATTGACTTGGTGGATCTATGTGGATTCTTGGATTTTGGTGATTTCGAATATTTCGTAGAACGAGGAGAATATCGAGGGTATTATTATATGATTTTTACTCGACTTCCCAAACGCCCAAAACCTGGTGCTTTTGTGTATCCCGGTAGTTGGGGAACCTGGTTTAATTGCTATGTCTTGGTAGTTGAGGGGCTCATTTTCTAGTGGCTGGTGATCATTGACTTGGAGGATTCTTGTGAGCCAGAGGGCCTAGCGTTGCTTATAGTGATTAGCTTGGTATTTGGTTATTGACCTTCCTGACATGATATTGATTTCCATCGTAGATAGGAGACTCCTGATAGTTTGATAAGGTGGATGGATCGACTTGATGATTTGAGTTGTAGGTTCCCATGTGTACTTGACAGACTATTATAGTGGAGATTTTGATCTTGTACCCGACTTGTTATCCATGTCACGATTTGGGCATGTGACTGATAAGTTTGACCTTGTTCCTGGTATTACACGATGACCTGGACCTGTCTTGATTCTTGATTAGTGGCCCGTAGAGGTGCACTCCTGACTAGCACTCTGGACTTGACAGTAAACCTGGCATGTATACTCTTGATTCTTGATAGTGGCCCGTGGTGGCGCACTCCTGACTAGTACTCTCGACATGGCATGTTTACTCTTGATGGCTGTTGCGACAGCCAGTCCTGACTTGCTCAGCATGACCCCGTCTTGACACCGTGGTTGATTTCTCTTGATTGTGCTTGTATAAGCCACCAGTCCAGTCTTGTCTTGCATCATGTCTAGGACATGGATCCCTGAGTACCACGGTCAGGGATCCATAATGAAACTGACTAGGCTAATAACTAGATTAATCATGTAGTTCATGGGGACTTCCCAGTGACATGTTGCTTGTCTGACCCCGGCCCTATGTATCTATATATATACTAGGGATTTGTTGCTATCCGTCGAGATGAGCGCATTCCCAGCCCTCCGTCGAGTGTGGCACTTCTTTAGGGCACATGTATCTTACTGCAGTGTGCCTGCTATATCTATCTTTTTCTTTTGCTGGGGCCATTCGGGTAGTAGCAAGCAGGAGCTGGACTTTGAAGTCTCATTGCATCTTGTTAGTAATTAGGCCTGTGATAACCCTAGTTAGCTAATAATAGCAAGCCATAGGCATTGTGTGGCCGCTTGTTCTTCTGTGTTGTTTGGCTTGTTGCCTGCTAGCCAGCTGATATTGATTTCCAGCTGGCAATGCAGGTGTTAGTGGATGCTAGGAAGATTGTGATTGTGTTAGCTTCACTATACTTGTGGATTGTTATCGTGCGTTGGTACCGCATGATCCCTTACCTTTATTTACTGTTTTTAGATGTTATCCTTGTCTTATTTTATCCTGCTGGTTTTCTTCGCCCGTCCTTGAGCCTTCCTTTCTGGTACTTACTGCGGTTGGCCTGACCAACCCTGGATTGTTCCCAGATTGTCTGCGACCGACCCGGTAGATCTTCCAGACTTGACTTGGAGGGTGTGCTTCAGTTCCAGACCATGCTAAGAACTGTGGGAAGGTATACTTGTCTACATTATTATCCTGTACTGTAGATTCTAGATTTTTATATGAGTAATTCCTGTTTTTCATATGATTATCTCTCTTGATATTGTTTCATTGTGATTTACCTGTGGATATGAGATCGGATTTAGGCCATAGATTGATTGCATGCTAGTATACCCAACCAGACTGGACAGCCGTCATCACCTTATAGCGTATTCGTACCTTATACGGTGTAGCTGGCCGTGTACGTCCCCGTATTCCGGAACTGGGGCGTTACAATCTTCTTCTTCATAAGAACTTAAATACAAAGACAACTCTTGAGTGGGTTGGGAACACTACACCAAAATGGATAATTTGTAACACATTTTATTTACGATTAGTAACGGTTATTACCGTGACAAGTTTGTAACAGTAATAACCGTTACAATACTTGAAAAAACTGTTACTAAAATTCTAATTTTGTATTTTTTTTATTCTTATAATTTTGTAACAATAAAAACCGTTGCAAATGAAAAATAAAAATCGTTACCAAGTGAACCCGAACTTATTTTTCACGCACTGTGGAGTTGAAAGGCTACCCGAGTTCAAATATTCTTCTTGCATCATTTTTCCTCATTCCTTCTCTTTCCCTCCCTTCGCTCAAGAACCCTAACCCTAAATTCTCCTTTTCCTCCTCCTCCTCCTCCTCCTCCTCCTCCAGGTACATCAATCAGGGGAAGGGCATCCTCTGACGATCACCACCCCCACACCGATATCATGGATCTCTGTGAGAAGTTCATCGTCAATCAATTCTTCTTCTTCTTCTTTGTTAGGGTTAGGGTCAGAGTTTTGGTGACGTTTATTGAAGTTGAATTGATTGGCTCTTTTGTTTTTTTGGGGACAATTTATGCAGGCGTCTAGTGCCAGGCTAACCAGGCGAGCGCGACAAGCGAGGTTTGCACCGTGGCTTGGGGTAATGCGTCGGATCCTAATTAATCGATAGTTTATGATGTTGTTTACTGCTTTGATATTTGCTCGTAGTTATTGTTATGATCATTTAGAAGGTTTGTGGACTTAGGTTTAGATTTGGGGAAGAGGTCAATTATGATTGCTGGCGGTATCCTTACTCTTAGTAGACGTGTCATACCTAGAAGCTTAGTTTGATGTTAATTTATATTCGGAAATAATTTGTTCACTGGATTGATGCTCGCGGATAAATTCATATTGGAGCAGTAATTTGTACTTAGATTAGATATATTTGTTCGCAGTATTGATACTTGCTGATTTTGATTTTAGGAAATCGTAGTCCTTCCCCCTTTCGTTGCCGTCGTCGTTCGCCCATGCCTCGGTATATGGGAGTTCGTCCACGTCAACGTCTATGAGGTGACGGTCGTGCAGCTTACCGTCTTCGAGTACCTCGAGTTCAAAGAAGAGCTCGAGCTTCCCTCTCCTCCATGGATACCAACCAGGAATCCATGTTGAGATTCTAAGTTTTGTTTCTTTTTGTCATCTCAAGCCGAAGGTAAGACCACCCCCTTTGTATGCCTTGCAATCTTTTCGTCCATCTCAAGCCAAATACTAAGAGCATCTCCAACCCTATTGTGACTTTGGAAAAAAGTTAATGCCATATAGGAATGACAAAATTTTATTTAAAAGTTCTTCTCCAATGCAATTGTCAAGTCAATTGTGAAGCTTATGTGGCAAAAATTAAAGAAAACATTGTGAAGTTGATTGTCTTGTTCTAGACAATGCACTTGACAATGTCTTATCTTCCATGTCATCAATTATGAATAAAAAATATTAGAAAAAAGAAAGAAGATGAGTAGTTGTCTTAAAAGTTGCCTTAGAAGTTGGATAAAATACTTTTTATTGTCTTCTCAATACTTTTGCATTGGAGAGAGTTTTTCTATCTCATTGTCTTTTGAGATATAATTTTGCCACATAAACAAGACATTGTCTTGTGGCTCATGCCACATAGGAGTCACCTAAGACTCACAACACTTAACAAGACAATAGGGTTGGAGATGCTCTAAGAAGAAGATGAAAAAATACTTCCATTCATACCACTAACATACACAGTTGCACTTATATCTTTATCCGCCTTTGCAATCTTGCCTCCCATTTTCATTCTGAAAGAACCTATTTCTATTATGTGAGTCTCGTAATATTAAAATTTCAAGCTGAACCTTCGTTCTTTGCCACCTGCTGCTCTTATTTCGTATAATTTTTTTTATTATATGTGTATGCTTAGAATTCTTTTTATAGGCCATTTGTTTTAAAAATCTCCCAATTTTTACATGCTGGATATGCTGTTACATTGATCAAGCATTCCTTTCTAAATAGGGTTGTCTAAGTCCGTAGTCGTGTTGGGCTTATCCGTGGGCCGACCCTTGTCCTGCCATATCGAGGTGGATGAATTACAACTCGGGCACACCTTGGTTGAGGGAGACGCTCTTGCTAGTTGTGCCATATTGATCAGTTTTTCTTCAAGTACTATTCACAGGGGCGGATCCAGAGGTAGGGTGGGGTGGGCTGGGGCCCACCCAAAAAAAAAAAATTACCGAGGAGCCGGTTTGTCGCTAAAGGAGCGTATTTTCGAGGAGCCTGAGATTAACAGCTTTTTCGTTAGTCGGCCTTCCAAAATTTTAGAATCGCAAAAAAATGATGTTTGAACTTCCGTTTTAACAGTTTTACCGTTTGTCGGCATTTCTGAAATTTTTCGACGAGTTTTTGAAGTAGAGTTTGAAAATTTTGGAGAATAAAACCTAAATTCGAAAATGAGCAGCGTATGGAAGAAGAGGAAGAATCGAAACGTTTTTGTTTTGAAGAGTAGGTTTCGTTGGTGTTTTCAATAAATTAGAAGGGCAAAAAGGTCATGCCGCACCATTTTATATATTTTTCGCTAATTCTGGAAAAGCGATGAAATATTATTTTTGCGGTGGTTTTTTCATAAAACTTTTGTGATTTTTGGACATTTCATAAATTTTGCCAATTAATTAACTACTGTGCTAATTTGCTATCATATGTCGACATGAGTCAATATGTGGAACTCATCAGTACTGGATTGTGAATTAGTCCATATACATAAACAAAAATGTTGGGATACTTGGACATTACATATAATAATAAAAAAATAAAAAAAAATGATGCCACAGACAATGTGTTGTTCCTACTTAGGTTGCGTTTGGTTCATTGTAATGTAATCGTAATCGTAATGGAATTGGATTTGTAATGTAATTGAGTTTGTAATGTAATGGATTTACAATTACATTACTATGTTTGGTTGAAGCATGTAATCAAACCATGTAATGTAATGTCAATTGCATTCATATGTTTGGCTTACCATGTAATATAATTAGTTTCTAATTTAATATTTTTTTAAATACAACATAAAATTTAAAAAGTGGATCACTAAATTTTGTAAAAATTTAAAACGAAAAAAAACTAAAAATAAATAATAAATAAGGGGAAAATGGTTTATTTTCTGCTAAAAAAGACCAAAAACGACAAAAAAAGAAAAGAATGACAAAAAACGATAAAAAAGAGCAAAAAAAATAATAAACGATAAAAGTAACAAAAATGACAAAAAAACGAAAATACGAAAAAAGACCAAAAACAAGAGGGAATTAAAACGAGCAAAAAAACGACAAAAATATTTAAAAACTTGCAAAAAAAAATCCAAAAAACGACAAAAACAACAAACAAAAAGAAAAAACGAGCATAAACGACAAAAAAAAGTGAAAAAAGACCCCCAAAAAAAGCAAAAAGGATTAAAAAAAAACGATAGAAAACGTGCAAAATCGACAAAAATCGATAAATAACATGCAGAAATGGCAAAAAATGTGCAAAATCGACAAAAAAGATTATAAAAACGTAAAAAATTGACCAAAAACGATAAAAAAATTGGCAAAAAATGAACAAAAACGACAAAAAAAGGGCAAAAAGAACAAAAAAAAGGGTCAAAAAAACGAAAAAAAAAACAAACAAAACAACCAAAAACGAACAAAAATGACAAAAAAAGAGCAAAAACGACAAAAAATGGACAAAAACAACAAAAAATGACAAAAACGACAAAAAACAAAAATAACCAAAAACGAACAAAAATGACAAAAAACGAACAAAACGACAAAAATGGACAAAAACAACAACAAAGGACAAAAACGAACAAAAAAAAAACAAAAACAACAAAAAACGAACAAAAATAACAAAAAGACCAAAAACAACAAAAAAGGACAAAAACGACAAAAAATAAACAAAAAACAACGAAAAAACGAAAAAAAATGACAAAAAAAGAACAAAAACGACAAAAAAAACGGACAAAAACAACAAAAAAAGGACAAAAACGACAAAAAAACAAACAAAAAAAACCAAAAACGAACAAAAATGACAAAAAACGAAAAAAAACAACAAAAACGAACAAAAAATGACAAAAACGACAAAAAATCAAACAAAAATGACAAAAAACGAACAAAAATTACAAAAAAACGAACAAAAACGACAAAAAAACGACCAAAAACGAAAAAAAAAAAGACCAAAAACAACAAAAAGGACAAAAACGACCAAAAAACAAACAAAAATAACGAAAAACGAACAAAAATGACAAAAACGAACAAAAACAACAAAAAAGGACAAAAACGACAAAAAAACAAACAAAAACAACAAAAAATGAACAAAAATGACAAAAAACGAACAAAAACGACAAAAAAGGACAAAAATAACAAAAAAGGACAAAAACGAACCAAAAAAAGCAAACAAAAACAACCAAAAACGAACAAAAACGATTAAAAACGACAAAAAACAAACAAAAACAACAAAAAAATGACCAAAAACGAACAAAAATGACAAAAAAACGAACAAAAACGACAAAAAAACGAACAAAAATGACCAAAAATGACAAAAAAAATAAAAACAACAAAAAATGACCAAAAACGAACAAAAAGACCAAATTATAGCATACCAACATTCCGCTTAAGTTGTAATGTAATTGCGATTACATAGGTTTTATGATGTAATTGAGTTTAGAAGAAACTGATGTAATGTAATCAAACTTGTAATCGCGATTACATTACATCTATTTTTTTTTTGTCCAACCAAACACCCGAGTTAGATTGACAACGTAATGCCAATTACATTACGTTGTCCAATCCTGCAAACCAAACGGGCCCTTAATTTGTCTCTTCAGCATTAGATCCTCATATACACGTCCAGAGAGGAGCCTTTGTCGCTTCTTTCCCTCTTCTTCAACAATCAACAGTCGACGCTTTCAAGTTCGAAGTTGTCGCCTACGCTTTCAACGTCAGACTCTTCGTCGTCGTCGTCGTCGATCTCGTCGATCACGAAACATGGACACATGATGTCTACGAGCACATGGATCCCGATGCACTCCGATCCCGTAGCCTTGTAGTAGTCCGCCGCGACGCCCGCAGCAATGCCGGAGAAGTGGGACAGCCCTGCTGCCATGTAGGGGAGCACGGCTCTCCAGTCCCGCGCGTGTCTGGAAGACGAGGCGGCGGAGGACAGCAGGTCCTCCACAGCCCGCCGTGCCGGCTCGCGCTCCTCCTCCTCCTCCGAGACGAAGTCGGCAACGCTGCAGGAGGTCGACCACACCGTCGCCTCCACGAGCTTCTTCCCAGAGTTGGCGATGCGTGCGCTGAAGATCACTGATTTTGCTGCCGGGTCGGCTTCTTTTTTGGGAAAGATTGCCCATGCTTGCATATGCATCTTTACTTCGCCAAAGAAGTATTCCTCGACCAATATGGGCTCCATGATCAATCGATTAGAAGAGAAGAGAAGAGAAGAGGGTTTTGATAAATATAAGCAGAGGAGGAGGTTCCTAATTAGGACATGTATAGTTTGCTAATTTATTCCTTGGCGCCAAAGCTATTGTAGGAGAAATCATGTAGCCGTTATAAAAGATACGTATTCCTTAACCGTATATGTTGTATTATCAGTGTTTCCTTTATGGATCATTTTTTTTTTTAAATTCCTCTTTCCAATGTGTTTCCCACGAATAATTTTCTAAGGGCACTACCACTTTTACTTAGGGCTAGTCCCTACTTGGAGACAGTCCAAGAAGGTGGAATTTTTGCTGGGAGTTGCCAACAATTTGCTTGGGGCTAGCCCAACCCCCCAAATCCTCATTTTCATTTCATTTCCTCTTTTCCTTTCTCTCTCTTCCAAAATCTCTGAAACCCTAAAAACCTTCCTCCCCGTCGACCCCCGTCGGCCGCCACCACTCCGTCCGGCAGATCTCCTTCCTCCTCCGCCTCCGCAACCTCCTCTACCGCCTCTCCCTCCCCCTCCGCCGCCCCCTCCCCCTCCAACGACTCCTGCCTCACCCGCTCCCTCTCCCAGCCCTTCTTCTTCTCCCTTGACTCCCTCCCCTCCATTCCCGACCCCCCTCCCCCTCCGCTCGACGTCCCACCGGCCGCCTCCCTCGCTCGCACCAGCCCGGGACGCGCCGCGGCGGACAGTCTCCCTTCGTCCAAGTCGTACCGTCGCTCGCAGAGCAACACGCCGCCGCTGACGACCTGTCACTCCCGTTTTTCGTTATACATATTTTCAGTATACGCGTTCGGATTCCCGACCCGTATCTTTACTTGTCTAGCATGGCTTGGCTTGGTTTGGTCTTGGTTAAACTTGGTTTAGCTTGGTTTGGTTTAATTTGGTTTTGGTTAGAGAATGGAAGTTGATATAAATATCAACCTTCCCACTCTCTCTCCTCATTACTTCTTCTTCTCCATTTACTTCTTCTTCTTCATTAAAACCTCTCCCCCTCCAAAGGCAAGTGCTAGCTTGCTTCATGGAGGAACTCTATTTTTATTGTTCCATTATCTTCTCTACATGATTCTAAGACTATTTAGTATTTGGTATTTTTGGTTTTGAATGATTAAATTTTGTAGATCTAAGTTTATGCAAAACTTGGTTTTCTTGGATTTTGATATCTCAAACTTCATTATTTTTAAGTTTTGATTGTTCCATGTTGTAGAGAATTCGATTTTACTCAAGTTAGACCATTGAAAACCCGGATTTCGATTTGTTTTGAGTGATTTATGACCTTGAGAGGTTCATGGGTTCATTGAACATGAGCTCTCGGTTTGGGGAAGAAGAACAGTGCTGGGCGCATAGACTTGTTATGCGCCCACAGCACTTCTTCCTTGGGCGCATAGCCATCTAACATGCGCCCAAGTCCCCCAGCTTCCACGTGTGGGCGCATAGCCCCAAGGCCCTCCCTGGCTTGGGCGCATAGCTTAGTATGCGCACAAGTGCACCATGTCTCCTTGCTTCTTCCAAATACACCTGACTCCACCCAGTGGGCGCATGCATGTAGGCACATGCAAGTGGGCGCATAGCTCTTGGCGCATGCCTTCCCAAAATCCTTGTCTCCCCATGATTCGACTAGCCCTAGACGCATAGTCATGGGCGCATGGCCTTAGGCGCATGTCTTGCTTGGGCGCATGCCACTCCCAGTGCGTGCTATCCATAGGCGCATGCTCTTCTTAGACCATGTTGGCCTTAGGCGCATGTTATCCTTGACACCCCATTTGCTCCTTTGTGCTTGATGGGCATACCCCTATGATAGCCTTGTGCAATGTGATTATCTGTGCCACGTGCGTGCTTTGAGCTTGAACACGATCTCAGTATGGCATGTACCTTCACTGATACTCTTTTAGTGGCCCGTAGTGGTGCACTCTTGGTCAAGTAAATACTTGATATGCAAGTACTCTCTACATGAACACGGCATGACAATATGGCATAACATGATATGATAACTCTTAAATAATGACTCGTCGTGGTGCACTCTTAACAAGCAACTTGACATGATGGTGGTCCGTCGTGACGCACTCTTGATAAGTAATCTTGATAGTGGCCCGTCGAAGCGCACTCTTGACATGTAATATTGATAAGTAACCTAACATAATCTTGATATGCTGTAGCGACGGCCATCTTGACTCGCTAAGTAACTCTTGTCTTGACACCGTGGGTGATCATTCTTGAATGTGCTCTTATAAGCTACCAGTCTCGTCTTGCATCTTGTCTAGGACTTGCATCCCTGATTACCACGGTCAGGGATTCATACTGAATCTGACTAGGTTAACAAGTAGATTGATCAAGTAGCTCATATAGAGAGATGTTTCCGGTTACAGGCGATCCCGTTATCCCGGCCACACCTGATAGACTTGTAGCCTGCCGTCGAGTAGGGCACACTTACAGCCCACTGTCATGTGGGGCACTTCTTAAAAACAAGTACTAAGCACACTATCATGTGTTGCACTCCAAGTCACCTAATAATTCTCGATAACTCTTACATGAACCTCGCCTGGATAACCTGGATAGCTGCAGGGCTTGTGACTGCTGGAATATCTCGTTGCATCTTGCTAGTAATTAGGCTTGTGAGAACCCTAGTTAGTTAAAGTATCAAGTCGTACTCTCACTACCAAAATATGTCCAATAAGCGACGCCGGAGAACGTCGCTAAATCGGACTGATACGTCGCTAAATCCAATTGACGACGTAATTAGCGACGTTTCGTCGTAGTCGCGATTTACCTAGTCGCTAAAAACCAAAACGTCGCAATATGTCGCTATTGCGACAAAAATTAGCGACGAAGACGCGTCGCTGATTTAGCGACTACTAGCGACGTACAGTGACTGCCTTTACCGACGTCACCTAACGACGTTTTTGCGATGCTCATTACAGCCATGCTGACCTGACATATCAGGATATTAGCGACGTTCTACGACGTGGGTACGTCGCTATATTACCGACACAGCGACGTTTTGGCGACGTCTTTAGCTAAATGCCAGTGAGCAAGGTAGCAACATTTAGCAACGATCAGCGACGTAATGACACATATTTAGCGACGTTCCGATACTTATTTAGCGACGTTTCTTTTCATCGCTGGACGTCGCTAAACGTCGTTGAACGTCGCTAAATTTGGGAAAAAATTAAAAAAATACAGCATTTCCAGCATTTGCAGCAGCATTTGCAGCAGCACCTACAGCAGCCCCTACATCAGCATTTCCCTGGGTTCGTCGACCCCTTCGGTGGAACACTCAACACTGGCTGATCACCTTTTTCTTCTTTTCTTCAGTCGAACTCCGATCATCGCTCATCATCATCATATTCGTGGAGAGATTTGAAGTTTTTCGGTGATTATGTCAATTGTGGAGAGAAGATCTTCTTCTTCTTTTCCATAAGAGAGTTAGCATTATTTTGAAAGAAGAACGGAAAACCCTTGAATTTTTATTCCTGACAAATTTTTTTCTACAAATAAAAAATAAAAAATTAGGTTTCTGTCAACTGTTCTCCATCATTCTCCGTGATTTTAACACGGAGAATGACAATTCTTCGTGATTTTAACACGGAGAATGACCGTTCTCCGTGATTTTAAGAACGGAGAATGGTCATTCTCCGTGATTTTAACAAGGAGAATGATCATTCTTTGTGTTAAAATGACGGAGAATGGTCATTCTCACCGTGATTTTAACATGGAGAATGACCATTCTCCATAATTTTAACACGGAGAATGGTCATTCTCCATCAATTTAACAAGGAGAATGACCATTCTCCGTAATATTAACACCAAAAATTGCCATTCTCCGTGATATTACCACGGAGAATGGCCATTCTCCTGCATTTTATGGCTAGTTAAACTTTGGAGGGCCATAACTTTTGACTGGGAGGTCGAAACGAGATCCGGTTTGTCGCTAAAGGAGCGCATTTTCGAGGAGCCTGAGATTAACTGCATCTTCGTTAGTCGACCTTTCGAAATTTTAGAATCGCAAAAAAATGATGTTTGGACCTCCGTTTTAACAGTTTTACCGTTTGTCGGCATTTCTGAAATTTTTCGATGAGTTTTTGAAGTAGGGTTTGAAGATTTTGGAGAATAAAACCTAAATTCGAAAATGAGCAGCGTATGGAAGAAGAGGAAGAATCAAAACGTTTTTTTTTTGAAGAGTAGGTTTCGTTGGTGTTTTCATTAAATTAGAAGGGCAAAAAGGTCATGCCGCACCATTTTATATATTTTTCTCTAATTTTGGAAAAACGATGAAATATTATTTTGATGTGGATTTTTCATAAAACTTTTGTTATTTTTGGGCATTTCATAAATTTTGCCAATTAATTAACTACTGTGCTAATTTGCTATCATATGTCGACATGAGTCAATATGTGGAACTCATCAGTACTGGATTGTGAATTAGTCCATATTACATAAACAAAAATGTTGGGATACCAAGTATAGGATATTTGGCCCAAAGACATTACATATGATTAAAAAAAAATGATGCCACAGACAATGTGTTGTTCCTACTTAATTCGTCTCTTCAGCATTAGATCCTCATATACACGTCCAGAGAGGAGCCTTTGTCGCTTCTTTCCCTCTTCTTCAACAATCAACAGTCGACGCTTTCAAGTTCGAAGTTGTCGCCTACGCTTTCAACGTCAGACTCTTCGTCGTCGTCGTCGTCGTCGATCTCGTCGATCACGAAACATGGACACATGATGTCTACGAGCACATGGATCCCGATGCACTCCGATCCCGTAGCCTTGTAGTAGTCCGCCGCGACGCCCGCAGCAATGCCGGAGAAGTGGGACAGCCCTGCTGCCATGTAGGGGAGCACGGCTCTCCAGTCCCGCGCGTATCCGGAAGACGAGACGGCAGAGGACAGCAGGTCCTCCACAGCCCGTCGTGCCGGCTCGCGCTCCTCCTCCTCCGAGACGAAGTCGGCAACGCCGCAGGAGGTCGACCACACCGTCGCCTCCACGAGCTTCTTCCCAGAGTTGGCGATGCGTGCGCTGAAGATCACTGATTTTGCTGCCGGGTCGGCTTCTTTTTTGGGAAAGATTGCCCATGCTTGCATATGCATCTTTACTTCGCCAAAGTAGTATTCCTCGACCAATATGGGCTCCATGATCGATCGATTAGAAGAGAAGAGAAGAGAAAGAAGAGGGTTTTGATAAATATAAGCAGAGGAGGAGGTTCCTAATTAGGACATGTATAGTTTGCTAATTTATTCCTTGGCGCCAAAGCTATTGTAAGAGAAATCATGTAGCCGTTATAAAAGATACGTATTCCTTAACCGTATATGTTGTATTATCAGTGTTTCCTTTATGGATCATTTTTTTTTTTAAATTCCTCTTTCCAATGTGTTTCCCACGAATAATTTTCTAAGGGCACTACCACTTTTACTTAGGGCTAGTCCTTACTTGGAGACAGTCCAAGAAGGTGGAATTTTTGCTGGGAGTTGCCAACAATTTGCTTGGGGCTAGCCCAACCCCCCAAATCCTCATTTTCATTTCATTTCCTCTTTTCCTTTCTCTCTCTTCCAAAATCTCTGAAACCCTAAAAACCTTCCTCCCCGTCGACCCCCGTCGGCCGCCACCACTCCATCCGGCAGATCTCCTTCCTCCTCCGCCTCCGCAACCTCCTCTCCCGCCTCTCCCTCCCCCTCCGCCGCCCCCTCCCCCTCCGACGACTCCTGCCTCACCCGCTCCCTCTCCCAGTCCCTCTTCTTCTCCCTCGACTCCCTCCCCTCCATTCCCGACCCCCCCCTCCGTTCGACACCCCACCGTCCGCCTCCCTCGCTCGCACCAGCCCGGGACGCGTCACGGCGGACAGTCTCCCTCCGTCCAAGTCGCACCGCCGCTCGCAGAGCAACACGCCGCCGTTGACGACATGTCACTCCCGTTTTCCGTTATACATATTTTCAGTATACGCGTACGGATTTCCGATCCGTATCTTGACTTGTCTAGCATGGCTTGGCTTGGTTTGGTCTTGGTTAAACTTGGTTTAGCTTGGTTTGGTTTCATTTGGTTTTGGTTAGAGAATGGAGAAAATTGATATAAATATCAACCTTCCCACTCTCTCCTCATTACTTCTTCTCCATTTACTTCTTCTTCTTCATTAAAACCTCTCCCCCTCCAAAGACAAGTGCTAGCTTGCTTCATGGAGGAACTCTATTTTTATTGTTCCATTATCTTTCCTACGTGATTCTAAGACTATTTAGTATTTGGTATTTTTGGTTTTGAAGGATTAAATTTTGTAGATCTAAGTTTATGCAAAACTTGGTTTTCTTGGATTTTGATCTCTCAAACTTCATTATTTTCATGTTTTGATTGTTCCATGTTGTAGAGAATTCGATTTTACTCAAGTTAGACCTCTGAAAACCCGAATTTCGATTTGTTTTGAGTGATTTATGGCCTTGAGAGGTTCATGGGTTCATTGAACATGAGCTCTCGGTTTGGGGAAGAAGATCAGTGCTGGGCGCATAGACTTGTTATGCGCCCACAACACTTCTTCCTTGGGCGCATAGCCATCTACATGCGCCCAAGTCCCCCAGCTTCCACTTGTGGGCGCATAGCCCCAAGGCCCTCCTTGGCTTGGGCGCATAGCTTAGTATGCGCACAAGTGCACCATGTCTCCTTGCTTGGGCGCATAGACCCTGTCATGCGTGCACTTGCCCAGGGAAGATAGTCTCCTGACTTCTTCCAAATACACCTTGACTCCACCCAGTGGGCGCATGCATGTAGGCGCATGCATGTGGGCGCATAGCTCTTGGCGTATGCCTTCCCGAAACCCTTGTCTCTCCATGATTCGACTAGACCTAGGCGCATAGCCTCAGGCGCATAGTCATGGGCGCATGGCCTTAGGCGCATGCCTTGCTTGGGCGCATGCCACTCCCAGTGCGTGCTATCCATAGGCGCATGCTCTTCTTAGACCATGTTGGCCTTAGGCGCATGTTATCCTTGACACCCCATGTCACGACCCGTTACCCAAATTGTTGGGCCGGGCCGAGCCGAGCCATGTCCAGCCTACGCTTGATTAAAGTGTAGTAAGCTGTTCTAATAATAGACAATAAAGGATCTAAGTAGCTAACAGTTCTAAAATTATATTTAAAGTTCATCACAACACAGCATCTATAAGCGAAGGTAAACAAGCACAGGCTTAATAATACACTTCCAAGTATCTAACGGGAGACAAAGTCCAGTATCCAAATATAAGTACAGACAAAGTCTAAGTCTCAAAACACAAGAAAGATAACTAAACAAGGTTTCCCGCTGGGGCCTCTTCTGGAGCTAAGGCCAGGTCCTCAAAATCAGTGCCATAGTACGTAATACATAGCATTTCCTCCTTAAAAAGTATACCTACAACGTTATCCTGTCAGGACGGAAGCAAGTACAACCTCTACAACCAAGTACTGAATATATAATGAAAGAGATGTACAACAAGAAACATGGTGTGATAAGTCTATAAAACAGGAAAATACTAGAAACATGGCCTCATGGTACAACTGGAATCATGGTATGACTGGAATCACAGTATCATAGTGACATAGGGAACATGGCATATCTGAAATCATGGTATCTCATAATCTATCATGGCAAGGACACATATGTCATATAGACAGATGTATATGTAATGTTTAAAACTGTAGCAGGTACGTGATCGGTCAATAGATGTACAATGTACTGAGGCACAATGTAAATAAAATGTATATACGTACAAGTAAAACAAGCGATAGATGTACATACGTACAAATACAGCTGGTGCGCCTACGACAAGGTATACATAAAATGTCAACCTTGCTCGGTACGTACGTACGAGTAAGGGGGTATGATCACGTACTCAACTATCAGTTTTCCCATAACCCATATTCTAAACATGTAAGAGATACGAGAACAGTAAAAGCATGTGAAAGATACCGGGAGCGGTATAAGCATGACAGGTACTGGGAGCCGTATGAAACATGTGAATACTCCGAGTAGTATAAAGCATAGTGAAACATGTACTGAGAACCAATAAAAAGCATGTGAAGATATGATAACTGTCCTAAGCATGGCAAGTACTGAAAGTAATACAACATGTGAATATATAGCTTGCTACCTCAAGAATCAATATTTTAACAGGGTTAATACATGTTCTAGCATTAAAAAACAGTAAATGAGTCTGTAGATGTACTTGTCTCGAGCAAAGCAAGAATACTAGTACGAAGATATAGATGTCCGGTGTCCTGTCAATAATGACATACAAACTCAGTTCTAAGTTATGATCAAGATTACACTAGTGGTGTGACACAACTCCTGACTGGATACTAACTAAGTGGGGACCTAGCATAAAAGTCTAATGTGGAGTGCCACTATACACAAACTAAATTCCTAGGGTCTTTATACTAGTACGGGGTGAGGTCCAATACGACTAAAACACAAAACAACATAAAAAGTTACAAGTCGTAATTATTAAATAATTAAATCTACTGTACACTAAGTTCCAATAATTTTAGAGATAGACAAAAAGCTTAAATTATATATAGAATAAAGTACCAAAATGATCCTTATTAATTATAGAAATTTATACTAATTTTTCTGGGATTTATAAACCTTCATAAATATTTATTAAAAATCAGCAAACGTAAATATACTAAAAATGAGTTCTGTTTTCCCATTTTTATAAAATACCAAAAGTACTTATTAAATACTGGAAAAATTATAATAAATTATCTAAATTAACATAGTATTTAAATACAATTTTTCCAAAATTTTTACAGCAATTAAAATTTATATAAAAATTCAAAACCAGAAAGTAACAATTTATGGAAAAATAATTAATTATAAATTAAGGATAATACATAATCAAAATCTACAGATGTCGTCGGATGATAAAATAAATATCACCAACGTGTCCAGAACGGTCAAATTAGCTAGGATAGCCTACCCATAAGTCCAATTTAGACACAGGGGCAAAATGGTAATTTTGGGTCAAAATGATGTCCGCCGTTGGACACACTTTGCACCGAAAAATGTGTCGGAATAGAAGTCTACAAAACCTAGCAAATTATATGTTCACGAATCCAAAATGATGATACGAACCCAACGGTATATCCGAAATAGGATTCCGATGTGCCGATCTCAAGATGATACGTTGACGCGATACTTGGTATCCGGTTTGCACGAAAATGCGTGCCGGAGCAAATGTCTTCAAAACTCAGCAAATTATATGTCAACGAGTCCAGAATGACGATACGAACTCAACGATATATCCGGAAGTGGATTCCGATGAGCCGATCTCAAAGTGACCCGTTGACCCGAAAAGTGGGACCTACTTTGCACCGAAATGCGTGCCAGGGCCCACGTTCTCCAAATCAAGCAAACTTTATTTGAAAATATGCCAGAACGAAGCCACGAGTCTACTGGTGGTGTCAGAAACTGAATCCGGAGTCCCGGGTTCAAAAATGGAATTTAACAAGTGCAAATTAAAGAATTCGGACGGCCAACTTTGGCGTCGAATTCGACCAACCGAACGTGCTTAAAATGAAACGAAATCTAAAGGAGACAGAAAGATGGTTATACCAGCTGTGCACCGGAACTGACAGTGCGCAAAACGGAGCTGCGACGGCGAAGTTACGAGCTGACGAAGTCGGCTCCACGAAACTGTCCAAAAACAGTTCAATTTAAAACGTCAACTTGGTGGCCAGTTTTGAGGTATCAAATGATAAAATTAACGGACGAAAATTGACAGGAGTGAAGATGGATATACGAGATTGCGATGGAGCAAAAAGTTCGCCGATCCAACGGTCGGATCTCCCGAAAAACGCGTGCGAACTTGCTGCGACGGAACGCCATTTTCCGAGTTCAAAACTCGCGCGCGCCGACGGGATCTCGTGCCAAACGCACGAATCGTGTGTTTAACACGTCGGGGAGGCCGGTGGTAGACAGGGAGAGGTCGTCGGGGGTGCGCGCGTCGTTGGGGGTCGTCCACGACGGCCGTGCGACGGCGCGGCGGCGCACTACGGCGGCCCGCGCGCGCGCACGTGCGCGCCGGTGCGCTGCTGCCTACTGCAGCTGTTGCCGGAGCTGCTGTTGCATGCGGGGTGGTCGCCGGCCTAGCGCGGCGACGGGGAAAGGCTCGCCGGCGGCGGCGGCGGCGGCGGTGTTGCATGGTGGGAGTGGTGGTTTGAAGTGGTGGAGGTGGTGGTGATGTATTGTGGTGATGGAGATGGTGTTGATGGTAATGAAGATGATGAAGTTGATGGAGTATGGAGGCCGAGGAGGAGGAGAAGGTGGTGGCTGTGGGTGGTGGAGTGCTCGGCCAGGGGAGGGGGTTCGGCCGAGAGTGGTGGAGAGAGAGCAAGTGATTTGTGTGTGTGTGTGTTTATATGTGAGAGTATATAGTTTTGTGTATATATATATTAATATAGAAAGAGTGAGAGAGAGAGAGAGAGATATTTAAGAGAGGGGGAGAGAGAGTAGTCGGTTGGGGAGGGGGAGAAGTGTGTGCTGGTAGAGAGAAGGGAGGGATAAGGTGGAAAGTGAGAGAGTTATATAAAATATATATATATATATATATATATATATATATATATATATATATATAGAGAGAGGTATATATATATAAAAAAAAATATAGAGGTATATATATATATATAAAGAGAGATAGAGAGAGAAAAGTATAGAGAGAGGGGGGATGTCTGTTCTTGCTGTAAAGGAGAGGGGAGGGGGTGATGTGGTGTTTGATAATAGAAGAGAGAGAGTTAGATATATACATATATATATATATGTATATATATATACATATAGAATATTTGTAAAGTGGAGAGAGAAAAATAAATATTTAAAATAGGGAAAAAAATAGGGAAAATTATGTGGGGTTTTTGGGCAGTCATGGAAGAACAACATGGGACTTGGGTTCGGGTTCGGTCGAACCGGGTTGAGTCAAAATCGAACCGGGTGCAATAATCGAATTAAAATAGGAATTTATAATCATGGATAAATAAATAACATGCGGGGACTCAAATAAATGGGACACAAGTTTCATGTGGGTAGTAGGCTTCGTATGGGTCACGTCCATACTTTGGGTTGACATGTTGGATCGATGTCGGGTCCCGAAATTAAATTGGAAAATAAATCAGGTTTCACGATAGAGAATAAATCGGCCTAAATTGACCCAGAAGTTGTGCGAAGAAAATGGAGCACAAAATGGAGTGTCTGAGTGGGACACGAAGGTCATGGGTGGAGAGCGTCTCGAGTAGATCATTCATGAGAAGTTGGTTCTGAGAAAACGACTGGTCTGGTGCTCCTAAATTAAAAGTCACGGTGACGTGCAAACGAAGATCAAAAATAAAAGTGGGAATAATTATTCAACGATTAATTGGTCTAAGTTGGCCCGAACTTGCGCGATACAAAAAGAGCACAAGGGAATGAGTTCAAGTGGGACACGATATATCAACAGGAAGATAATCTTGCCTACTTCAAAACCCATGAAGAGAGTTTACAGAGATTGGCATCCCTGACGCTCCAGAAGTTAAAGTTACGGAAAGGCACATTAATGATCTAAACAATTAAATAATAATATATTTATCGAAAACAATTCATTCAGAAAAAATAAAAATAAACCCTAAAATTCAGGGGGCTTACATCCTACCCACCTTACAAAAATTTCGTCCTCGAAATTAAAAATCATCCAACCGGTCAAACTATAACATGTAGCTGCTCTGGCTACGATACTCAATCTGCTATCCTTGTAATCATCTCTTTTGTTTCTCTTACAAACTTTTTGGTTCAGGTTCAACAATGGTCCTTCTATCATAAACTATGTCATATATCCTTTAGAATCTTCCATACTAACATGAAACCTTTATGTATACCCTAAACTATAGGTCATTCTTTGGACATGTCTATAAGCCTAAAATGCTTAATCATCAACCATATTTTCAACCTCAATTGTTGTCACGACCCGCACCCTGATTAGGGGCACGAGAAGCGGTTACGTCCAGCCTACGCCGCAGAATCGGCGGTAGAACGCTGTATATAAGGTCTGTAAATGCTACGTCTAAACAGATAAATGTACCTGTGCAGTTCCGAACGGAGGAATAGGGCAATACTGCCTCAATCACATAAGCAAAACTAAGGTAGAAAGCATGGAAAAAGATATGATATAAATAAACAGGAAACGAGTCCAGAAAGTAATCACAAGACACAGCTAACACAAGTCCAAGTCTCAGAATATAATATAAGTACTACAACTGAAATGTAAACAGCTGGCTCGCAGGCCAGGCAAACCTACTAGCTAAGCTACTCAGGATGGGCAAAGTCAAGAGGCTCTACTACTAAGACCCTGTCTAGGTCAAGTCCGTCCGACCGTATCCCGTGGTAAGTCGGGCAATCACCCTCTAAATCATCTGTAAAATTTGTCAACGGTATCCTGTCAGGAAAATGAGCAAGTACAAACACCAACAGCAGTTCCATGTGAATTGACAAAAACTATAAGAGACAGTATAATGAAATACAAGACAAAGAGTAAAGGCAACTTGGGAACCATTCGAAAGCCGAGTTACAACCCTTAAACCAAACAAGGACCGGGGTTGTAACCCTTCTTACGAACAGAACCTAGTCCCATAACCAAGGTACAGTATAAGAGACAGGTAGAGCATATGAGAAATGAATCATAGCAGGGTGAAAGTACAGTAAGTAAAGCTGAAACTAGAAATATATATATATCATGATGTGAGTACTGTAAAGGACGATAATGTATATATATAGGATGACTTGGGAACTATTCGGAAGCCGAGTTACAACCCTTAAACCAAACAAGGACCGGGGTTGTAACCCTTCTCCCGAACAGAACTTAGTCACCCTAAGATAATAAATATAAAAGGTGCCTTGAATTGTTAGTGCGTCATGTGATCGGCTTGGGAAACAAGTTCAAGCTTTCCATCTGACCACCTACAACCATATAACCAGTATGAAACAGCAAGTGTGAGACAAGGCCGGTCACCATGGCAAGTGTGAACAAGTAGCTATGGACAAGTGTGGAATGCAAGTATGAAGCAACAAGTGGGGATTTGATCACACAACCACTAATAACTCCCCATCCCCCGACTAGTATAAAGGATCCGGACATAACACGTCATGACACGAGATTTAAGAGCAGGTGATCAGCCCACTCCCAAGTCCATGTCTATACAAGTACAAGTAACAAGTCGAGTCTTATACCAGTATACCAAGTAATCCGGGAACAACATCTCATGACAGGATCCGACATATACTAGTCCGTGAACCATCGTGTCTGGAAATCAAGTAAGTCACTACAACTGAATCGGATATAGCAGATATCAAGACAATGAAAACTATCAGTGAATGTACTCGCCTGTGGTCCTGAGCTGATAGGGTGAACAGATGCTCAGAGCGATCACAGACCTAAGATAAGATACTATAAGTCAAACAGAACTAAATGCTGAAAAAAGGAAACTAATACAAGCCATGAATGCAAGTCTAAGTCAAACTAGGTCAATCTAGGTCTAACTGAGTCATACTAGGTCTTACTGGTTCATACTAGGTCATACTAGGTCACTGGAAGTCATTCCAAGTCAAACTAGGTCAATCGGGATCAACGGTTGACTTACAGTTGACTTCGGTCAAAAGTCAACTCTGGTCAACCCTGGTCAACTATGGTCAACTATGGTCAACTATGGTCAACTCTAGGTCAAACCTAGGTCAAACAAGTCTAATGTTGACCAACTGTTGACTTTCAGTCAACTGGTCAAGTCTCGGTTGGTTTCGGTCAAATCGGGTCGCTTTAAGGCTAAGTTTGACCTTCGGTTGACTTTTGTTGACTTTTGGTCAAAACGGTCAACCGACGTCAAAACTAGTCTTAGAGTACCATATTTGATCATTACCAACCACGAGGATCAAGTTCTAACACTATCTTAGGTTTCTAACACAAAATCCCACTTCTAGGCAAAAACTAGCATTTACCCCTTCTTCCTATTTCTACTCCATGAATTTACCCTTCTATCTACCACACTCACCCACACTCATACACAACACTCACACACAACATCTCACCCTCACATAGACCTCTCTACAAGTCTCCTAATAGGTTTCCTATTAGTTTGCACATAGGCTAACTATAGACACTCACTAGTAGGTTCTCACACACACACACAACTCACAATTACTCCTCACAACTACACACACACACAACTAACTAATATGGACTGTTATTGGACAACCCCCAACCCTCTCTCAACATCACACAACAACCACTATAAATCTATATATAATCCCACACAATTAAACCACATATATATACCCATATGTATATAACTACATGTATATATATCAACATCTCAAACACTAGTTGTATGCATAAATGGGATTGAACTCTCAACCAACTCTCAACAAAACTCCCTCAAATCTGAACCAAATCTGAGATTGTGTTCTCCCCCCTCTAAACATCACCACAACACCATATTAACCATATAATTATACCCCCTATATAACCATATACATATATATATCAATATATATATATATATATAGGTGCATAAAACTACTAGTTCAATACCATAAACTCCCAAAACTCAACCCAACATAATGCATTCAGCACAGCCCCAACCTGGCCGAAATTCACAGCCTATACAAAGCCCCATAATCCATCACCACATCACATAAATTAATCACCATTTATATATATATATATATACACATATATATATATATAGAATGATATATATATAACTATATATCCACCAAAACACATAGAAATAATATGATACATTAAGATACTCTCATGAATCATCTCTACAACATGTAAAATCTGAGAATAAATAGAAAAACACACAACAGCAATATTTTAACATCATTCATGGATCAAAAAGGGGGCTTTTTCCTAATAGGACACAAGCCTACAAGTGGACACTCCTAAAAATGTCTAAAGGACACAAAAATAGTTTTTAATGGTGGACACACCCTAAGAATCATCATGGGGGGGTTCCTACATGATCTACATAAGAAAAGAATAGGTTTTGGAGAAGGATTCACCTTGGTTTGAGAGCTAGAAATTAATGGAGCTTCAAAAGAAAATGGAGCCTTTGGAGAAGAAGAAGAAATGGATTGGAATGAAATGATAAAGTGTTTTCTCTCTCCACCCTATCCTCTCACTATGGTGGCCGGCCATATGGTGTTTTTGGACTATTTTGTCCTATATGAATAATTACAAGTTTGCCCTCCAATCAATTAAATGGTCCAAAAATGGGAAATGGTTAATCCGGGGGTAGTTTAGTCAAACCGAAACCACTAATCTCTAACTAATAATTAACTAAAATAATGGTCTAGTCTCTAACCAAAATTTCTAACATGTGGGCCATGGTTAGCTAGTGTGTGGGCCCGCTAAGGTCAAAATACCCCGGGTCCCCGAAACAAGTCAAAACAAGTCGAAATGAATTGAAATTCGAACCCGATTCAAATAACCCCAAAATAATACAAATAATAAATATAAAATTTCAAAATAATTTTTAGAAGTGGAAAATTACCAAAATACCCCTGTTTGTGAAAACTGGGGGTGACAATTGTAAATACTGGATTTCCTTATCATATCCTAAGTATCCTTATTTTATCAATCCACAGTTCCTTGGCATCATTTATCGTCAATCCTTTCCTACAGTTTCTCCTTGAAATCATACGTTCAATTCTTATCATTGGCGTAGAGCCTTCTTCTTTTTACTCAACAAGTCCTCCGAATATAAATCCTCGATTTCAAAACTCCCGATTTATTAATTACCAATGTACATATGTCTCTGTCTTGTTCATTGTCTTTTTAACTGATATCTTTCCGATCTCGTATACAATACGATAACTCATTCTAACTTATTCTATATCAATCCACATATCGATATACCCTCTAATCACATGTAATTAGCTATAGGTAACCAACCAAAATTCTACAAATGCTAAATCCTCAAACTGCTAAGCACAAGATTCTAATCCTCAATCCATAGTCATAACAATATAATATCTCATTTCCCCATCTTAGATACCCTATCATCAAGTCATACTATCAATACAATCGTTCTTAATGGTTTCCAAGTCTGCTACAGTCAGTCACCCATACTTGTCCTATAAGCTTAATCTAACCAATCCCTAGGAAAAGTACTTATCACAAACACACAATACATTTATAGTTATACTACAGGATCAGTCAACAAGGTTTGGCTATTTCGGTCATCTATCAAGTAGAAGGTAACAAGGCCTAAGACTGGGTCAAGCAATCCATAACAGTGTCCAAACAAGTTAAAGGGTCCAGTAAGACAGAAAAGTTTATCGAAATATTTCTAAGAATGGTACGAAGACAACGAGATGTATAACGAGAAGAATTACCAAAGAGGTTAACGAAGAAGAATTTAGTCAAGTCATAGGAAAGATGGAACACAAAAATAATTATGTCCAAAAGATAACGCGAAAGCAATCCTATTGGAGAGTCCTAGAGAACCTGTAATCCTAGTTGTAGATGTAGATAGAACGGAGCTAATCAAGACGGGGAAGAATGATGATAAGAATTTATTCTTGCTCAATCGATCATAACGAAGTGAACCAAGCTGAGATATGATCTGATAACCATATACGTCTTCCTGAAATCATGTTGCCAGAATTTTTGCCACACCAGTAAGCTTAGATGCAATAAATGATATAGTCATAACTAAGGTATACTCTCTAAAATCATATTATCTAGAATCCTCGCCACGCCAACCGGTATGGCTGCGAGAAAATCTAAATTCTATGAATAGGATAATATATCCAAAATCAGGCTCTATGTTTTTGTCATACCAGCTAATATGGCTGCGATAAATTCTAAACTCCATAACTAAAGCAGACGTTTACCTTATCAGGATATATCATAATTTGATCCACAAAATTTATCACGATGCAAGATCAAAGTTAACAACGAAAATCAGAAATTAAATTCAACAACGAATTTAAGGAAGAGCAAATGGAAATAAGTGAAAACAGATTTCTAGATAAGATTAGAGTGAGATCCTCAGGGGTCATCCCAAGGGTACTATCCTGGTCAAAATTGACCCACTGAAATACAAACAAGAGGCTAAATATAGTAAACGGTCCTATGCTGTGACGAGTTTTCCTATATTGCAATCCTAGAAATCCTCTAAGTGTTCTTAATATTGTCCTAGTGTTATCAAGTTGTCCTAGATCCTAATTGCAGGCATGCTTGGTACAATAACGTAACCAAACAACTTAAGTCTGGACCTGCATGGGCCGCCATAAAAAAACATGTCACGACCCGTTACCCAAATTGTTGGGCCGGGCCGAGCCATGTCCAGCCTACGCTTGATTAAAGCGTAGTAAGCTGTTCTAATAATAGACAATAAAGGATCTAAGTAGCTAACAGTTCTAAAATCATATTTAAAGTTCATCACAACACAGCATCTATAAGCGAAGGTAAACAAGCACAGGCTTAATAATACACTTCCAAGTATCTAACTGGAGACAAAGTCCAGTATCCAAATATAAGTACAGACAAAGTCTAAGTCTCAAAACACAAGAAAGATAACTAAACAAGGTTCCCCGCTGGGGCCTCTTCTGGAGCTAAGGCCAGGTCCTCAAAATCAGTGCCATAGTACGTAATACATAGCATTTCCTCCTCAAAAAGTATACCTACAACGTTATCCTGTCAGGACGGGAGCAAGTACAACCTCTACAACCAAGTACTGAATATATAATGAAAGAGGTGTACAACAAGAAACATGGTGTGATAAGTCTATAAAACAGGAAAATACTAGAAACATGGCCTCATGGTACAACTGGAATCATGGTATGACTGGAATCACAGTATCATAGTGACATAGGGAACATGGCATATCTGAAATCATGGTATCTCATAATCTATCATGGCAAGGACACATATGTCATATAGACAGATGTATATGTAATGTTTAAAACTGTAGCAGGTACGTGATCGGTCAATAGATGTACAATGTACTGAGGCACAATGTAAATAAAATGTACATACGTACAAGTGAAACAAGCGATAGATGTACATACGTACAAATACAGCTGGTGCGCCTACGACAAGGTATACATAAAATGTCAACCTTGCTCGGTACGTACGTACGAGTAAGGGGGTATGATCACGTACTCAACTATCAGTTTCCCCATAACCCATATTCTAAACATGTAAGAGATACGAGAACAGTAAAAGCATGTGAAAGATACCGGGAGCGGTATAAGCATGACAGGTACTGGGAGCCGTATGAAACATGTGAATACTCCGAGTAGTATAAAGCATAGTGAAACATGAACTGAGAACCAATAAGAAGCATGTGAAGATATGATAACTGTCTTAAGCATGGCAAGTACTGAAAGTAATACAACATGTGAAGATATAGCTTGCTACCTCAAGAATCAATATTTTAACAGGGTTAATACATGTTCTAGCATTAAAAAACAGTAAATGAGTCTGTAGATGTACTTGCCTCGAGCAAAGCAAGAATACTAGTACGAAGATATAGATGTCCGGTGTCCTGTCAATAATGACATACAAACTCAGTTCTAAGCTATGATCAAGATTACACTAGTGGTGTGACACGACTCCTGACTGGATACTAACTAAGTGGGGACCTAGCATAAAAGTCTAATGTGGAGTGCCACTATACACAAACTAAATTCCTAGGGTCTTTATACTAGTACGGGGTGAGGTCCAATACGACTAAAACACAAAACAACATAAAAAGTTGCAAGTCGTAATTATTAAATAATTAAATCTACTGTACACTAAGTTCCAATAATTTTAGAGATAGACAAAAAGCTTAAATTATATATAGAATAAAGTACCAAAATGATCCTTATTCATTATAGAAATTTATACTAATTTTTCTGGGATTTATAAACCTTCATAAATATTTATTAAAAATCAGCAAACGTAAATATACTGAAAATGAGTTCTGTTTTCCCATTTTTATAAAATACCAAAAGTACTTATTAAATACTGAAAAAATTATAATAAATTATCTAAATTAAAATAGTATTTAAATACAATTTTTCCAAGATTTTTACAGCAATTAAAATTTATATAAAAATTCAAAACCAGAAAGTAACAATTTATGGAAAAATAATTAATTATAAATTAAGGATAATACATAATCAAAATCTACAGATGTCGTCGGATGATAAAATAAATATCACCAACGTGTCCAGAATGGTCAAATTAGCTATGATAGCCTACCCATAAGTCCAATTTAGACACAGGGGCAAAATGGTAATTTCGGGTCAAAATGATGTCCGCCGTTGGACACACTTTGCACCGAAAAACGTGTCGGAATAGAAGTCTACAAAACCTAGCAAATTATATGTCCACGAATCCAAAATGATGATACGAACCCAATGGTATATCCGAAATAGGATTCCGATGTGCCGATCTCAAGATGATACGTTGACGCGACACTTGGTATCCGGTTTGCACGGAAATGCGTGCCGGAGCAAATGTCTTCAAAACTCAGCAAATTATATGTTAACGAGTCCAGAATGACGATACGAACTCAACGGTATATCCGGAAGTGGATTCCGATGAGCCGATCTCAAAGTGACCCGTTGACCCGAAAAGTGGGATCCACTTTGCACCGAAATGCGTGCCAGGGCCCACGTTCTCCAAATCAAGCAAACTTTATATGAAAATATGCCAGAACGACGCCACGAGTCTACTGGTGGTGTCAGAAACTGAATCCGGAGTCCCGGGTTCAAAAATGGAATTTAACAAGTACAAATTAAAGAATTCGGACGGCCAACTTTGGCGTCGAATTCGACCAACCGAACGTGCTTAAAATGAAACGAAATCTAAAGGAGACAGGAAGATGGTTATACCAGCTGTGCACCGGAACTGACAGTACGCAAAACGGAGCTGCGACGGAGAAGTTACGAGCTGACGAAGTCGGCTCCACGAAACTGTCCAAAAACAGTTCAATTTAAAACGTCAACTTGGTGGCCAGTTTTGAGGTATCAAATGATAAAATTAACGGACGAAAATTGACAGGAGTGAAGATGGATATACCGAGATTGCGATGGAGCAAAAAGTTCGCCGATCCAACGGTCGGATCTCCCGAAAAATGCGTGCGAACTTGCTACGACGGAGCGCCATTTTTCGAGTTCAAAACTCGTGCACGCCGACGGGATCTCGTGCCAAACGCACGAATCGTGTGTTTAACACGTCGGGGAGGCCGGTGGTGGACAGGGAGAGGTCGTCGGGGGTGCGCGCGCCGGTGGGGGTCGTCCACGGCGGTCGTGCGGCGGCGCGGCGGCGCACGACGGTGGCCAGCGCGCGCGCGCACGTGCGCGCCGGTGCGCTGCTGCCTACTGCAGCTGTTGCCGGAGCTGCTGTTGCGTGCGGGGTGGTCGCCGGCCTGGCGCGGCGGCGGGGAAAGGCTCGCCGGCGACGGCGGCGACGGCGGTGTTGCATGGTGGGAGTGGTGGTTTGAAGTGGTGGAGGTGGTGGTGATGTATTGTGGTGATGGAGATGGTGTTGATGGTAATGAAGATGATGAAGTTGATGGAGTATGGAGGTCGAGGAGGAGGAGATGGTGGTGGCTGTGGGTGGTGGAGTGCTCGGCCAGGGGAGGGGGTTCGGCCGAGAGTGGTGGAGAGAGAGCAAGTGATTTTTGTGTGTGTGTGTTTATATGTGAGAGTATATAGTTGTGTGTATATATATATTAATATAGAAAGAGTGAGAGAAAGAGAGAGATATTTAAGAGAGGGGGAGAGAGAGTAGTCGGTTGGGGAGGGGGAGAAGTGTGTGCTGGTAGAGAGAGGGGAGGGGTAAGGTGGAAAGTGAGAGAGTTATATATATATGTTTATATATATAATATATATATATGTAGGTATATATATATATATAAAGAGAGATAGAGAGAGAAAAGTATAGAGAGAGGGGGGGATGTCTGTTCTTGCTGTAAAGGAGAGGGGAGGGGGTGATGTGGTGTTTGATAATAGAAGAGAGAGAGTTAGATATATACATATATATGTATATATATATATATACATATAGAATATTTGTAAAGTGGAGAGAGAAAAATAAATATTTAAAATAGGGAAAAAAATAGGGAAAATTATGTGGGATTTTTGGGCAGTCATAGGAGAACAACATGGGACTTGGGTTCGGGTTCGGTCGAACCGGGTTGAGTCAAAATCGAACCGGGTGCAATAATCGAATTAAAATAGGAATTTATAATCATGGATAAATAAATAACATGCGGGAACTCAAATAAATGGGACACAAGTTTCATGTGGGTAGTAGGCTTCGTATGGGTCACGTCCATACTTTGGGTTGACAGGTTGGATCGATGTCGGGTCCCGAAATTAAATTGGAAAATAAATCAGGTTTCAACATAGAGAATAAATCGGCCTAAATTGACCCGGAAGTTGTGCGAAAAAAATGGAGCACAAAATGGAGTGTCTGAGTGGGACACGAAGGTCATGGGTGGAGAGCGTCTCGAGTAGATCATTCATGAGAAGTTGGTTCTGAGAAAACGACTGGTCTGGTGCTCCTAAATTAAAAGTCACGGTGACGTGCAAACGAAGATCAAAAATAAAAGTGGGAATAATTATTCAACGATTAATTGGTCTATGTTGACCCGAACTTGCACGATACAAAAAGAGCACAAGGGAACGAGTTCAAGTGGGACACGATATATCAACAGGAAGATAATCTTGCCTACTTCAAAATCCATGAAGAGAGTTTACAGAGATTGGCATCCCTGATGCTCCAGAAGTTAAAGTTACGGAAAGGCACATTAATGATCTAAACAATTAAATAATAATATATTTATCGAAAACAATTCATTCAGAAAAAATAAAAATAAACCCTGAAATTCATGGGGCTTACACCCCATTTGCCCCTTTGCGCTTGATGGGCATACCCCTATGATAGCCTTGTGCAATGTGATTATCTGTGCCACGTGCGTGCTTTGAGCTTGAACACGATCTCAGCATGGCATGTGCCTTCTCTGATACTCTTTTAGTGGTCCGTAGTGGTGCACTCTTGGTCAAGTAAATACTTGATATGCAAGTACTCTCTACATGAACACGGCATGATAATATGGCTTAACATGATATGATAACTCTTAAATAGTGACCCGTCGTGGTGCACTCTTGACAAGCAACTTGACATGATGGTGGTCCGTCGTGACGCACTCTTGATAAGTAATCTTGATAGTGGCCCGCCGAGGTGCACTCTTGACATGTAATCTTGATAAGTAACCTAACATAATCTTGATATGTTGTAGCAACGGCCATCTTGACTCGCTAAGTAACTCTTGTCTTGACACCGTGGGTGATCGTTCTTGAATGTGCTCTTATAAGCTACCAGTCTCGTCTTGTATCATGTTTAGGACTTGCATCCCTGATTACCACGGTCAGGGATTCATACTGAATCTGACTAGGTTAACAAGTAGATTGATCAAGTAGCTCATATAGAGAGATGTTTCCGGTTACAGGCGATCCCGTTATCCCGGCCACACCTGATGGAATTTTAGCCCGTCGTCGAGTAGGGCACACTTCCAGTCCACTGTCATGTGGGGCACTTCTTGAAAATAAGTACTAAGCACACTGTCATGTGTTGCACTCCAAGTCACATAATAATTCTTGATAACTCTTACATGAACCTCGTCTGAATAATCTGGATAGCTGCAGGGCTTGTGACTGCTGGAACATCTCGTTGCATCTTGCTAGTAATTAGGCTTGTGATAACCCTAGTTAGTTAAAGTATCAAGCCGTACTCTTTGCTTGGCCGTGAATATTGGTTGGAGTCTAATCTTGTCTAGTCTTGTCTATATCCAGTACATAGCTATCTCAGGACATGCTTGTTTATGTTTTACTTTATCGATAATTGGTCAGAGACTAAGTTCTTTTCAGGTGAATGATTACAACCCCGGTCCTTGTTTGGTTTAAGGGTTGTAACTTGGTTACCGGAATAGTTTCTTAGTTATCGTTTATCCCCTTATCTATTAACTCCAAGTTTTCTTGTTATTATTATGTCTTGTGATTTAACATGCTAGTGTTAGTTCTTAAGTGAAATCTTCCTTGTGGCACTTGCTCTTTCTGGGGTCTGATCCAGCTGATTTTGCATGGCCAGATTTCGGAGTAGCTCCCGAGGATCTCCCAGCCTTCTAGCCAGATGGTGAACACTAGAAGAAACCATGGCAACGAGTGAATTTTATTTTGCTCTCCCACTCTATTGTAAATTATTCTTTTGAGGCGTTTAGCCGTCGAGCAAGTGTTAGCTCGTGTTGAATTTACATTCCTGTCTGCCTAAGGGCTGTAACATGATTGACAAATTCTAGGGCTGATCATGTATGACTTAAACTTCTGCTAGTCTTCGCATTTTGTATGACTAGCTTCATGATCATCAGAATATATAATGTTTGGGACGCCTTACTTTGTATGTCTGATGATCTACCATCTTGTAACATGCTTTTAATTGCTTGAGATTGAGATACTAGGCTTGTTCTTGACAATAAGAGATTGTTGGCTTGTAGTTAAACCCTCATGCATCTAGACAGTCGTGACCGTATTGCGAGTTGGAATTCACTTCAATATACGTAGCTGGCTGGGTCTGTCCCCCGCTCTCCAGTATTCTGGTTCTGGGACGTGGCACGACCTCTTCAGCGTGTAGTTGGCAGTCCTAACATAATGTAGGACTGCCAACTTAGTTGCAGTCCTACTTGCTGGAAAAATTTGGGCTAGCCCCAAATAAAAAAAAAATGGATGTCAAACTTGTAATTTTTTTGAACATTTGGGCCACCCCAAGTAAAAGTGGTAGTGCCCTTAGAAAAAGCATAAATATTTCATAAACCGACTTTTCCTTAATAGCCATAGGTATTCATGTGATCAGTGCTTTTCTTCATAAATGGTGTTGATACTTGAGATGTAGCTTTTCTTGATTTCTGAATAATACATTTTCGAGTTCAAATGTTCCATGCGTGAATCGGGATGAAATTTGTATCCTAAGAAGCACGGACACGAAAACAATATGGGCTGTCTTGCCAGACATGTATTGGACACAACCCAAACACTCCAAAATACACACAGGGGCACACCAAATAGGTGTGGTGTCTGTGTCTTTGTCTACTTACCGTGTCGTATCGTATCCATGCAACATATGGCACTCTCAACTTAACAAGTAGTTCCAAAATATGCTCCCATGGATTCAATTGGACAATTTTCTCAAGCTACTTGTGCATTTTGATCACAACGCACAGTTAGACTGGTATGAAATTATACAGAAAAACAAAATACAAGTGTGACTTGTACATATGATTTCTCATAGTTGATACAATTTGGCAAGTTATGCAGGTGCTCGATCATGGCGTAACTGATATGGGGATCACGATGTCGCCGATGTCGCCGATGTTATTGTGCATTCCAGGAAAAAAAAAAAAGGCTTAATTGCAATTTGATACCCTCAACTATTCCTGTTTTTTAATTTAATACCCTAAACTTTTTTCTTTCAATTTGATACCCTGAATTTTTTTGGGACAATAATGTCCCTGCTCAAAACTAAATATTACTCCCCAACCTCTCTCACTCCAGCTGCCCCCTCCCCTCTACGGGCGACCCCCCTGTCCCCACCTCTGGGTGAACCCCCCCCCCCCCCCCCCCCCCCAATCCCCCCTCGCGCCTCCCCGACCACCCCCGCCCAGCCCCTCCCCCCATCTCCCGCCCCGGGCGCCCCAAGCCAGCACCCTCCCCCTCCCAGTGACGTGTCCCATGTTGCATAGCAACTGAAGGCTCTCGCATAGCCATGGTCTGATTATGTACAACGTTCTTCTTACCCCCCCCCCCCCCCCCCCCCCCCCCCCCCCCCCCCTTGCGGACACCCGACCCCCGGCGGTGACTAACAATCTCCAATATACTCTCAGAGTACACAAGATAGGGGCTGATTCCAAATATATCATGATTCCTTAGTGGCCGGCCTACATATCATGATTCCTAGAAAGAATACTCGATGCTGGGTGGAGCGGGAGCCTCCATTTAGTGGGTTTCAAATTAAAAACTGTTGGTGCTTATAGGGGTGAGAATGATCTAGCAGGTGGCGGTGTTGTCATGGGCTTTGGGGGGTAGGGAGGCGGGATGGGGAGGGGGTTGCCAATGGGGGAGGGGGGAAGGGAAGGACAAGGGTATTTTGGAATTTTTTAAATCTTTGGGTATGAAATTGAAAATGTATAATAGTTGATGGTATTAAGTTGTTGAGTAAAAAAGTTTAGGGTATCAACTTGAAAAATGGACAGTTGAGAGTATCAAGTTGCAATTAAGCCAAAAAAAAAAATCACAACTTCATCATATAACTTCATCAGCATCTCGGCAAGAACTACGAGTCTACGAGTTAAACTGAACAGCCGTGCCACAAATTCCAATTCCAATCTTTCTAAAAGTAGTTTGCTTAATTATAAATTGAAATGTATTAAATTTCCCAGAGATCCATAACTGAGCAATGTATCTTCTTCCTATACATGTAGGCTTCACACTTAGTAAATATTAGGCAAACTAAAGTTGTGACAGCATGTCTGAGTTTAAAAGGAGAGAGCATTTGTCAATGATCAATATATGTAATTATAATGTAAGCATCAAAGTGAACTTTGGGAGGAAGAAGAGTAAGAATGCTTACAACTGCCATCATTTGCCCATCTGCAGTGAATAAAGCTCGGATTCACTGCAAGGAAATATAACAAGAAACATAACTCAATTTTTTTTACATGTATGAAAAAAAAAAATAGCATTCTTTTAGGGTCTGCTTGGCAATTGTTGGGGTAGCGGTTATGTGGTGATTTTAGAGTACCGGTTATGAGGGGTCCGGTTTTTTTATGGCTTTTAAGTAGCAGCTTTTAAACCAGTACAATCCATGCTTGGTAATTCACTAACGAGCGGTTCTGAAAGTTTTTTACACGAATAAATTAAATAGAGAAGGGTATCAGTAGTTTATATATATATATATATATATATATTTGTGAGGATATAGATGGAATAAAAAATAGTGCCGCTCAAAACCCATCGATTTAGGGTGTTTATAAAAGACACCCAAAAATACATTACACCAGTTTTGGGGAAATTTTGAGCCGATCAAAACCAGTGCCTCAAAAAAAATTAACAAGCAGAAATTTTTATAAACAGTTGGTTCAAAAACACTCCAAAAATACATTACACCGGTTTTGGAACTAAAGCTTTGTTTGGTAGCAAGAATCAAAAAAGTGGAAGCAAGAAAAATAAAATCAAAGAGTTATACTTTCCATCCATATGGAAAGGAAAAACTATTTTCTTCCTTTGTGTTTGGTATGATGGAAGAAAAAATAAAAGTAATGTACTTTCATTTATTTGTTATAGAAAAAAAATGGAAGGAAGAAAAAAATGATATAGATTTTACCAATTATATCCTCAACTAACAATATTTATTTACCTTGACTTTATTGACTACTTTAAAATAATATAATTCCATCAGGATATAATTGTAAATTAAGATGAGTATCCAATTTTCCTTCCACTTTTTTCCGACTTTTGGAGGGATTAATTTTCTTAGATTAGGAGGAAAAATTAATTCCTCTACTTTTCCTTCCATATCAAACAAAAGAAAATATATCATTCCTTCAACTTTTCCTTCTCCATTTTTTTTCCTCCCACCAAACACACCCTAAAATTTACATAACCATAGTGTGACTCCTCTTTCAAGATAGAGAAGAAATATATTTTGAGGTAACTTACATTAAGGTATTGTTTGGCTAGCTGTAAATGTAACTGAAAAAATATTTGTTGTATCATTTACATCAATTATGGTGTTTCTATTCCTGTAAATGGAACTATTAGTACAAAAAAACTGCAATCCAATTCCTGCAGTACTTTTTGCAGTCATTCTGATTATAACTCCAATTAAAGCATCAAATGTTGCAAGGGATTCCAGTTACAAGCAACTAAATTGGCCCTAAATTTCTTACACAATTAAAGAAGTATAGAAGAATACAGTTAGTTTTGACATGAATTTTTCATATCTCGTTCGTCGAATAATGTGATCAGTAACATGAAACAATATCAAAAGACCCAAGTCAAGTGCAATCAAAATCAACACTACAAAAATACATGTATATAGTGATGGTCATATCCGTCGCTAAAGGACAATAGTGAAGACCTAGCTACAAAAGAAAATCATTGGAAAATTCTTTGTTGATATTAAGAACAAGTCCAATTGACATATTAGCGACCACCTGGCATCTATTAGGCGACGTCAGTCTATAGGTATCCAACTAGAGACTAACCAACGATGGTGCTTTAAAAATAGTCATTGACACACTACTGAAAGACTTACGATATGCCTTTAGCGACGAACATTTGACACGTAGGCGACGGAATAGCGACGTGACCGTGACGAATTTGGTTTTTGATACCTAGGTTTCCTTTTGATACTCATTAAGCAGGGGAAATAAATGTTCTAGTATCGTTGCCATACACATTTACTACATGGAATTAAATGTTTGACATCTCTTCGTGGTGCTCGAACATAGAACCTCTTGGGAGGATATAACTATTTGACATCTCTTCGTGGTGCTATGAAGGAGAGCTTCGAAGGTTGCAAACAAGAATGTAAGAAGAAATTCCTGAACATGAATATTCCAATTACACTTTATTTTTGATCTGGGTCGTGACGGTGGAGGGTTGATTCTTTACTCCATTGGCAATCTGACGGTGAGGGAGAACTGTCGGACTTAACTTCACTAGCTAAGTGACGGTGAAGGAGAACTGTCGGACTTAACTTCACTAGCTAAGGGGAGCAACAAAAAAAAAAAAAACTCTCTGGAATGCTCAGGAACACTTGAAAAAATCGAAAAAAACCGGGGGCTTTGAATGGAGAGGAACTCCTCTTATTTATAGTAGGGGAGTAGTGACCATACACGCGCCTGTCAGGACAGGCGCATGTATCTCTGATTGCCACGTGACACCCTTAAACAGGGTTCAGTTGCAACTGCGCGCACACTTCACTATGTTAGTGTTGTAGCTGACTGCCATGTGTCATATTGTTGAGATTTGTTGGAGAAGATCATTGAACTGCTCAGAACCCGCTCTTTGGCATGACTAGGTCCACGTGGCACGCGCCTAGTTCTATTACAACCAACAAGACACCCGCGTCTATGAATTCACTGTCCTAGGTAGCGTGTGTTCATAGTGGAAGAGAACTATAAGCGCGAGGGTAGAGGAGATGGCATGATCTACCAGTGTCTTTCTATCAGCACCGTCCAGTCTTTTGTTTGTAAGGGCCCGAGACGAATACTGCTTATCACATGTGTTGTATTCTTTGATAAGTTTGGTTATCTCAAATGTCTCACGATTTGGTTATCTTTTGATTAATACATTTGAAAAATTGAAAAATACTATAAACAATCCAAAATAAAAATATGAAAGACATATACTTGGACTCTATTTAATACTATTTGGACTCTATTTAATACTATGTATCCAAAATAAAAATATGAAAAACAGATAATACTTGAACTCTGTCGTAAGGCAAAAGCTCAAACACACGGAGACGAATCTTTCTCGTATATTATCAACCACACAAGTGCATCTTACAAGCTATACCAACCTCTCTTTATATAGGGAGAGAGGTTGGGGGTTATGAAGAAATGAAAGGCCAAAGGTCATGTAGGTTACAAGGAGATGAAAGGTGAAAAGCCATATGAGTTACAACACTCCCCCTTGGATCTCCAGAAATTCTGCTTGTAAACATCTCTGAGTTTCTTCGTCTGTCTGTAGCTTGCATCTTCAAGTTTGACCATCTACTTGTGCCTCGTCAAAACCTTGCCAAAGAAAATCCAGTGGGAAAAAAACTTTGGTCGAAGGACAAAAGAGTACACATAGGTCAGTGTGATGGGGGTAAACTTAACCATTGCAAAGGTGCCTCGTCAAAACCTTGTCAGGGAAAACCCAGTGGGAAAAAACCGCTGATCGAAGGACAAAAGAGTACACGATGGTTTAGAAGTATACAACTGGATACTCCCCCTGATTATAGTAATCCTTAGTGAATAAGATATTTGAACTGTGTCTCGTTAAAAACCTTGCCAAAAAAAATCCAGTGGGAAAAACTTTGGTCGAAGGGAAAAAGAGTACACAAGCATACATCAGGATGCTTTCCTTTTTACTCGCACTCGACAGGGTGCGGGATATACGCACAACAGGGCGTTTGGAGGCGCTCGTTGAGGCGCTCCCCCTCACATGCACACAACAGGGTACGGAAAACATGTTTCACTTAGGCTAGCTCTGAAAGCTTCCTAAGTCCAATCGCTCTGACATGTTTCTGGAACGAGTGTTTTGGCAGTGACTTGGTGAACAAGTCTGCACGGTTATTCTCCGATCCAATGTGTTGCACTTCAATCTTCTGAAGCGCTTGTTGTTCATGTATAAAGAACAACTTGGGCGATATGTGCTTGGTAGCATCCCCTTTGATGTAACCATGTTTCGCTTGATCAATAACAGCGGTATTGTCCTCATAGACGACAACAGGTTCATCTGGGTCATATGGAAGATCACATGTACTTCGAATATGGCCAATAACAGCTCGAAGCCATACACACTCTCTAGTCGCCTCATAAAGCGCGAGTAGCTCAGAGTGGTTCGTTGAAGTAGCCACTAAGGTCTGTTTGCGAGACCTCCAAGAAATTGCCGTGTTCCCAATGGTAAAGACATAACCAGATTGGGAACGCCCCTTGTGCGGATCAGATAAGTATCCCGCATCGGCGTAGCCAACAAGGGTCGTGGTGCTGTGTCAAGATAGACAATTCACAGCAAATGAGATGTCCGATCTAGTACATTGGGCCAAGTACAATAAAGCGTCTATTGTACCCAGATAAGAGCACTCAGGACTCAATATCTCTTCGTCGTCCTCCTTTGGACGAAATGGGTCCTTAGTAATGTCTAGAGAGCGGACGATCATGGGAGTAGCGGATGGCTTAACGTCAAAATGACTAAAGCGTCTCAACACCTTTTGGGTGTAGTTCGCTTGATGGACAAGAATTCCATCTTTACGGTGCTCGATCTGCAGGCCGAGGCAAAACCGTGTCTTCCCAAGATCCTTCATCTCGAATTCCCTCTTCAGGATATCAGCAGTTTCTGACAAGTCTTTTTCGGTTCCTATGAGATTCATGTCATCTACATAGACCGCGATGATTGCGTATCCTGAAGTGGATTTTTTTATGAACACGCATGGACAAAGTTCGTTATTAACGTATCCCAAACCGATCAAGTATTCGCTTAGGCGGTTATACCACATTCACCCGGATTGTTTCAATCCATATAGCGAACGCCTCAGTCTAATCGAGAACGCGTTCCGTGGTCGGGAACTACTTGATTCAGGCATCTTTAGTCCTTCAGAGACTCTCATGTATATCTCTGTGTCCAGATTCCCGTAGAGATAGGCTGTGACCACATCCATGAGCTGCATATTCAGTTTTTCGGAAACTACTAAACTAATTAAGTAGCGGAACGTTATAACGTCCATTACGGGAGAATACGTCTCCTCGTAATCAATTCCAGGGCGTTGTGAGAAGCCTTGCGCCACAAGGCGAGCCTTGTATCGCACAATCTCATTTCTCTCATTACGCTTCCTTAGGAAAACCCATTTGTGACCAACTGGTTTAACATTGGGTGGTGTTGGAGCAACATGTCCAAACACGCTTCTTTTCGCTAAGGAGTCTAGTTCAGCCTGGATTGCTTCTTTCCATTGTGACCAGTCCGTTCGTCGTTGACACTCGGCAACACTACGAGGTTCCATGTCATCATTGTTCATAATGTCAGTGACCACTGAGTATATGAACACATCATCGATAACAGTTTCGTTTCGCTTCAAAATATCGTCTAAACTAGCATACTCGACGGATATTTCGAGGTTATCGGCATGATTAGGAATAGGCGTTTCATCTGGAATGCGCTCTTCTAATACATTGCCGTGATCCTTAATGATCTCATGTGGCAAAACGCTTTTAACAAGATTTCTCCGCTTCCGGGGCAGAACATCTTTGGAACTAACCCGTCTTCCCTTCTTCTTGGGAATAGCGGCGGACTGGACGGCCGATGGCAGCGTCCTTTGCTCGGCGGGTTCGACCGGAGCAACATGTTTCACAGGAACATGGCGTCTCTCAGGGACGTCTATCCTTGCAGGCACATTTGCAGCAGGTATAATTGATCTCGTGACTTTTGCTAGGTCGCTAAATGCGTCTGGCATTTGATTTGCAATATCTTGCAGACCTAGAATCCTCTGTACTTCCTTATCACTATGTGCAGAGGGGGGATCATGATGAGCAACAGAGGGCACATACCATGCTAATTCACGTCGTTCCTCATCAACGTTAGCGTGCATTTCTCCCCCTAACGACGGGAAGATTGCCTCATCAAAGTCACAATCCGCGTGTCTCGCGGTAAAGAGATCGCCTGTCAAGGGCTCTAAATAGCGAATGATGGACGGGGAGTTATAACCGACATATATTCCCCGTCGCTTCTGAGGTCCAAATTTTGAACGCCTTATCGGCTCAATTGGAACATTGATTAGGCACCCAAACACGCGTAAATGTGAGATGTCAGGCTCACATCCAGTAACCAGCTGGTACGCGGAAAGTGGTTGGGTGGCCATGGGCCTCTGACGGACCAAATTTACAGCGTGCAAAATTGTATAGCCCCATGCAGATAGTGGGAGTTTGGTGCGCATAACCAAGGTCCGCGCTATCACTTGCAGTCGCTTTATAAAAGCTTCTGCTAGGCCATTTTGGGTATGAACATACGCAACAGGATGTTCAAGATTTATTCCCAAAGTCATGCAATAGTCATCGAAAGTCTTCGATGTAAACTCCGCGGCATTATCAAGTCTAATAGACTTTATCGGATAATCCGGATGGTGAGCCCTTAACTTAATGATCTGGACGAGAAGTTTAGGAAACGCTGCGTTTCGGGTGGACAACAACACTACGTGTGACCATCTAGTCGATGCATCAACCAAAACCATGAAGTATTTAAATGGTCCGCATGTTGGTTGAATTGGTCCACAAATATCTCCATGAATTCTCTCAAGGAATTGAGAAACTAATCTCGTAGGTTTCACATGGAGTGGCTTGAGATTCGTCTTCCCAATCGAGCAAGCTTGGCATAGGCTTTTCGGATTTATAACGAAATTCTTTCCTCCAAGAGGATGCCCATGTGATGCATTCATAGTGCGAAGCATCGTATTTTGACCCGGATGACCCAGCCGGTCATGCCATAGCATAAAAGTCCTCTCATCAACTGGCGCTCGGCGAATGATGAGATTACTCTCGATGTGTTGTATCGTAGTGAGATACAAACCACTTGAAAGACATTTCAACTTCTCCAAGATACGCTTTTGGCCGTACTGAGTGGAGGTAATGAAAAGATACTCGAAGCCATGTTCTCGAGCAGTTTCAACATGAAATCCGTTTTCTCGAATATCCTTAAAACTCAGTAAGGTACGACTGGAGCCTCTGATACTTCAACGGGAGTACCATTGGACAACGAAAAACGGGCTTTGCCAAAACCTTGAACAAGGGATGAGGGTCCCGAAATGGTTGTCACTGAGGTTACTTTAGGCGTATAGGAGATAAAGTATGATTTATCTCTCAAGATAGTGTGAGTCGTTCCACTATCAACCAGACAATCCACTGCCCCGTAGTCCATGCCTATAAGTAAAAAAATTAAAGTTTGTCACACGTTTGAGGAAAGTGCTCGAAATAGAACTTTACACAAGTGCATCTTACAAGCTATACCAACCTCTCTTTATATAGGGAGAGAGGTTGGGGGTTATGAAGAAATGAAGGGCCAAAGGTCATGTAGGTTACAAGGAGATGAAAGGTGAAAAGCCATATGAGTTACAACAAACTCTATTTAATACTTATGTTTATTGCTTAATTATCACTTGTCATGCTTCTCGTGTTTCTTTTTCGGTGACACCGTGATAATTGTATGCAGGGTCGGTTCTGAGCTCATGTGGACCCAGGACGAACTTCCAAAATAAGGTCCACATACATAGTGTAAAAAACTTTTAAAAAAAACTTTTAAAAAATTGCTACAACCAAGACTTGAACTTAGGATCTTTAGTAAGAAGTCTAAAGTACTAACCACTACACCACAATAACTTTGTGTCTAAAAGAGTCCATGGTATATACTAGTTCTATTTTAAGATGCAAAATTATTAACGTATTTATCTTTAAATTATTATTTTTGGGCCCCTCAATATCCGGGGGCTCTGGGCGGTCGCCCTGGGTTAGGGTCAGCCCTGATTGTATGAATTGAATATTGTAGATATAAAAATGATTTATTTGTTTCATTTAGGCTAAAACTGTAATAGACACAATATATAGGACCACATGCCTCCACTACCATTAGACTAAGGGGTTATATATATATATATATATATATATATATATATATATATATATATATATATATATATATATATATATGGTCTTTCTTGAAATGAGGCCACCTGTTACAAACTCTATTTTTTTTACTTAATAAAAACTATTAAGCTATTGGAAAAAGATTATAATATATACCAACTAATGCTTGGACTTTCTTGAATTCCCAAATCTTGGGCACTGCATCGATTCCCATTGTCTTCGCCTAAGACTGTTGAGCCTCAACTCGACAGATTTGCTTCTTTAGGATGGCCTTTGATGTTTTAGTGTACTGTAAATCCTGGTCTTTATTCTACATTTGGCATATTGCTGATCCTCAAATACATACAACTAATTCAAGTTCAACAACTCTTAGAGAGGAGGTTTTCTTTCAAGATGGTGGTCTACAAAGAGAGGAGAAATTTATTCTCCGATATTAATCATTTTGTCAAAGAGTTCTAATCAGTCTGCATCATTACCAGGTAACATAAGCAGTCATGCAACTGAGATTCTGTATTATGTAGAGAAGGCATTGCAATGGGCACAAGACTGAAACACTACAAAAGTCCTACAAACAAGCCAGAGACTATCTACTGACATCACTTCTATTCTCAAACTTAAGAAAGAACCCGCTGTTAAATACTTAAATGTATCAATCCTATTCAGAAAATAATGTGAACTTCTCACATTTTAGATTTCTAATAACGACGAGGGAATACTTTTTAATATATATTTTTGGCCTATCATGATATTCAATTGCATGTATCCATTTAAATGCTGAAAATTCACTAAATTATGACACATGGAAAATTAAAATCTAATTATTTACTCCAATTATAGACAATAGTGAGGAGGGAGTTTTCTGCAATAAGTTCAAACATATGAATACGAGTGTCTTGTATGGGTATAAGCATATCACATGAAGCATTTCAACTATTAGTAAAAAAAGGGCATTATATGCTAAAATCCTTTTCCGAAGTTTAGTTCAATGCAATACCCTTTATAATTTTTAATTATGGAAGTCATAACAGATCAAACTCACTTCTATTCTCAAAATTAAGTAAAATCTATACCTCTTCGCTTCCATTGTACCCACCAAACTTGGATTTGTCTGACTCCTCTTCATCCATCTCCGAGTTGCCATCCACAGAATCCTATTCCAACATAAAAATATTAAGTACCAAAAACAACCTTCAAACTGCAAATAAAGGTATGACATGAATCATCTCGGAAAGTAGGCATAGGACATGAAGGAAAGAAATCATTCTTCCTAAAGTTTACAGAAAGCGGCAGGAGCACCAAGTTCCCATATCGTATATAAAGAGAGGATTTCCCTCAACAACAAATAATAAAAGAACAACAACAACAATAAGAACAATAATAATATATGCCCAAAATGCTCCACCCTTGTTACAGAACATACAAAAACAAATGGACAATTAGGAGTTGCCCACTGAGTAGCTGCATATGCACATTATTCAATAATGTTTTGGCCTCAGAATGTTGCCGTTATATAGCTACTCTCAGTCAACAATGAATAAATGCAATTATTTAACCTCCATGGTTGGACCTGTCCAACATGATTCATCCCTTGCATGATATTCCAAAGATAAACAAATGGATTATTAAAAAATACAACCAGATTGACAATTTTGCAACAGTAAACAAGTAAACATCAAAAATGTCGTCACCAAGTTAACAACTTCCACATGTTCTTAAGATGAGATGATATTTTAGACAACATGGTCAAAGAATCAATGAGCCATGAACATCCCGGCCACCAAGGGCATTAACAGCTATCAACTGTACGATAAAAGCATACATCCACATTCAAGATGAGACGAAACAAGGCGCCATTAACAAAAGATATATACTAAATGATTATGCAATATGCATTCAGAGTAAGAGGGAAGCAGTAAATATATAAGGGTAGTAACCGAAGGCTACACTCTATTCTTCCCACTTCGAAATCAACCTCATCAAGCACAAAACTTCCAAGAAGGACATGTACAGAAGGTTCCAAGAGGGAAAATCAACAGAAACTATGAGCCTAGTCTATTTCATCATTTGATTAGTAAATGTGCCATCTTCATATTCCTTTTGAAGTTCTCTACTCTAATCATCTTCCTCCTCTTCCTGCAAAAGAAATCAGATGAGAGAAGTATAAGATAACTAGAAAAGACTACTAATCAATGCAAGGTACTATAATAGACATCCAACAGCTATCAACGTTATTAAAAAAGCATACATCCACATTCAAGACGAGAGACACGCGATAAGTAAGAAGCAGATATACACAAATGATTTTGCATTGAGAGTAAGATGATTTCAGCCCTTAGATATTATCTCACTTAGGATTTTAGTCTCCAAAAGAGGGAAGAGTGTGTGTGTGTGGGGTGTGTGTGTGTGGGGGGGGGGGGGGGGGGGGGGGGGAGGGGGGGGGAGATTGCTTGGTGAAATTAGGATGTGCTAGCATTATCTTAGCATAAGGTTGCACATTAATATGCTTCCCCAGTCACAGGACAGCCCTATAGAAGAAGCAGTCATCCTAATAAGAGAACACCAACAATATTGACTCCTGTGATAAATTGGAACTTTCCACAGCAAGTTAATTGTTATCACCCAATATCAGTATACTTTTATAAATTCATTTACACCTACAAACATTAAAACAGACAAACATAAACAGGGGGGCAGGAAATGGACAAGAATGCAAGACATCGTATGCTTTTTAAAGAATTGGACACAGAATGAATTGATTATAGACCACACACATGCACATAGCAAAACTTTATTGTCATAGTTTATATGTCAAACAATCTTTCAAAAAATAAACTATACTTCACTCGCCCACAACCCTTCATGTGTTGGTCAGTTCTCGACCGGAACAACGACAAACCATAGAATACAGCTCCTTTCGGTTGAACCCGACGGAAAGAAAGACGACCTTACCTTTTTCTTAGATTAATAGATTAACGAAAACAACACATGCAATGATGCAAATAATTAAAAAAAAATGAATATGGACCAATAAACATGCACACAAACTGCCATCTTATGACTACTTCTATCTATCCTAATAAAACTGCATTCAGCCCTGCTATCGAATAATTGAATTCCTTTGCTAATGTTATTATGTTGCTTTCCTTCTTCAGTTGGAAAAGGCATTTCCCTATCTTAATAGATACCAACTCCTTCCTACCTTTCCTATCCTTGCCAGATTATAGCCGACACACCACCCTGCTCCAAGACTGAAGTTGGAACCAGGAGTCCTTAAATCTTAATGGCAGGATCACTCAAGCCATCAGATGTTTATTTTCTTTTTTCAAACTGGTCCGTGGGCCATCAGTTTGACCCTAGCCAAACTACCATCAATAAACAGGGCTACTTTTGATTCCTGTTTGAAACAGAAAGTTTGCCTTTTTCATCGATACATCCTACAAAGTTGACTGAAAACCACAAATGCTAAATATGTGTGAGAGCACCGTTGGCCATTTGAAATGAAGCGATAATCATTTCAAATGGGAACCAAACTAATCAGTAGACTCGGTAATTCCCTACTGGCTAGCCTAGTTTTTATTTGAAAGGAAGCATTTATTGTCGACACACAGACCGAAATGAAAAACAAATTTTGTTTGGTTCCAACGTTGTTGGTTACGGCTATTCAGAAATGGTCGCGAAAGGTAAGAAACAAACACTCGAGGAGATGCTACTTTTTGTTTTTCATTTGAAATTTAATTACTGCATTGCCAATGGGGATCAAGCCACCCCTACAATATATGTAGAAGAATTTAAATATATATATAACTCTCAACCTTACAATCCTAAATTCTTGTGTAGCAGAGCTACATCATAAAGTAGACATACGTTAGTCCATGTCCCATAAAATAGATGTTGGATGTGAAACCAAAGATCTGATTCATATTGGAATGAGAGATTGATTGGGTTTTTATGAGTGCTTTGGTCTTGCCATGTTAACAATTTTGACAGGTCAGACTAGTGATTTGCATTTGCGGGTTATGCACGAGTCATGTCATGATAAACCCAGGGTCTGAGGGTGTGACAAATTAATGGAATTAGTTACCTCGTGGATTTTGATCCACTAAGGAGATATTGGACCATTGCACAAACAGTCTCGTATTCCAATTGGGTGAGGTTAAGACCACTTGCACGAACTGCAACAAGGAGGAGGTGTTTTTCAGTGAACGAGGTTATGAAACCTCAAGATTTAGTCCCGCATCATACATGGGATTAGAGGTTGTGGTTTATATTTCAGTGTTTCAGGTCTTATATCTATATTTGTGTCGGTCATTTTGGCAAGTTGGATCAAGCGATGATGCACATGTGACCCGTGCACGGATCATTGTCCTCGTATCGGTAAGGTCCGTTTTTTGCTCCTCAAGTTATCAAAAAAAATTGCTTGTATCATCCAAATTTAATTACAAAAATTTGGGCTACCTAACATGTTACATATAAGAAAATCAGCTTATAAAACTTAGTAAGAACAATTCCATTTTATAAGTGATTAATCTAGAACGATTTTCAAGGAGAAAAACTATGTAAGAACTTGTAAAATTGTTACAGGGTTTGATTCCATTTTTGTTGCTAATTAGGAGAAAAACTAAAGGAACGCAAAAACCTAATGGATGGAGAAAAGTATAGGAGTGAAAAATGGAACAAAGTAGGAAGACAAAGTGAGAGTTATGAGAGGGGAAGAAAAGGTTCATAAGTGGTATATATAGGATAGTCAATGCTGTTCCGGTTTTATATTAGCAAGGAAAGAAAACACATATAATAATTAATGATAGCTAATACTACACTATACATATACACACACACAAGGTGTACCCGTGCCGTTGGCACTCTCCAATATATCTATTTTTATCGGAAAAAATTAAGGTTATAAACGGTAGTAGGCGGGTGCACGGCAGAAAGGATCCGCCTACCACCTAGGATGTCTAGGCGCTTGATACATTTTGGACATTTTTACTATGTTACCACTTTTTTTTACATAATAGTATATTTTAAGGGCGTTTATGCATGACTAAGTTGTGGAACAAATATTTATGAAATTTTAATCTTGTAAAAGTGAATCACATGTCAATAATGCTTGCAAAACTGTTTTGCCAAAACATCTAGTCAGGTATTGCTCCGCCTACGCCGCCTTACCTCCGTTGGCTGTCTACTCCACCGCCAATGGCAAAGTGATGCGGAGAGCGTCCATCTCGACAGTCATTTAACACTAAGAAAAATATCAAGTAGTACAACGCCACGAGTACACCTAGTCTCTCTCTCTCTCTCTCTCTCTCTCTCTCTCTCTCTCTCTCTCTCTATATATATATATATATATATATATATATATATATATATATATATATATATGAGATTAAAAAATATCGAGAGTGCCAACGCTACGAGTACACCTAGTGTGTATGTTTATGTATAACATCTATTTTTGATCGAAAAAATATTGGGGAGTGTCAACGCCACGGGTACATCTAGTGTGTATGTGTGTGTGATAAATAAAATATTGGGTTTTACACTATATATATATATATATATATATATATATATATATATATATATATATATATATGTAAATATTGGGTTTTACACTATATATATATATATATATATATATATATATATATATATATGTGTGTGTGTGTGTGTGTGTGTGTGTGTGTGTGTGTATTTTTATTCGGTAATTCCAGCCCATCATCGTGTGAAGTCTCTTTTCTCAAATAAAATACTAGGTTGTGCACTAACTACATCGTATAATATTTATTTATTAATTTATTGTTCGATAATTCTAACCAATGATTGTGTGGAGTCTCTTTTACATCTTCAATTTAAGTTGTCTTGTTGAATATAGGACTTTTAAATTTTAAATTGCAACCTAAGATAATATAATTATTGTAATTATGAATATATATTTTCTAATACCGATAAGATCTAATTTAAAAGTACAAGCTAGCAAATTTTGAATATTATCTAAGGCAAATGTTAAAGGCCACCCCTTTTTACTAAGGACAACCATCCTACTAATGGCAACCATGACCCTCTCAAATTTTTACTAAGAGCAACCTAATGTAAAGTGATTTACTAAGGGCCACCAAGAGGATCCAAAGAAAAGAAAAAACAAAAACAAAAACAAAAAAAGAAAACAAAAAAAGGACTGCAGGCAGCAGCCCCCATCGCGTTCCTCATCTTCGATGGAGGTGTTCCCTCGGAACCGGCCGGCAGCGAGAGGAGGGGAGAATGCAACGGAGCGGCGGGGGATGGAGGCGGCTGTCAAAGTGAACTTCGACAGCTCCTGGATCGTTTCCTCCAATTCCTGTCACCATCCAAGATCCAAATCTTTGGCCACTGCCTCAACCACCTCTTCTCGGTCCGACCGCAGCCACACCGAGCCTTCCGTTACTACCTCGACTTCCTCTCTTTCAGGGTGCTACCTCAATAATCTTTATTCCATCTAACCTCTCCAGCGGTCCCTGCCCTGCCTTCCTCACACGATCAGATAGAGCTGCTGCCAACGTCTCGCCAACTTCATCAAATGGCTCAGAATAAGCCCCTCACAACTCAAGTTTCACTCTTCATTTCGACCAAAATTGTGAGAGTTTCATGAACTTTTAACAAGCTTTGTGGAACCTGTTAATCCCACAAAAATGTAATTTATTATGTAAAATATTGAGAGACCGACGGTGCATATAAAATATTGAATGCAACACAGCAAGAGTTGTTGATCATGGCTGTTTTTCCGTATCGACTGAGAGGACTGCAGGCCAGCACTGCAGTCCTCTCTTCACTTTGGACTGCAGGCAAGTCCTGCAATCACTGTAGGTAAAAAAAAAATTCTGTCAATTGAGGACTGCAGGCCAGCACTGCAGTCCTGTTTTCACTTTGGACTGCAGGCAAGCCCTGCAGTCCTCAATTGACATAAGTGGGGTGGCCCTTAGTGTTTTCAAAATGGCAAACTTGTAAAAAAATTTAAAGTTTTAAGTTGGTGGCCCTTAGTAAAAAGGGGGTGGCCTTTAACATTTGCCATTATCTAATTGAGTCAAAATGATAACTAAAATTTACATCCATCCTAATCTATAGTTTAAAATTCAAATAATCTAAATAGTAGTTTAGTTTAATATCAAATCCATAATTTTAATTCAATGGGAAGGGTGTTGATGTTAGCCGTATGATATACTCTATCTTTTAATCATGGTCCTTCTTTATCTTTGGGCGAGAAACACCACATTGATTATGTCTGAATTATTTTCAAAATTTTAGTTTTTTTTTTTTTCAAATCCAAAGATTTTATGTTTTACTTTTTGGAAAACATAAAAATGATAACATAAAATCTACACAGATATCATGTTTTTTTTCAAATCTACAGAAATATATTTTGGCTAATAGATGAACAAAAAGTAAAACATAAAATCTGTGGATTTGAAAGAAAAAAAAACTAAAATTTTGAAAATAAATAAGACATAATCAGCTTTTGAAATTGAAACATAAAAGCACAAAAATTATAAATCTACAAAAAATCCATCAATATTCAAAATCATAAAATAAACAAAAACATCTAAAGGAAACCCCTAAAAAAATTATATATATATATGGTAACCAACAGAAATTGATGCAGAAAAACACAGATATCATGTATATGCAAAAATACCATCAATTATCAAAAGCAAAATCCTAAAATAAACAAATTGATCAAGGAAAACTAATTCAACTGGTTAATATAAAAAAAAAAAACTAAGCACTTTTGTGATTACTCTCCAAACAATGAGCAGAAAAAATGGATCGCGGAAACCCTAAATAAATTTGCAAATAAGCCCTACTTCAAATCACCAAAGAAGATCTGGCGAACGACCTCTAATTGAATCACCGATGAAGTAGAAAAAATGGATGTTTTCCTTCTTCATGCTGGAAAAGTCCTTTCTCTGTCTTATTAGATTCCCACCCCTTCCTACCTTCCCTATCCTTCCTAGCTGACTCACCACCTTGCTCCAAGATTCATGTTGGAACTAAGAGTACTTAAACCTTAATTAAAAAGATAAAAACAACCTTTATGGCAGGTTTTGCCAAGTCTAATTTAACTGGATCCTAGGCAATCATGTTAGTTTGTCTAATTTAAATTTTTTGACAAACTATGTAACACACTTATTGATGAGCACCAGGGGCGGCCCTGGCCCAGGGCAGGCCGGGCGACGGCCCAGGGCCCCCGACGAAAGGGGGGCACCAACATGAAACTGTCTATAATAGAACTAGTATGTATTATGTGTCCTTTTTTTAACAAAAGGAATTGTGGTGTAGTGGGTACAATGCTAGACTTATATTAATAGGACCTTGGTTCGAATCTTGACTATAACAATTTTTTGTTTTAGTTATATTTTTTTTTACCTTATGTTGGGGCCTATTTTGAAAATTTTGCCTCGGACCCCCAATTGCTCAGGGCCGGCCCTGATGAGCACATACTATGTCTAATTTAGGATTAGGAACTGATATAGATGTTTATGAAGTAGACTTGCCCAGGTTGTAGACTTTAAAACTGTCAATCTATGATCTGTTGAGCATTCTATGTAAGACAGCTGTTTTAGTACCTTGATGTAATATAGACTGGATGGTATAAACACATGCATCATTATGACTTAAATGTACACAGATAATATTCAAAATTACAGAAGAGGACGCAAACTCATGTTCTCTATTCAATGTGAAATTAATATGATCTTTCAAGAAAAGTCACATAATCATAATCATCAAAGCCTTCTCCCATAATGGGGTTGGCTATGGAGCATAACATAGCTCCATGAAGTCCCATAATAATATATGGAACTTCTAAATGAGGAATTGGTGTAAGAGCTTAAATATGATTTGCTGGTTATATTGAAGTATTAGAAATGTAAAGTATGAGAATAGGGTACATGTAAGCACTAAACAGTTATGCAGCAGTAGCAACACCATAATAAGTCATTCCACCATACATTAGGAGATTAAATTCCAAGAATTAATAATAATGGCATTAAGCAAGTAATGGAAATAGACATTTCCACTTCTATTCAGATGACAACTACCCAAGCAAATGCCAACAATTCCTTAAATTATCAAGTACAAACTGAAAATATATCTACTCTTTATAAAGAGGCTTTCAGCTCAAAATGAGTCGTCTAAGACGTATGTATATCCCCACCTAATTAAAAATTAAAAATAAAATAAATAATACTTAATTGTTTAACTATCTAATATTATTTAACTATAGCCAAACAACTCTAACTCATATGGTTAAGGTGGGAGGCATTCTCTCTGGTTGGGTTCGATCCCAATAGGCAACATTATCTACAATAAATTTTAATTTTAATTATTTTTAATAATTTATTTACGTGCGTGCAATGCATGTGCACATTACTTAGTGTAGACCAACGGCAACGGATTCTATAGTCATAAAACATATTGTAAAAGAATAACATTAGCAGAACAGGAGTTATAAAGTTAAACAACTTCTCGATAATAGGTCATAAGTATTTCACCAAACAGCAACTCATGGCAGATCAAATTCACTTTTCAAAACAAAGTGAGAAAAAATATATATACCTCCTCACTCCCACTGTTCACCTCAGACTTGGATTTGTCAGATTCCTCCACTTCGGAATTGTCATCAGCAGCTTTCTGTTTCCATAACATAAATAAACATTAAAAATTACCCACAAAATAGAGTAAAAAATACAACAATTCTCTACAATAAAATACCTGTGATTCCCCTTTCTCATACGACTCCAGGTTCTTCTGGTACTGAGCCTTCAACTTGTCAGCCTTCTTAACAAAGAAGATTTCTCCTAAAATTTACAAAAAAAAGGTGTAATTATTAAGAAGAAAAAAAGACAATTTAAAACCCTAAAAAAGGTTAAAATATGATAATCTCACTGCATCAGACATAGACCTCCACTTGTCTCCGCCAGCTTTGCTAACCTATTCCAAAATGAAAACAAACACATAAATTAGTGCGCAGATTAAAAAACAAAACAAATATGGGGAAATAGTCCATACATTGGCAACACTTTTGTTGTTAGGGTTCTTCTCCTTGTACTGCTTCCTGAACTCATCCCTTCGAGATCAAAACCATGACAACCATATCAGAACCCCAAAATTTCCCAAAATTGTCAACAACAAAAAAAAACCAGAGAAATATGATAATTACATGGAGACGAAGGAAACAAATGATAAAATTCCAAAAATTGTAATTAAAGTGGGATAATTAAATGAGAATCAAGAGAAATACATCAGAAACACAACATAAAACACCAAAAATCGACATAAAACAAAGAAACTACAGAGAGAAAAAAATATATATATGAAGACGAAGAAAAACAGATGAAAACTCCAACATGTGCACAAAAAATAAAATACATCAGAACCTCGAAATTGTTAACAATCGACAGAAAATGGAGGAAACTATTTTAAACAAATCTGATAATTAGATGAAACCAATAATAAACATTAAAAAAAACTAACAAAACAGAATAAATTAAGAACCAAAAAATCTGATAATAACACTAATACGAAGAAAAACTGATGAAGTCCAAAAGTCCCCACAAAACGAGGAAATTACATAGAAAAATCCATTAATTGCACGAGAACCTCAAAAACACCACAAAAAAACACCACAAAAGTGAGGAAATTAAAGATAAAATTCCGACAATTACATGAAGACGAAGAAAGCAGAGGGAGGCCTCTTCGGCTTGTTCGGATCCTTCGCGGCCTTCCCCTTCCCTCCTCCTTTCTTCACCGCGAGCCTGAAACGAAACACCCATATCAACACAGATCAGCGCCGCGAAATCCTAGATCCGAAGCTCTAAGCAGCCGAAAAAAGTGATCCACGCAATAAAAACTCACTTGGCGTCGGACTTGGAGCCGGCGGCGGCCTTCGACTTCCCTCCCTTCATGGCGAGAGCGAGACCTGCGCTTGGAGAACGACGGATCTGTTAGAAGAACAAAAAATGGCGGGAGGATGGAGAATAAGTGGCGGCGGAGAAGAGGAGGGGGGAGAAGGAGGACCTTAGGGTTAGGGTTTGTTGTTGGTGGGAAGGACAGAATTGGAAAGAGAGCGAATAGGCAGTGGTGCGCTGGTGACTGAGCAATGCGAGCGTGGGCTTTTTCAGTTGTGGTGTGTGTGTGGGAGGAGATATTTATAGCTGGAATTTTGGGCGGGATTTCAAAAAATAAATTAATAATTTCTGGAGAGAGCTCATGCGTTTGGAAAATTGCTGCGGGTTTGCAAACCGCAACATGTTTTTCTTTCTAAAATTATTCTATGTGCGAGCCTCGATATTACATAGAGAATATGTGAATGCACATATTTCAATACAACACATTTTTATGCAATGTAACAATTTTTTTTATTTTTTATTTTACTCACACACACCTACTCTTTCTAATAGATTCGTGGCTCCAAGTACCAGTGTGCTCACCACTTGAGCTAACAACACTTGGTCAATCTAAATATGAAAGGTATACAGTGAATCCGACACGTAGAAAATAAATTATATATTTTTATAATATTTGCTTTGGTGGGAGAGAAATTTAACGTTAAATAAGCAAAAATACCACGATTACATAATAGTTTATAAGTCATGCAAAAAGATACAATTTTATTAACCATAGTTTAATGTACGTGAAAAATAATTGTAATTTTTAATTTACGTAAAAAAAACTAATATAATATCTAGTCAATAAGAAAATTTATTGTGAAATTAAGAATATAAAGATTTTCCTCAAATAATAAAAAAACTCCTAATAATTATTTATTCAAGATATATTTATTTAGGAATAAAATCAAAGTTATGCCAGGATATTTTATAAGCTTAGGGCTTGTTTGGTAACAAGGATTTGGATTTGGATTTGGAAATCCAAAATTCAAATCCAAATCCAAATCCAAATCATGAATTTCTAAATCCGAATCCAAATTCAAATTCAACTCCAACCAAACATAGGATTTTGTAAACTATAATTATGATTAATAATTATGATAATAATATATTAATTAATAAAATAATAATTAATTAATTAATTAATTAATTAATTAATTAGTATAATTATAGTTATGAATAATAATTAAATTATTATATAATTATGATAATAGTTATGATTAATAAATTATTAATTAAGAAAATAATGATGATTAATAAATTATTTATTAAAATTTCAATAATATATTAATTATTAAATTATTAAATAATAAATTATTAATTCTGATAATAATTGTGATTAATATATTATTAATCAAGATTATAATAAATAGTAATTAATATTTGTAATAAAGCTTATAATTTAGACTAATAAATCATTAATTAAGATTATAATTAAATATTTATTTATTCATTTTTAATTAAAATTATTGTTATGATTAATAAAGGTTATAATTAAATATTTAATTGATGAACCATAAAATTATTAATTAAGACTATAATGTTGATTAATAAATTATTAGTTAAAATTATTATAATATATTAATTATTAAATTATAAATTATAAATTATTTGTGATTAAAATATTTTTAATTAAGATTACAATAAATAGTAATTAACAAATTATTAATTAAGATTATAATAAGACTAATAAATTATTAATTATGATTATAATTGGATATTAATTAATAAATTATTACTTAAGCTTATAGTTATGATTAATAAAGTTATAAATTATTAATTGAGATTATTATAAAATATTAAATAATAAAACTATTAATTAATAAATATTAATTTAAATTATAATTATGATAACTAGCTATTAGTTAAACTTTTTATAAAAATAATAACTAACTATTAGTTATAAAAAAATATTTTTTAAATAATAATAATGACTAGTTTTTATTTAACTAATAGTTAATTCTTAATTAACTATAAATTAAATATTTTTAAATATAAATAATAATATATAAGAAATAAATAAATTATTATTAATTAGTATTAACGAAATATTTAATAGAAAAACAAAATTATTAAAAAAAAAGAACTAATTTTTTTTCTTCCAAATCCAACTTTCTCTTTCTTCCAAATCCAAAATTTGAATTTGGTCATACTTTTTATATCCAAATCTATCTCTAATCAAACATAAGAATACATAAAATTGATTTCAAATCTATAAAATTCTAAAATCAAAATAAAACGAATTGGAGGCTATTCTATAAAGGGTCCTAGATGTTCAACGGTTGGCACTACCAAAATACAGTAAATTAGCGACGAAAATTTAGCGACGGATGTCGTCCGTCGGCGTTAGCGACGGCTTTGTGGCAACTAGTCGACGGATTACCGACGACAAGCCGTTATATTTTTTATTTTATTTTTAGGGGGAGGAAAGGTCGCACATCCGACGCTAGGGCGTCGGAGATATAGCGACGGATATTCAGCCGTCGCTATGTAGTCGATTATTTGGCGGGAATTGTGGGGAGAATTGGCGGGACAATTCTTCGACTACGTAGCGACGGATATTCAGTCGGTAAGTATCAAAAAGAGCGACTAACGGGCGACGGATAAAAATCCGTCGCTAGTCCGTCGCTAAATATACGTTCCAGACTTAAATTAAAACGACGAGGAAAACTTTTCGTATTCCCCCAAATTCACTCTCTCTCCTCTCTCTCTCTCTCTCACTCTCTCTCTCGCGGCTTCGGTGATCGGCGTCGGCGTCCTCTCATCTCTCTCTCCCGAAGGTAATCCCCTCTCTCTCTCTCTCTCTCTCTCTCTCTCGATCTCGATCTCTCTCTCTCTCTCTCTCTCGCGCGGTGTCGTAGGGACAGCGGGGGCGGCGGGCTTGGGGCGGGGGCATCGGGGGCTGGGCGGCGGGGGGGGCGACGGTGGGCGGGGGGTTGTGGGTGGCGGGACTGCGGGGGGCGGCGAGCTTGGGGCGGGGTCGTCGGGGGCTGGGCGGCGGGCTTGGGGCGGGGGCGTCGGGGGCTGGGCGGCTGGCTTGGGGCAGGGGCGTCGGCGGCTGGGCGGCGGGTTTGGGACGGGGGCGTCGGTGGCTGGGCGGCGGACTTGGGGCGGGGGCGTCGGGGGCTGGGCGGCGGGGGGCTGCGGTGGGCGGGGGGTTGTGGGTGGCGGGGCTGCGGGGGTCAAGTGGCTATGGCTCACTTCCGATTTCATGTGGTCTCTAAAATTTATTCAAACTTAGCAGGAGTCCATTCCCTGCTCTTCTATTGAACGGTCATACATATATATATGCAACCGACGCACAGCCATAAGCACTCTTCATATATATATGCAACCGAACTACTTTGCTCAAATCCTGAACATTTCTTTACAAGTCTAAATATATATATATATTGAAGAAAAGGGTACTTTTATTCAAAAAACGAAAAGACTACTGGTTACAACCCATAGCAATACACTACAAGCTATAAGCACTATATGTTGTTATCCTCCCATGAGGTTAGCATCCGTATCAATGTTGTTTAAAATCCCATGAATAGTCATGGATATGCCTTCAAAAACTCTTCTATTTCGCTCACGCCATATGTGCCATACTGCCAATAATAGTTTGATCTTGGCTTAGGGCGGGGGCGTCGGGGGCTGGGCGGCGGACTTGGGGCGGCGAGCTTTGGTCGGGGGCTGCGGGGGGCTTTGCTTCTCAAATTCATCTGAGTTTATATATTGGCTAAATAATGTGTTATCCATATTGGGTGTTATCCATTAGTTTGGTGGTGTTTGGATTAGTAAATGTGAATATGGGATTTGTGTTCATGGTGTATATATTCACTGTCTCAAGGACAGTGCGAGTTCTTTATCTGCCTTCTTTGTTAAGAATATCCTTGGGACATTCGCTTCACCAAAGTCACTGAATAAGTGAAATTTTTTCTAGAAAATCGACCCTTAGAGTGTATCAGTTGTGTGCTTCTATATAGATGTATATATCTATACATCTAACTGTGATATACATATGTGTATGTGACAATCTCAGTTAGCGACGGACTAGTGACCGGTTAGCGACGGATTTTTCCAGCTCCATTTGCATTAATCTATGGTACGACATGGTGATCAGGACATAGTCCCTGCAGCCATTCGACTGGCGAGGCAGAAACTATGTAGCCGTAGATAAAGTTGACTGTCCTCCGACCCTCATCCCTCGGCAATGATGATACGACAACCTATCACTATATCTTATATAGTAGATGATGTCTTAGTATTACATTATGTGAGTTCATCTTGATTCTGTTATATCCTTCAGATACTAGATACGATAAGAACATATACTACACCATATGTACAGAACATAGATGATTCACACTAATGTATGCTAGAATAAATTTTGGGTTGTGTTCTGAGCCATCCGTTCTCACACTTAAAACACATAGGAATTAGTAGTGTGAGAGCGCCGGAGAGAGTGAGAGCGCCGGAGGGGGGAGAAGAGAGAGTGAGAGAGTAAAATGGTACGACATGGTGAAGTAGTACTGTATTTTGGCTCCAACTCCAGCTCCATTTGCATTAATCTACGATACGACATAGTGATCAGGACATAGTCCCTGCAGCTATTCGACTGGCGAGGCAAAAACTATAGAGCCGTAGATAAAGTTGACTGTCCTCCGACCCTCATCCCTCGGCAATGATGATACGACAACTTATCACTATATCTTATATAGTAGTAGATGATGTCTTAGTATTACATTATGTGAGTTCATCTTGATTCTGTTACATTCTTCAGATACTAGATACGATAAGAACATATACTACACCATATGTACAGAACATAGATGATTCACACTAATGTATGCTAGAATGAATCTTGGGTTGTGTTCTGAGCCATCCGTTCTCACACTTGGCAAAAAATCAAATTTTCTGTACTTTATCTACTTTCGAAAATGTACTCAAATTACATGATGGTTCCTTTAGTTAGCTTGCTTATGTTACAATTATATTATTTGTGAATATCGATCTTACCAGATGGCACCCATGACCCGAGGAGCGGCACGTCGTTTGAGGGAAACAGTAAATGCTGAGGTGGCTCCTCCTACAGTTAAGGAGGAACACTACCAAAATTTATCGATTTAGCGACGGCCAGATCCGTCGCCCGTCCGTCGGGAATTCGTATTAGCGACCGATCACTGACGGATCTTGGCAAAAATAATCCGTTGGCAATCAGCTCGTCGCTAATAACGGTCCGTCGCTACGTAGTCATCAAGCGACGGAATAGCGACGGCTTTTCGACTTCATAATACGAAGCATTAGCGACGATTTTTCGACGGGCTTTCGTCCATTTCAAGTATTAAATACTGAACTGTGTAGACACTAGCGACGTAATGGTCCGTCGGTAAACCGTCGTAATAGCGTATCAGAGTGTATCGTTCCGTCGCTAATCCGTCGATCGCCGTCGCTAACAAAGGACGGATTAGCGACGGGATACTGACGGATTATCCGTCGACCATGTTCTAGAAATGCTTGGTATTTCCAGAACCATGGCGATGAATGAGTCGTCGCTATTCTGTCGATCGCCATCGCTAACAAAGGACGGATTAGCGACGGAATACTGATGGGTTATCCGTCGACCATGTTCTAAAAATGATTGGTATTTCCAGAACCATGGCGACGGATGAGTCGTCGCCATTCCGTCGAACTATATACCACCAGAATGTTTCCGACGGATATTCCGTCGACCATCCGTCGGTACCTGGAAACATTTCCAAATCTTCAGTTAGCGACGGATATGTCGTCGAACAGTAGTCGAAAACTGGAAATATCCGTCGCTAACCGGTCACTAGTCCGTCGCTAAATGAGTTTTTTTTGAAAAAAAAATTACAGCACTTTCCCTGTTCGCAAAAATATGTATAAACCAAACCAATATATAATGCACACCAATTATCCAACAATCACATAGACCAAATATATAATGCACACCAATTATCCAAGAATCACATAGACCAAATATGCACATACGAATTTAATGCACACCAATTATCCAAGAATCATATAGACCAAACCAAATTAATATAAAATAGACATCAATTATCCTGAAGAGTAATCTAATATCCGTCGTTATAATCCGATCATAGCACAATTATTCCAAAATTCCCATAAATATTCCAAAATTTTCACAAATATTCCAAAATTCCAAAATACATAGGAAAATCGACTTTGGCCTCAGCAAAGACCGCAAGTCAGACGATGAATCCTCACAGTCAGGGATCATAGTTGCGTTGAGGCATGTACCATTCTATCAGCCACTTTGCATACGAAGGCTCAATCTGGTTGAGGTCTTCTGTAGGGACAGGAGGGTCGGTCCCGATGCTACTACTCTCTGATGGTGGCTCCTCCTTAACTTCAACCTTGGGAGCAATTTCTTCCCTGATGGTCATCGGTTCTTCCTTGACCTCGACCTTTGGTAACACCTCCTCCTTAACAGTCACCGGCTCTTGTTTGACGACGGGAACTTCCTCCGTGTCGACCTCCAAGGGTTTCTTGCTTCGGCCCCTTCCTCGACTAGCAGCACCACCTCGGCGAGTCCTAGGAGCCATCTCTCTGACAACAGAAATTTTTATATAGGGTAAAAAATTTACTCAAATTATAAAAGTTGTGACGTTGGTTTTTTGCGTTCATCATCATTAGAGGGAGCAGCACTGGAAAAATTGTGACGTTGGTAGCATGAGAGAGTAAAAATCTGTATCACAAGACTAACAGAATTACTATGTAATCATGTACTCACCAATAACCGGATGTAACTGGAGTCGTTGGGCCTATCGTGCAGTAATTGGTGGATCCGCTGGTATAGGCCGGATGTACTTAGTATCTAGTGTATCAGATTAGTATCGGTCTATCGGTTTGGTATAGGACGTATCAGATTGGTATTGGCCTTAACAAATTGGTATCATCCTATCCGATATGTACATGTATCGGCCGTATAGCTAGGATTCATATTGGCCTTATCGATTTGGTATCGGTCATATCCGATAGGTATCGGCCGTGTTGGATTAGTATAGACCATTTCGGATTAGTATCATGAAAGGTTTAGTAACAACTGTACTTGGATTTCTCTCTTCTCGAGCTAGAATACCATTGCAAGAGAGTCACCAGATCGTGATTGGCCAGTTACAGTAACATACATGCTTCCTTTTCCATCAGGAAAAGCGAGATTGAAAAGGAAATATGTATGTTCTGTAACTGGCCAGCTACGCTCTCGTGACTCTCTTGCAATGGTAATCTAGCTCTAGAAGAGAGAAATCCAAGTACAGTTGTTACTAAACCTTCCACGATACTAATCCGAAATGGTCTATACTAATCCAACACGGCAGATACCTATCGGATATGACCGATACCAAATCGGTAAGGCCAATATGAATCCTAGCTATACGGCCGATACATATCGGATAGGACGATACCAATTTGCTAAGACCAATACCAACCGATACGGTCCATACCAAAATGATAGATCGATACTAATCCGATACGGTCAATACTTATAAGTACCTATGGTCCAGGAGGTTGATCCGCTAGTACATCTATGTACGATCAACGAAGTAATGATCCATTTCAATTTGGATGTGAAAATCTGTATCGTAAGACAAACTAAACATAATCAGTTCTACTTCACATGCTTAATTGCCAAGTATGGGAACGAATGGCTCAGAACACAACCCAAAATTCATTCTAGCATACATTAGTGTGAATCATCTATGTTCTGTACATATGGTGTAGTATATGTTCTTATCGTATCTAGTATCTGAAGAATGTAACAGAATCAAGATGAACTCACATAATATAATACTAAGACATCATCTACTACTATATAAGATATAGTGATAGGTTGTCATATCATCATTGCCGAGGGATGAGGGTCGAAGGACAAATACCGCTCGAGTGAGCCAAAGGCATGCAGCCACTTCCCTCCCTTCATTCACCCTCTCCCTCTCTCATGCTATCAACGTCACAACTTTTCCACCTCAAGTTCTGATCAAGCATCTTCCTTCTCCTCTCCTCCACCATGGCTCTGGACCCATCTGCTCCTCCCTACTTCCCTTCTTCTTATTTGACTCTCGCAGCCACATATGATATCCACCTCAAGTGTAGAGTCGGGAGAGAAGAAGTGGGCAGGAAGAGGAGGGGGAAGCAGCACAGCCGGCGGCATGACCCGGAGGAAGTACAGAGGTTTTCTTCAACATCCGTAGGAGAACTATAAGGATATATCTTTTCACAACATATCACCTTGTCAAAGACCCTTAATGTGACAACCATGTTACCGCGGTGTCGGAAAACTAACATGTCATAATTTTCTAAGCCGTGTGTTTTGACATAATCCTCCAAACTCTTTCCTGCTATGTAGTAATGCAAGATTACTACATAGGAAGAAAGAGTTGGGAGAATTATGTCAAAACACATGGCTTAAAAAATTATGACATGTTAGTCTTCCGACACCGCGGTAACATAATATTCATATTAAGGGTCTTTGACAAGGTGACATGTTGTAAAAAGATATATCCTTATAGTTCTCCTACGGATGTGCCTACGAATGTTGAAGAAAACATCTGTATTTTCTCTGGGTCATGCTGCCGGCTGTGCTGCTTTCCCCTCCTCTTTCTGCCCACTTCTTCTCTCCGACTCTACACTTGAGGTGGATATCATATGTGGCTGAGAGAGTCAAATAAGAAGAAGGGAAGTAGGGAGGAGCAAATGGGTCCAGAGCCATGGTGGAGGAGAGGATAAGGAAGATGCTTGATCAGAACTTGAGGTGGAATATATTTAATTAAATGGTTCTTTTAAGTAATATAAAATGCTTTAGCACGCTCTTGATTGTATACCATAATAATTAATGTGGATAGAAGTTGGTTTTCTTGGTACATAAAATTGAACAAAGTTGTAGTAAAGACTTTGCATCGGCTTTAATGTGGTTCCACTGAACTGACATGCAAAAAGGTTAATAGCCGCACAGACTTTGCATAAAGCTTCCTCTGTTTTTCTGAGTCAAAAGGCTTTGGTCTTTCTCGGTTAATAACTAAACAAACCCCCTACATAACAGAGCCCAAGCCAACCGAGGCTTTCCCCAACCCGAACCCAGGTTATAGATGCACATAGAAAATGCTTATATATCGAGGGAGTTAGAGAGCGAAGAGAAGATCGAAACCCTAAACACTAACACCGCCAACCCCGACCTCGGCCCTGGGCGACCCTCCCAGCCCTGGGCGCCGCCGTACGGGGCCGTCGGCCGGCCAGGTCCGCACGGAGAACGACAGCAGCAGTATGTAGCGTTCGAGCTGCCTTTGTGCCGACTTTTCGTTGTGTACACGCGTTTATTTCGTAGATGATTAATTAGTTAATTAGTTAATTATTACGGTAGATGATTTTTAATCGTGATTAAATTTGGAGTACAAGGTGACTAAGAATTATGGCACGGATAGTGCAGTAGCGTGCTTTGACTAGTGTTTAGCCATGGTAGGGGAATGTCGAGCCATAGTGACGTCCTAACTAGGAAAACCAGGACAAGTTGCGACTAACCCTTACCGAAGATTCTATTTTTATTTAATTATATTATTGAGTTTAGGAAACCCGGTTGTACCGAACTAGTCCGGACCGGACCCGAACCAAGTCCAAGCCCACGTAGTCGGGTGGTATGTTCAGAGACGGTCAGATAGATATATGTTGTGTTGGCATTTTACTTTAGTGAATTAGAAAGCATGTTGGAAATGATTGTTATATATGTAAATTCTATATTTAAATATTCTTGCTATTAGGTTACTATTCTTGTAAATAGAATGATATTTGGACTTTGGCAGTTACCTAGGCAATATATACTTGCGTGTAAATATGTATAAGTGGTAAACGTTGTGCTTTATATATATATTCCCAATAATTGTAATTATAAATTTTAGCATTTTTAAATTAATTTAATAATTAAATATATTGATTGTATATATATATTATTTGGTGAGTGTATATATATAGTAGTATACATGTATGTATATGTATATATACGTGAGCGTATATATATATGTATATATATATATATTATAAACTCTAGTATAAAAGAAAAGAAATAGATATAAAATATACAAAGGAAATATTGTAGATAATATTTCATATTATCTTTTGATTTTTATTTGGAATTATTTATTAGGTTTTACCTTGTTAGTAAGGATAATAGGCGACAATAGGAATATATATATGTATATCTATATAAGATAGGAAATTAGAATAAAACAATAGCTAACTAAACACAGCTAGCTGAGCCCAACTAAATCCTCCCCAGGCCCAGCAACCAGTATAGAAGCTCACCCGCCCAACCAAAGCTCTCCCAATGTGAGCCAGGCCCGAGCCCATGGCTAAGTTCTGTACAGTAGCACAAGAGAACCCGACTACCCGAGCTTCTCTTTGTGTATATATTCCCACACACGCGTACGAAAGCAAAACCCTAACCTCAAACCCTACGCCCCGCCGACCTCTCTCCCTGGCGCACCTCCCCGCCACCGGAGCGCGCCGCCCAGGGCCGCCGTCGGCCGCCGGCAGCGTGGCCGAGCGCACCAGCAAGCCGCAACAGTAAGGACAGCCGCAGCAGCCGAACATCCAACTTCACCTCGGCTTCCCCGCTACCTCGCTGCACCGTTTTTCGAACCGTCGCCTCTGGTATGTAGTCAAACTATACGAGTCTATACCCTTTCATTTAGTTTTTATTCGAAGGTCCTAGGTTGCCCAGTAAATCGACCCAAAGTCGATCGAAATCCTGTCAAAACAGGACATATATGACAGTCCCGACACCCGATTTAGAAGCCTGTTTCCTGTCGAGCGATCGACGGATTTGAGAAACGACTTGAACCGAAGTTTAGACAACCTATACGAGATTAGAACGCTTCTTGTAGAACTATTTTTTGTTTATTATACAGGAAGATAATTGATTCTAAAAATCAAGAAAAAAATAGGAAAAACAGTTTTCGAAAACTAGAAATTGTTCGATACGACGTGCGTCCCGCCAAACTGGGCGACGTGGTCGCGAACCGAAAGCATCGAAAGCTGTGTATCGGCTTCGTGGTCGTGTGGGCTTTGGCGGAATTCAAATTGGTCGCGTGTACGCGACGAATTTGATACGTATCCGTCGAAATTCACCGTATCGTGCACTTTGCAAATTTCTCAATTACTTTGTGTACGTTCGTCAGATCGAGACAAAACTTATGCCAGCAGGACCGTATCATTTTTCTGGTCCTGTATGCCAAGTTTGGTCCAATTCTGAGATAGTTGATTGGATCGCCGTTTCGCGGGCCCCACGATCCAATTCAACGGACGATTTTGTGCACGGCCCGCCGGAATCCAACTCTGGACATACGATTGGGTTCGTATCGGAAAACTGGATCCGTAGACATATAGTTTGACGACTTTAGAGACCATTGACTCTGGCACACTTTTCGGTGCAAAGTGGGTCAAACGGCGGACATCGTTTTGGCCCAAAATTACCGTTTTACCCCTGTGTCCAGAATTGGACTTAAGGACAGGCAATCCTAGCTAATTTGACTATTCTGAGAATATTGGCAATATTTGTTTCAGCTTTCGGAGACAGTTGTGATGACTTGGACTTTATGGCTCACTAGTTGACTATTTTTGTGGGATCTGCGTGCAACCTCCAGGCAAGTATACCTTGCCTCCCTCTACAGTTTATTTACATGCATATTTATGTTATTATACAGTTTTACTAGTTGATTATTTATATATGATTTGTATATCATGCCTGCTAGTTTATATATAGCCTTGGTTATAATTAGCTTTGTAGTTCATATTAGATTGGTTTTCTCGTGTATCGTGATTGGGTCGTGTCGTGTCATCTCTTGTACTTGGACTGAGTCGTATCGTGTCATAGGATGAATAAGTCATATCGGAACTGCTGTACCTTAAAATTCTTGAAGCTAACCTGCAAGTCCACATTAGGGACGAGGGTTAGTAGTTAAGCTAACTTGCGAGCCCACACCAGGGGCGAGAGTTAGTAAGCTAATATGTGAGCCCACACTAGGGGCGAGGGTTAGTAGTTAAGCTAACTTGCGAGCCCACACCAGGGGCGAGAGTTAGTAAGCTAATCTGCGAGTCCACACCAGGGACGAGGGTTAGTAGTTATTGGTCCACGCCTGCGAGCTCACACTAGGAGCGAGGGTGATGCTAACCTGCGAGTCCATACTAGGAACGAGGGTTAGTAGTATATGGTTCACACCTGCGAGTCCACACTAGGGACGAGGGTGATGCTAGTCTGCGAGTTCACACTAGGGACAAGGGCTAGTAGTTGTTCAAACCTGCGAGTCCATACTAGGGACGAGGGTTTGAGTATTCGATTGGTTATCCATTGACATCGTGATATTGTGTTCTCTTGTTCTTCTCCAGTAGTTCGTTTAGGCGTAGTGGTTCTTCCAGTCGTGTATAGTCGTATTTTCGTGCTGATTGATCTTTTCCCGTTTATTTTTTGTATTTTCTTTATTGCATGATAAACTGCTAGATAGGCATATTTTTATGTATCATGCTATGTCCCTTGAGGACCTGATGATCTCTTCAGGTTTAGTGAGTGCATGGAGTTAGTTATTAGTTCTGGATGGTGGATGGGATGATACGCTTGCGGGATTCAGGTATCGTATTGTATTTATTATCAGCTTGTGCCTTCATACCTTATCATGAGATATCTTATTTCCTGATTCAGTTTTAGACTCTTGTTACTTTCTTAGAGTCTTATCGGACATATATGCTAGTGGGCTGCAGACCACGACCCATACTTGTTCACTCTTGTTTATTATTCTTATTGTGGATTGAGATATAGTTTTGCCTTGGCTTGATTAGGCCCATTGCCATAGCCGTGACAGCGTTTACGTATTCAAGTCGGGCTGGAGTCCACTTGATGCGTAGCTGGCTTGCTCACGCTCTCGCGTCCGAAAAGCGGGTGCGGGTCATAACAATTTTGTGAGCCACTTCCTCAGGTAAAGTCCCGAACTAACCCTCTCGGATACTCATCTATTAGTTTGAGTAGGATTTTAATCGAGTCGACAGGAAATCGACTCAAAGTCGATGGTAAACCCTGTCCTGAAATAGGATATAGGGCATTCCTTGAACCCATGTTGGAAGATCAATCCCGATCGATCCAGCGACCGTTTTGGTAAACCTCTGAACAGTATTGAAGACAACCTATAGGGCTTCGAACTCTTTTTTGTAGAATCGGATTTTGTCGACTGTGCGTCGAGAAATCGGACGTTCAAAACTGATAAAAACCTGTTTTCAAAATATTAAAAATATAGAAATTTCTCCGATACCACGTGCGTCCCGCCAAACCGGGCGACTTGGTCACGAACCGAAAGCATCGAAAGGTGCGTAACGGCTTCGTGGTCGTGTGGACTTTGACGGAATTCAAATTGGACGCGTTTGCGCGACGAATTTGATGCGTATCCGTCGAAATTCACCATATCGGCCTCTGTGCAAATTTTCCAATTACTTCGTGCACGCTCGTCAGATCAAGACGAAACTTACGCCAACAGGACCGTATCATTTTTTTGGTCCTGTATGCCAAGTTTGGTCCGATTCTGAGACAGTTGATCGGATCGCCGTTTTGTGGGCCCTACGGTCCGACTCAACGGGTGATTTTGTGCATGGCCTGCCGGAATCCAACTCTGGACATACGGTTGGGTTCGTATCGGAAAATCGGATCTGTAGACATATAGTTTGACGACTTTAGAGACCATTGATTCTGGCACACTTTTCGGTGTAAAGCGGGTCCAACGGCGGACATCGTTTTGGCCCAAAATTACTGTTTTGCCCCTGTGTCCAGAATTGGACTTAAAGACAGGCAATCCTAGCTAATTTAACTATTCTGAGAATGTTGGAAATATTTGTTTCAGCTTTCGGAGACATTTGTGAATTTTGGACTTTATGGCGTACCAGTTGACGGTATCTTATTGGTTCTTCGCGCTACCACCAGGCAAGTATATCTTGCCTCCCTCTACAGTTTATTTTCATGCTTATAGTACACCTGTTGTAGTATGTTATCTTTAGTTACCTTAGTTGCTATAGATTTATATGATACTGCGTGTACCAGTTTATTGTCTTGCTTGTATATCAGTATTTCATGACTTGATAGTGTAGTTATACCAGGCTTGTTTACGTCATGGATCATGCTAGAGTTATTCTTACCTATGTCATGACCGAGTTGTACCGTGTCTTCACCTGTATCTTGACTGAGTCGTGTCTGCAAGTATGTGTGAGTGAACTGTTATTCATTTGTCTTTCCCACAACCTGCGAGTCCACACACGGGGCGAGAGTTGTCCTTTGCACCTGTGAGTCCACATACGGGGTGAGGGTGATTATCTTGAAACTGACCTGCGAGTCCACATTCGGGGCGAGGGTTGGTATTCTATTGATCTACCAGCAGTTCATTTATGCATACTTGATCTCGTATCCGTGTTCATAGCTACCTGTCAGTAGCCACATGTCAGTTTCCTGTCTAGTTCATGTTTATACCCTGTATATATTATTGCATGATTAAACTGTTAGATAGGCATATTTTATGTATCTTGCTAGTCCTCTGAGGACCTGATGATCTCTTCAGGTTTAGCGATTGTATGGAGTTAGTTAGCAGAGCGGGATGGTAGAGGGTTGCGATGCATGATACAGGTATTTGCTTGTGATATTTCTTTATTTGTACTCTCGTGCTTTATATTCAGTACCATAATATACTCTGTTTATTTATAGACTCATATCATTCTTGGAGTCTAATCGAACAATATGCTAATGGACTGCAGACCATGACCCATACTTGTTCATTCTTGTTTATATGATTCATGTGGATTGAGATATAGTTTAGATTAGATATGATACTATGACCTTGACAGCTTATACGTACTCGAGTCAGGCTGGAGTCCGCTCGATATGTAGCTGGCTTGCTCATGAGCTCGCGTCCGAAGAGCGGGTGCGGGTCGTGACATTGTATGAGCCATGATTGTCAATAACATATAAAGTTACCTTTGTACGAAAATTGCCAATTTAAAGTTTTAGGCGTATTTTCCCCAAAGGTTCACTTCTTCCTTGATTGAATCCCAGGATGGTAGTGATAGTTGTAGAAAGATTGTGTACTGGGATTTTCAAAGCATCCAGTAAGGACTTCGGCATGATGCTAAGTGCAGACCCGAGATCAATCAGAATGCGGTCGACTTTCATGGTGTCCACATATCCCGTGAAATAGAGAGGACGATCATGACGATTGTCTTCTAACAACATGTTATCTTGTGTAAAAGTGATATTGGGCATTAATTCAAATACACTGTGACAATGTGCACAGCTGACTGGCTCCTTTTCGGACTTCTTGAGAAGAGTCAAACAAGCGTCAGCCTGCATCAAGGCTTCACTTAATGTCTCACGAGTTTCTTTTGAAAGACGTAAAAGTTCAAAGATTGACAATCTTGCTGGAGTATTGGCCAATTGAGCCAATATGTCAAAATTGTAAGGCTTTTCAAGTCCAAGAGATGATGACTTCTTCAATGCTTTATCAAAGATAACAGGTTGCTTTTCTTTGTCTGCTGATGTTGGTTTAGGAGAAGATGGCTCGACCACTGGCAAGGATGTAGATGGTGTATCTTCAGCAGGAGAAGATGATGGAGGAAGAGCATCCGGGGATGGAGCAGGGTTCTCTTGATTTTCGTAATACTTCCGAAGATAGGGTTTCCCAGATCTAGTGCCCATTAGAATTTCTTCTTCTGTTATTGGTTCAAAGGATACCATATTGCAGTTCTTGGATTTAGACTTAGAATGCTTCTTTTGCTTAGAAGAGGAAGGTGTTTCAAATTCTGCCACCAAATCTGGATGAATCCATATAATCTCTCCTCTGTCAGTTGACAGCGGAACAAGACCTTCATTTTGAGGAGGTAGGATATTCACGATTTCCAGAGTAGTCCTTGGAATGGGGACAGCACCATCTTGTACGAGTTGTGGTGAAAAATCACCGAATTGGAGAGAAACCACATTAGCAGTCACCATTTTCTCGTCCTGCTGTAGAGTAATTGCTCCAGAGTTGACCAACTCCTGGATTTTCTTCTTGAGCACATAACATGCTCTGGTTGGATGCCCTATGAATCTGTGATAAACACACTATTTAGGGTGGTCAGTTTTACCAACTTCTTCTGGTAGCTTTGCCTCTGGAAGCTAAAGCTTATTGCTTTTGATCAAGCAGTCGAAGATGCTTAAAGTATCATCTTCATCGAAAGAATACTCTTCTTTTGGACGAGTTGACTTTTGCAGTGGTGCTGATGGGGTGGATGCCGTCTGAGTAATATTGACAGCCAAAGACTCTTTGTCTTTGAGATTAATGGCCAGTATTTCTTTATTCTTGTAGTTATTCTGGCGATTACTACCCCCGGGTATAGAATGTTCATCTTGGTTAGGACGAGTCATCTGGATTCCTAACTGCTTGAACTTTTCGGCACTAACTTCTGCCGCCTTTGCATTAACAATGAAAGAAGGCCAATCCTGGAATTATGTAGATCCCGTCCACATACTGATAATAGGCAACAAGTTTGATTTGCAAGTGTCTATTATTACAACATATGGAGTACCTAAAGGCATTTTGAGTGCCTCTCGACAGAATCTTTCAATAAAACTCTCTGTGGATTCATTGTGCCTCTGTTTAATTTTAATAAGGGCAGACATCGTCATGTCATTGACTCCCTCATAAAATCGTTCCAAGAACATTTGCTTGAAACCAGCAAAAGAAGTGATACAGCCATCAGGCAGGCTACGATACCAGTCATATGCTGCACCGGCTAAACAACCGACGAACACTCTGGTAAGGAGAACATCATTTGGCTGTAATTGATCAGTCATCACCTCAAAATGATTGATGTACTGACTTGAAGAAGTGCTACCATCAAACAGCATAATGGTTGGAAGCTTATACTTAGGAAGAAATGGAACTTCCTTCCACTCTGTAGGATATGGTTGCTTTATGCCCAGTCTTTGTAGGCCATCCTTCTGCTTGAAGGCCTCAAACTGAGTACGTAAGAGTTTTACAGCTTCATTAGCATCCCCTGATGTTTGGGAATTGGTAGGCTAGTTAGAAGTGTTAGGAGGAGGAACAACGTGGTAATTACCACCTCCAGCACCAGACTGACTTGGATCAGCTTGAATTGGCACAGAAGCAACCTGAGGGGCTGGTACCCCCAGACTAACAGGTACAGAAGATGCTATAAGCTCAGGATTTGTAGCAGGGTTTACAATCGGGGGCACTGTATGTTGAGCCACCATTATGGTGTACATGCTTGCAACCATTTCTGCCATGGTTTTCAATTTGTCTTCTAATGCAACAATTCGTTGCTCTTGGCTAGTTGACGTAGAGGTATCTTGATCTTCCGTAATGGTATATGCCTTCACTTCTATTATAGCTGTTGATGAGATAGTTTGTTCAGAACTTTCACTATCTGTATTAAACTCCGAAAGAGAGTCCTCTACCACATGGGTGATAGGGAGATCTTCTTGATTAAAGACACCTTGGTTCAAATGTCGATTTCTCGATCTAGTGTATTGAAAGACACCTTCACTGGATGTATGGATCCGATCTAAGTATTTTTGACTGGGATTATGGGATGCATTACGTCTTGGACGTTTCCCACCCCCAGTGCCTTGAGAAGTCATGTTAATAGAAGCATATAATAGCTCATCTTCGTCTTCTATTATATGTTCAGGAGTTGAAGCATAGTTCAGACGATCGAAGACAGATCGTCGAGCCGATTGGCAACAACAGTTGATGACAACTTCATGTAGGCAACGACGATTTGAAGCGCGATTTGGAGGTGAGGGAAACATTCCCGTAGTCTCCCGTCTTTGTGTAAGACGTTGCCGGAGATCAGTTACAACCACAGGACGAGAAGAAGTCGGAGGAATATATTTCTTAATGATGTTAGGAACATGTCTCCTATTCTTCAGGTGTTTAGTTCCTTGAGTGTACAAATATGTACTCAACTCATTAGCATAGGTATATGGGTCTTTCTTTTCAAACTTTGGATTTTGGTGCAGATTGGCCTTTGGCATAGGGTTCTTACGTTTTGCCAAAGTTGATATTGGTTGACGCCTATTGAGATAAGCACGTAAATCTGAAAATTCTGCTCCCGGTGTCTCTGTTTGTGATACCTTCAATTTTTTTTGCTTGGATCCTAAAATTTGCAAGGTAGGAAGGTCTTGACCAGACCCCATAGGGGTAGGTAAGACACCTCTCTGATTAGTATTCTTTCCGGTATCAGAGATCCGAGGACTTCTGTTTACAGGAATAGAATCTGATACGTCTTCCTCTGAGTCATAGACCAGGGAAGTTTGAGGAAAGACCAAAGGGTGTTTTCCTTTATTTTGAATAGGGTTAGCTAAGAAGCGTTTCCCTTTGTTCTGTTGTGTTACCATTTTTGGCATAGATTGTGCCAATTGAGGAAATGTCAAAGGACTTTTCCTTTTGTTCTATCTAGTGTTGGCACTAGGACATGAATTCTCCAAGTTCAGAACTTAAGAATTGGAAGAGGGAATAGCCAAAAGACTAGTTCCCTTGAGTTGCGCCAGAGTAGCAGATTGCGCCTGGGTTGTCGATTGCTTGGGTTGCGCCATAGTCCTACGGACTACTGGTGGCGCCTTGGCAGCAACATTGGTAGACTGTGCCTCGACAGTAGCTTGAAGTGATTGCGCCTTGGCAGCAAAGATAGTAGTAGATTGCGCATAGGCAGCAGGGTGAGCAGATTGCGCCCTAGCAACAGAAACAGGCTGTGCTGGAGCCACTGAGGCAGATTGCGCCTTGGTCATCGAGCACTCAAGTTGCTCCTGGGCAACAGCGACTGTGGAAGATTTAGGAGTCCACACAGTCCTGTTCTTCGCGATAGCCACCGTGCGCTTGTTGCTCTTGGTGTTGATCATATTCTCGTAGGCTGTCTGGTTGACTTGAACAACCAGAGTCTTCTGCGTCTTACCGATCGATGCAATATCACATTGAGTTGTCACTTTCTCGTCGGAGGAGAAAGTCGTCCCCAGCAGAGTCGCCATTTTGTTTGCAAAAACAAAAATTTGTTTATTCCAAACTTGTAAAAGAGTACAAAGTACAATGAATTCTGGAGAAGTACAACTTTAGGAATCTGATCAGAAGACGATCACTTTATCCCTTGGACTATGTGAACTTGAAGACTGTAGCCTCTAGAGAACGCAGCAGCAATTTTGCAAGAGTTCTTAATCTCTGTCTGTGTGTGTATCTGATAATGATTGGAAACTCTATTTATAGAGTTCTTGAAATAACTGTTTTAGCAGTTATTCTGATGGTGCGCGAAGCTGGATTAAGCCATATTGAGTTGCGCTAACCTCCTGTTGCGCCAACTTTCATTCAGTTGTTAATCATGTACTAACTGTATTTAGACACGTGGCATCATATGATTGAGATGCGCGTGGTCATGTACAGGATAGTAGATACGTCTTGAGAGATTAGTGGCATGTGCGCCACGCCATCCTGCTTTATAATGTAAGTTATCTCAACTTTATCAGGTTGCGCGAGCTTCAGTCAACAAGTCAAACTGCACTTGTAGCACCCAATTTCCCAAATGAGGATAATTTTGAAATTTCGTGTTTATAATTATTTTAATAATAATATTTAATTTATGATATGATTTATGGTGATTTTAAATCATTTTAAAATTATTTAAATCAATGACTTGTGGTTTTGACGTTTTGCTAGAGAAACCCTAGAGACTGTTTGACCTAGAGCCTAACCATGTGATTATGATATTTTAATATCATTTTTGGCCTAAGGATATTTTTGCATTTGACCTCTTTGAATTATTTTGATAGTATTTTATTATTTATGATATTGTTTTGGGGTTATTTGAGTCGGGTTCAAATTTCAAGTCAATCCGACTTGAAACGGGGACCCGGGGGTAGTTTGACTCTAGTGGGACCCACACACTAGTTAGGCATGGCCCACATGATATTAATTTTAGTCCACATGATAGAAATATTTTAGTTAGAGGTTAGACTAATTATTATGGATAAGGTTAGTGTGATTAGAGACTTTAGAATGACTAATTTAGCCCCAACCAATTAGCCCTTTCCTAGTACTCATAGAATAGGTTAGTGGGGGGCATTTTGGACCTTACCATAATAGGACAAATAGCCCTATATGGCCAGCCACTTTGGAAGAGGATAGTCTCAAGTTCATTTCATTATTCTCATCCACACACTCTCTCTTGTTCTTCCCCAAATTCCTAGAGAGCAATCCCTAGCAATTTCTCCACCAAATCCTTCCATTTCACCACCAAATCTTCTTCTTTCCTTCTCCATTCTAGCCAAGGAGGAAGCTACCCAAGTTTGGGAGGATTCGGAGCTCCTTCGTGTTCTTTTGGAATCTCTACGTGTCGGTGTCGCTCCGGGAAGGCTTTTCTTCGATTCGATCTACCGGGAGGTATAAATCCCTTCTCTTTTTCATTTCCTCATGTATATAGGTCTATTTTGAATCCATAGGAATGACCCCCATGGTTGTATCTCCATTTGTGTCCATTTCGTGTCCATTTGGAGGTCATAGTAGTGTCCTTTGTGTTGTGGTTGTATCCATGTGGGAAAATCCCAAATTTGGACACACTATGTGTTGTTGTTATGTATGAATGAATTATTACATATTTAATCTCATATTTTTGTATTGGAGATGTGTTCTATAGTGTCTCATATATATATATTAGTGTAGAGAGTGAGTTCTTGATATATTATGTTATATACTTGTGTTCTTTTGTCTCAAACTACCCAAATCCGTCATGATTTTTATCCACGTTTTTAATTTCAGTCCTAACTTAGAAATGTCATAACTTCTAGCTCAAAGCTCGGTTTAATCTCCCGTTTTTTTTAAAATAAGCGTATTGAAGTTACCTTTCCAAAAACATGTATTAATAGGCCTAATTCTTTCTGTAACTTTCTGGAGAATTATTTGAGTGTCAGCTGTACGAAAGACAAATGCGTTCTCGATGTTTTTGCGATTCCGGGAGTTTCCGGAAACGAAAACGCGATCCGTTTGAAGTTTCGGAAAGCTAACACATAGATCTATAACATAATTTAATCCTAGATTTTAATTCATACTGAGATGGTACAATATTGATTATTAGTAGGAGTTACTATTCGGCATATGTATTTTGTGCACCCTTGTGTGTAATATAATGTTCTATTTAATTTTAACCCATGTTAATGTATATACATTATGTAATTAAATAGAAAATGCAAGCATGAGTAAATGTTTAAATAAATGATGTATGAGGTGTAAGTATCTTATCTAATATAAGCATGTATAAGTATGGCTTGTAATGAATATGTAGGTTCCATAGTATGTAATGTATGGTGCATATAGTAGTACAAGAGAATAAATGAATGATGAATGAATGCAAGCATAAATGTAATGTAATAATAGATGTAATGTATGCAATATACAAGTTAATGTGATATAATGTTCTATGTTAACACAAATCCTATATTACCTCATGCACCCCCTTATACTATGTTGACACTATCACACTTGACACATTGTTCACTTACACTTTGACACTCTTTGATATGTATACACTATGTATGCCCATTTAACCCTCACTTGCCCCTTTGCCATGTTCACATACACACACATAGCCTCTTAAATAAGTATTTATGAATATAGTTAACTTAGCTATGTATGTATATTATATATATGTTAGCATATTGTGTTGTAATATATAAGTTTATATAACCATTTGAAATGCCATGATTATAGACCTAATGTTGAATACCAATATATGCATGTGTATATATGTGTAGACATATATAGCTTAAAGTAATAGATTACCTAGTGTATATCCAAGGTGAATTCTTGCCTATTTGAGTATTGAATAATTGCATGCTATATAGAGTTGGGTGTATGTTGGCTTGTATAGCCTTGTATTGATGTGTGCTTGCTAGGATAGTCTTGGTTAGGCCTAGTAAAACTTACTGGATTAGGACATGACCTAGTTTGACCTAGTTTGACTAGTGCAGTTGACCAAGGGTTGACTTTGCCCTAGTTTGACCTAGATTCATGTAGAATGCATTGTAGTACTTTATATTACCCTTCTGGACATGTTGTGACTTGTGCTGTTCTAATTAGGAGCCAGACACCTCTCCTCGGACAGTATCTTTACCTTGGACATTCAGATATCAGGCGAGTACATTCTCTGATCATTTCATATCCTGCTTAGAATTATTTCATGCATTAAATTACTTTACTTGTACTGTCACGTTGGTCATACGGATTGGTACTATACGGATCCCTTCTTGAGATATTATCCTTAGGGAGCATCGGGTACTACATGTTCTGTGCGTTTCACTTACATGACGTATCACTATGCTTGTTCTTTGATCACTTGTGACATATACTCTTATGATCACAGAGTCTCCTAGAATCTCCTATCCCATTTACTGGGTATCCTAGAATCTCCTAGAATCTCCATTTTTGGGACATCCATGTATCACCCTTCGGAGGCTTTACGTGAAATCATAACATAACTTGGTTGGATCCTTGTGTACTGATTGGGGGTACGGGGGAGTAGAAATAGACATGTGAATACTACCCAAGTAGTATCTTATCAGAATCTCTTCCATAGTGTCTTATCATAATCTCCTATGCCATTTACATGTCTATATTGTACTCTGACTCACTAGCCACATGTTAGTTCTCTATTTATAGTAGATATTTCTATTACAGCTCTCTCTCTCTGTTTACATACAGTATTTCTTTCAGTACCTGTATCTTACTTTACTGCATGATTATATTTTCTAACCTGCTATGAACTATTGAGATGTAATGTGCTCGCTCCTGTCCTGACTGGACCTGTTGATAAATTTTACAGATAGTCTGGAGGTTGCCTGCTAGCCTAGAGGAGACAGTAGAGGTTGCATAGATAGATAGGGTTTTTGCTTATGGTTTATTTTCAGTCATCTTGAGTTGTATTTATGGATTACTGTATTTGGGTTTTGAGATGTATTCTGAGTTTGTATCTTAGACACTTAGACTTCTATCTGTTGTTTCTCTTTTCGATTTCATGTTTTATCTATCTTCCTTTATGCTCTACCTTAGATGTGATTGAGTTTACATTCTGCTATGTCACCCCCATTCGGGGAGTATAAACTGTTTAGTCTTATACTGTTAGATGCATTGAGACCTAGGACAGCGTTCTACCATCGACACTGCGGCGTAGGCTGGGCGTTGTTACCTTCTCGTGCCCTAACTCTAGGGTGCGGGTCGTGACACGTTTTTAGTGGTGGCCCATGCAGGTCGAGATTCGCATTAGTGCGATTTCGTAGTAGCACAACGACTTAGTTGTACTACTACGAGCCTGCTATAGGATATATAAATTAAGGTGTTAGGATGAGAGGATACTCAATCACTGTTAGGATTCCTTGAGAGATTCCTGGGATGACCCTTGAGAATCTCATTTTGAATTCCAATTTAAACTCCTTTTCCTTGTTTTGATTCACCTTTTTCCTTGATTTGAATTTGATTTTGTGGATTCATTGTAGAACTTTGAATCCTGGTATTAGTTGATGATTTTGATAAAATTTTGTAGTTGTTGATTTAATTTTGTATTTAGATTAATATTTTTAAATCCAATGTACTCAATCACACTTAGGATTCTTTGAGAGATTTCTGGGACGACCCCTGAGAAACTCATTTTGAACTTCAATTGGAATTCTTTTTCCTCTTGTTTGGATTTACCCTCATTCCTTGCTATTGAATTTAAGCTTGATGGGTTCCTCTCGTTTGAACCGATGAGAAGGAACATATCTTCATTATTCTTTCTCGCCATTATTCCCTTGCATTCTTATTTACCTCTTATCTTAAACTCTGTCTCATTACATTAATTACCCATATCTCGTCGTCCCTACCAGATGTACTTCGAAACCCTTGAATCTTCGTATCTTTTGCATGGGGAAGGCTAAGGAAGTGACGTAAATTATGTAGCTCAGAGAAGACGTAACTGGTTATTTTATGATGATCTAAAGGAAATCAAATGTAGAGTGTTCCATATGGAAACTTGAGATAGAAATATGGTAAAGGTCTCGAATACAATAAGGAGATGTATACTGCCAATCTGGAAACAATTACATTTAGAAAAATTTTGGGGTTATGAGATAGTTTATAGGTGTATTCAAAACTAATGAGGATATCAGAGGTCAACCTAGTTTTGAGAACTTAGAAAATCTTGGTTATTGATTCTGGGGAAAACTTTTACTCTGAGGCTATGTAGAAGGTTAGTAATGGAAAAGAGAAGTTAATTGTATTTAATAAGGATATTAAACAAGATGTTGCGAGAAAATGACTAGGGATAGAGAGAGCACAAAGTTATGGAAGTTTAGAGATTGTTGTGAAATATTTTTAGGAGAATAATATTCAAGGGTGTATGTCGAAGAAAATACGGAAGTTGATTTTATGATGAAAGATAAGTTTTGTAAGGCCTAGAGATTTAAATTAAATAATATGAGAAGAACAATTTGAACAAGTTCAAGGAATTCGTAAACGGAATTTAGAGGTTTTGGGTCAAATTTAAGACAAGGTGAAAGAACTTGGAAATTTAAATAAATGGTTAATGTTGATTCCTAAATGTGAGGGTTGTGCTTCAAGAGTGATGTTTGGAAATTGGGAATTGCCTACGGTAGTCATGGTAAGGGTTTAAGTAAAGGTTAAATTTTCATATGGAGACTGGTGAGGTAAAGATATGATTGGCAAGTTATGACCAGATGAACTTAAGAGTATCAGAAGCAGATGACTAACTCGATCTTCATTATTTTTGTGCATTAATTACCACCTCTTGAACTTCCACTTTCTAATTGAGATCCTTGACGTTCCTTATCGTGACTTTGATATTCGAAATGTAATTGTCACGACCCGCACCCACTGTTAGGGTACAAGAACGTAACAACGCCCAGCCTACGCCGCAGTGTCGGCGGTAGAACGCTGTCCTAGGTCAATCATCTAACAATATAAAGGTACCTGTACAGTTTATACTCTCCAAATGGAGGTAACATCACAACATGCTGTCTCAATCACATCTAAGGTAGAAGAATGAAGAACAGATAGATAGATAGCAACTCAAAGAGAACCATAGCATAGATGAAAAAGTCTAAGTGTCTAGTACAACATAATATCCAGAATGCCAACTCATAATACAACAAGTCTAAGAGTCTATATACCTCAACATCTCAAAATACAACTCAGATGTGAGACAAAAAGATAATACCGAAAGACTGTCTAGCTAAACTAGCCTAGACTACTGGGGCAACATCCTCAGCTGCAGGTGGATCCTGCTGAGGGTCCACAACATAAGTATCATCTAGTCCTGCTCCATAATAGGTAGTCACCAGGGCCTCATCCTCATCCTCTGTAATATTTTCAACAGGTCCAGTCAGGACAGAAATGAGCACAATACATCTCACGCAGTTCATATCAGGTTAGGAAATACGATACAGGCAATAGAGTAAGATACATGAACTGCTGAAAGGAAATATACGCTGTAAAGAGATAGCTATAATAAAATATCTACTGTATATAGAGAACTGTAAGTGACTAGTGATGTAGAGCACAAGATAGGCACGTGAATGGCTAGAATTTATACATGATTACACTACTGAGTTTGCATATGATTACACTACTTTAGAATTATTCACATGTCCACTTCTACTCCCCCGTTACCCCAATCAATACACAAGGATCTATACAAGTTATGTTATTGTACATGATATCACATGGGGCCCATGAAAGGGTGCACATGATAGTATACATGAGGGCTCAGTAAACATGAGAGTACATGATCACATGAGTGCACATGAATGATGGAAGCATAGGAGTACATGATGATAGTGAAACACACATAACATGAAGTACCCGATGCTCCCGAGGGGGATAACATCTCATGTAAAGATCCATATAGTACCAATCCGTGTTACCAACGTGACAGCATCAAGTAAAGTAATCTAGAGCGAGAAGTAAAGCCTGAACAAGTATGAAACGGTCAGAGAATGTACTCGCCTGATAACTGAATGTCTGAAGAGGATATACTGTCTGAGGAGAGGTGTATGGCTCCTAATCAGAGCAATACAAGTCACAATATATCCACAATGGTAAAAATAAAGTATACAATGCATACTACATGATTCTAGGTCAATCTGGTCAAAAGTCAACTCTGGGTCAACTCTAATAGTCAAACTAGGTCACAGGAAGTCATACTAGATCACAGGGAATCAAACTAAGTCAAATAGAGTCAAACAAGGTCAAACAAGTCAAATACTAGTCAACATGATCAATCTGGGTCAAGTCTAGGTCAAACTTAGACCAACTAAGGTATTGGTCAAACAAAGACCAGTCAGTAAGGTAATTAGGTCAAACAAAGACCAGTCAATAAGGTAATTGGGTCAAACATGGTCAGACTAGTTAAAGTAGTCATTTTTAGGTTAACCCTAGTCAATTCTAGGTCAAACTATGTCAAATTTGACCTAAGGTTGACTTTGGTCAACCTTTAGTCAACAAGGGTTACTAGTAGGATTTTGGGTCTTTAGGGCTAGCCCCTAGCCATAGGCTAATGATCTTGGCCATAGGCTAGTGATCCTAGGCCATAGGCCATAGTCATAGGTTTTCATATAAACCTATACTAGAAGTCATATACATATATGTATATATCCATATATAGATATATATATCTATCTACTACCCATATACCCATATATGAATACTAAGTATAATACAAACCCACATACATATATATATATAATATCACTATATATGACATAGTGAGACCTAACACCAATGTATATATATCACTATATATATACACACATATATATATATATATATATATATATATATATATATATATATATATATATATATATATATATATATATATATCAACCTAAAATATATATATATATATATATATATATATATATATATATATATATATATATATATATATATATATATATATATATAAAAATATATATATATATCAACCTATATACATATTTTACTTATATATATATAGATAGGAGAGAGAGACTTAGAGTGAGTGAGAGAGAGAGAATGAGAGAGGACAGTGAGAGAGAGGGGGGGAGTGAACACTGGACAGAGAAGGGGGTTCCTGAAATCTGGAACCAAAGCCCAAACACACACACACACACATAATAACATATATACATACCTATATATATATATACACAACTACACAAATACCCAACCAAATACTCCCAAAATTGACCCACACTCACATATACATATATACTACATATATACACACTAATATACACTAGTCCAATGGATTAAAACAGATCAAAATAGGTTTAAAATCCACTTTCAAAATCTGGGAAAATATCCCAAAACAGGATACTGTGCACTGTGTATCCCTTCTGGACATGTTGTGACTTGTGCTGTTCTAATTAGGAGCCAGACACCTCTCCTCGGACAGTATCTTTATCTTGGACATTCAGATATCAGGCGAGTACATTCTCTGATCATTTCATATCCTGCTTAGAATTATTTCCTGCATTAAATTACTTTACTTGTACTGTCACGTTGGTCACACGGATTGGTACTATACGGATCCCTTCTTGAGATGTTATCCTTAGGGAGCATCAGGTACTACATGTTCTGTGCGTTTTACTTACATGACGTATTACTATGCTTCACAGGTTCTTTGATCACTTGTGACATATACTCTTATGATCACAGAGTCTCCTAGAATCTCCTATCCTATTTACTGGGTATCCTAGAATCTCCTAGAATCCCTATTTTTGGGACATCCATGTATCCCCCTTCGGTGGCTTTACGTGGAATCATAACATAACTTGGTTGGATCTTTGTGTACTGATTGGGGGTACGGGGGAGTAGAAATAGACATGTGAATACTACCCAAGTAGTATCTTATCAGAATCTCTTCTATAGTGTCTTATCAGAATCTCCTATGCCATTTACATGTCTATATTGTACTCTAACTCACTAGCCACATGTTAGTTCTCTATTTATAGTAGATATTTCTATTATAGCTCTCTCTCTCTGTTTACATACAGTATTTCTTTCAGTACCTGTATCTTACTTTACTGCATGATTATATTTTCTAACCTGCTATGAACTGTTGAGATGTAATGTGCTCGCTCCTGTCCTGACTGGACCTGTTGATAAATTTTACAGATAGCCTAGAGGTTGCCTGCTAGCCTAGATGAGACAGTAGAGGTTGCATAGATAGCTAGGGTTTTTGTTTATAGTTTATTTTCAGTCATCTTGAGTTGTATTTATGGATTACTGTATTTGGGTTTTGAGATGTATTCTGAGTTTGTATCTTAGACACTTAGACTTCTATCTGTTGTATCTTTTTTCGATTTTATGTTTTATCTATCTTCCTTTATGCTCTACCTTAGATGTGATTGAGTTTACATTCTGCTATGTCACCCCCATTCGGAGAGTATAAACTGTTTAGTCTTATACTGTTAGATGCATTGAGACCTAGGACAGCGTTCTACCGCCGACACTGCGGCGTAGGTTGGGCGTTGTTACGTTCTCGTGCCCTAACTCTAGGGTGCGGGTCGTGACAGCACTTGATTTGGGCTGCACCTACACACGTGGCAGCTTCTGAGCAAAAGTCATTCAGGTTGCGCCTAGGCGCAACTAAGGATTTTGTTTAGATTGCGCCTGGGCGCAACTCACGAAGCGTACAGGACAGCTGTCTACCAACTTTCCTTGAGCGGCACAATTCACGGGATTCGAAGAGATTTTTCTCGTTCACTGTTGTGTCAGTCGTCAGTGTTGTCAGGTAATGATGACCATTAAGTATCAGATGCCACGTAGGTTTTGGCGCAAAAAAAAGACTAGGCGCAGTCTGATATCAGGCGCAACCTGATCAGTGGCGCAGTCTGTTCTCTGAGCTTCATATCAGTGGCACAACCTAATTTTTGGGGAGCAATTTAATCACTGATCAGTATATTCAGGGCACAATTTGATTTTTAGGCTCTACAGTGTCACGACCCGCACCCAGTATAGGGACACGAGAAGTGGGTACGTCCAACCTACGCCGCAGTATCGGCGGTAGAACGCTGTCCTAGATTACTATCTAATCAACAACTCATGCAATTATATAATGTACTTGTCAAATCTCAACTCCGAACGAAGGACAAGTATAAATATAATGAAATCTCAATCACAGTCTAAGCACGATATGATAACACAGAAGTTTATAACTAAGACTAAAACAACAACAAATATAAACGACTTAATAATAATATCTCAAACAAACTCAAATACAAACTCATATCTCGAGTTATTACAATTCAAGTTCTAAAACATGAAAACTAAACCAGTCTACTAGCTAGTCTCCCTATCACTCTTGAGTGTCGGGGCCAAAGGTAGCTAAGCTATCTCCTGCTCCAAGGCAAGTAGGGCAAATGTCCTCAGGGCAATCATCTGTAATATTTTCAACATGTCCAGTCAGGACAGAAACGAGTACAATTCATCAAGAAATCCCAAGTAAATGACAGAGAACTATAAAGCAGTTATAGACAGTTGTATTGATGAATATGGCAGTTTGTACGAGTAATGATGTAGAGAAACAGTTAAGGTACAAAAAAAGTAAGGTAACTAAACAAGAGGAGAAGCATGGCAATGAAGACTGTAAAATAAGATCTAGCTGAACTAGAGTAACATGATGAGTCCAGACAGTATAATATGAGTCAAGTGTAATCCCAGTGTGAGTCCAGACAATGTAAATCTAATACCAGATGATTCCAGTACAAGATGAGTCCAGACAGTGATCAATGATTCCAGGGTGAGTCCAGACAATACTCTAACAGTATGTTTTAAAATATCGAGATCGACATGTAAACGGCTGTAGGTAATATGGTACACCGCACACTCGGCCAAGTGTGGGATGGCTATCATTCCAGTATAATTCCAAGAGAGTGATTCCAGTATTTGGGAATGTTCACATGTCTACTCTAATATTTTCCCGCCCAACAAGTACAAGTGAATCCATAACCCGATACGAAATAGTACAAGTCCAGCCAGAACATGAATGATACCAGTAAGTGATTCCAGTAGGTGATTCCAGTAGGTGATGCCAGTAGTGATTCCAGAAATAGAGGCCAGACATGAATAATGAGTGTCGCATAAAATGGATCCAGTAATATCAATCGTATTTGTAACAGAGAATCAAATAGAACTAACTAGAACTGAAGTACAGTAATCAACAAGTAAATGAAAGAACTATCAGAGAATGTACTCGCCTGATACTCTGAAAAGAGCAATATAATATCAGATGTCTGCACCGGAGTCACAATATCCTAAATAGAGCAATATGGGTTATAATGTGTTTAAAATACGATAAATGAAGTTTACGATGCAATCTACATGATTTCTAGGTCAATCTAGGTCAAAGTCAAACTTGGTCAACTCTGGGTCAAAGTCAACTTGGTCAACTAGATCAATCTTAGTCAACCTAGGTCAATTGGTCATATATAGACTTAATGTTGACTTTTGGTCAACTGTCTAGTCAAATTAGGTCAACTAGTCCAATCTAGGTTAAAGAGTCAACTTGGTCAAGGTCAATTAGGTTATTGGTCAACTCTAAAGGCTAACTCAAAACCAACCCATAGACTAGGATATCCTATATATCATATATACATATCAATGTATGTATATACCCAATATCTATAGCCCTAGACATACATAAGCCTATCAAGCAAAACCACATACATATTATATATACATTACATTAATATAATATCACACATATACACCACATAATTATATAGACAATATATATATATATATATATATATATATATATATATATATATATATATATATATATATATATATATATATATATATGCAAATGACCTCTAGCCTAGTGGTTAAGAGAGATGCATGCGGCCCAAGTGGTCGGGAGTTCGAGCCCCAGTGGAGGCGAGTTCACCACAAGTACCCATTGCTTCAAAATATATATATATATATATATATATATATATATATATATATATATATATATATATATATATATATATATATGTTGATAGCCATAAAAATATATATATATATATATATATATATATATATATATATATATATATATATATATATATATATATATATATATATATAAATATATATATATATATATATATATATATATATATATATATATATATATATATATATATATATATATATATATATATAAATACATATAGGCTATCAACATATATGTACATATAGAGAGAGCCATGTGTGTAGGTGTAGTGAAATGAACATGAGTGTGTGTCTATGTATATTCAGGATTAGGCCTAGGGAGTGTGTGTATGTGGCTAACATGTGTGTGATTCTCAAATAGAAATTAGTGTGTGTGTGTAGGTTTTAGGCTAGTGTATAAATTAGTGTGTGTGTAGATGGTACATGTGAGGGTATGTCAATAGGACAGTTTCATATTTAGGTGCTAGTGTGTGTGTGAAAGATTAGGAGATAGGGAATGTGTGTAATAGAGCTAACAGTGAAGGGGAATTATCATGACAGTGGGTTAGTCTCAGGAATTAATGTGTGTATACACTAGTGTTCTCAAGAATTTCAGTGCAAGGACAGTTAGTTAGCAGTGTGCTAGGGACAATATAATAGGAACTGTAGGGTGCAGTGGTGTAGAGTACACATATCAATATCGTGTGTGTTTAAGGAAGCAATAGAGTGTGTAATCTCTGGAAAATAGTGTTAGCAATTCTCAGAAATTGGTTCTCAGGAAACCTGAGAACTAATCGACAGTTCAAAACCAATCCAAGCCCAATTCGAAATCCCCATTTGTGTTAACATCAAACCAAACTTGAACCAACCTTAACAGTGACTAAAACTTGTGTAAACGAATTAACCATGGCATGTTAACCATTGACAAACAGTGAAAATGAAATTTAAACTCAGGATTTGACAGTAAGCAATGACAGTTTCATTAACCAGTCCAACCTAATTCGAAAACCCCTTTCGAAATCCCAAAACCTAACACCTATCAATAACCAAGATTTCAGTAATGTAATACACATGTAGATGAATTAAACAGGGTAATTAAACATCAATTTCAGTTTAAAAAAATGGAAATTAAACTTCAGAATTTCGAAACAGAACACATGTATCAGTGATTTGCGGAAATACAAATTCGAAAATCAAATCATGATAACATTCTAATTTAATGGTTGGTAAATGACCCCCCACCTGTGCTCGTATCCCAGGAAGCTTTTCGTGTCACCCTAGAGCCGGACACGGCGTATCCAAGTCTCAAAACATGCACAGACACGCTGTACACAGGCTGCATCGTGCACGCGTACACGTGTGTCCAGTGCACGACACAGGCCACGTGGTGATACGTGGCCGTGCACACATGTTCGCCTAGGCTAAGGGAACATGTCCAAGTGTCTGTCCCGTGTCCACGTGAGGCATGTCGTGCGTACGAGACTCGTATCAGACGCGATTCTTGCGCGCGCTTGTGTCAGGCTAGGACCAGTGCGAGTGAGATTTCTCACTAACCACTAAACCAAATCGTGTGAGACTTTAGGGGCATGTTGTCAGACATTGCCCCCAGGTGTCCACCAATTTTGGTGTCCAACCCAGTCGTATCGTGTCGGATATGGACGTGTGGCAGCAGGACACTGCACGGGGACCTCGTGCTGCGGATCGTGTCCAAATTTGGATACGAAAACCAACCCAATTCACGCTCAGTCACATACATACATAATCTACATATGATTAGCTACCCAAATATATAATTTGTTTTGAAAACCAAGAACAAAAAGTACTAAGAGGTATTTCGTCGAACACCCAATTAAATACACTGATACGTGTCCGATACGGACACGAAATGGACACGAGATCCTACCAAACTTGGGCTACACTTAGGGGGACCCTAAATGGATGCATATATGGGAAGAAATCAAGAATTTATTCGGTTTTGTAGGGTTTTACCTATTGAGTGTTCAAACTCAATGTAATGGGCCTCGATTTGACGTCTTCCTCGATTTGCTACAGTTCAAACGTCCTCCAACCTTGCTAGAAAGCACCCACAAGTCTCCTCTAATGTTGGGGATGATGACGCAATTGATTTGACTCATTTTGGGCTCAATTTGGATTAATTGGAAGAGGTTTAGGGAAGAACAAGGTAGGGCTCTTTCTAGGTATTAAAAATAGGCAATGGTTCTTAAGTAGGATACTTATAGGAGGGGGGGGGTCTTGTATGGCTGTTGTCACGCCCCAGAACCAGAATACTGGAGAGCGGGGGAATGACTCAGCCAGCTACGTATTACGGGTAGATGAATACCGTATAATACGATCAATGCTGTCTAAAACATGAGGGGATGCATACTACATGAAAGTCTCACTATGGTCACTTCACATCTATTTGTCTCAATCATTCAAACAAGAAAAAGAAATAGAGAACATATAAGATAAGTATTAAGGCGTCCCAAATGCTCAGTCAAAATGTTCTTAATATCTGGCTTTACAAAACATAGCCAGATGATGTAGCAAGGTATACACAATTGTTTATCAGCTGCAGCCTGACTTTAGTTACAATTATGTAAAAGTAAGTACAAGACAATCCGACTAACATGTCGGTGCCAAACGACAAAGTATAAAGTAATTCACAAAACGAGCGGGGAAGTAAGGAACCCACTCGAGTCCTCCTGCGATCATCCCTCTAGTATTGACCATCTTGGAGGTAGAAATAAGTTGGATCCTCGGGGACCGGCTCTAAATCTGGCCATGTAAAACCAGAGAGGTTAGACCTCTAATAGCAAGTACCGCAAGGAAGCACGATATGAGGAATAAAGCCAGTAATGAGGAAATATGATAAATAGATCTCTGTTTGCTACTGGGATTCTCATAACATCACGACACTCCGAACCAACCTCCCAACCAAACAAGGACAGAAGTTGGCCCGTCATGCCCTGACATTCTGATCATCTCAGTTAGTTAACATAGTAGATACAGTACACAAACAAATCAATTTAAACGGCCATGCAACTACTACGGCTTGCTACTGTGAGTTCCAAGTTATCCTGGAATTATGCAATAGAGATTCCTCAGTTCTTACTATGTGCAAGCAAGGCTAGTCTATCCAATCAATCAATTGCGCCAATCATGTATTTAGACGAGTCCCAACGGGACGCCCGTCGTTAGTATACCATGTACAATAAATAATATAAGCAGATACCGCTCCCTGCCCGTGTGGCAGATTTACAGTATCTGTGGGAACCAGCCGGCATGTCGGGCACTTATTAGTCCCGAAGAGGGCTGCCATGTAAGAACTCGGGAATCCGTTCTCTCCATGCATTCATTATTTTATTTAACTTAATAGCCTCTATGTTAAGCGAAGTCCCATGCCGTGGATCATGGTCATTCAAATGAGTACTTTCATACGGGATACAATATGCACTTCTACAATGATACCCGTGCAGTTAGGTTTTAGGTCTTACATAGCGTAATACAACAATCAAAACCAACCACGGAATAATCATGCCTTGACCATAAAGTACACATGTTGCTGTTGTAGAAAATAAATAAATAAATAAATTGAAGCCTGCATGTGCCTGTATGCCAATATTCGGGATTAGCCAGTCGATTGCAATAGTTCATAGTTAATATGAACGTGTCTCATTCATTCAATTTAATAAGACGACTAGCCAGTCTCTTAGTTCCATCTAGGAACGTATGATCAATTATTAATAACAGTCAATGTCAATCGATGTTAATCCATGTCAAAGTAATAATTAATGTTGATAAATGCCAAGGCAATCAATCAATGTCAATAAATGTCAACTCGGGACAGCATCAGCCAAAAAGGCATTAGGGTCAGAGTTCATGCGGCTCACGAGACTTGGGTTTCATGCGACCGAGAATGAATGGGTTACATACGGCTGGACAAGGGTGATTCCATGCGGCCAAGTTAGCAAAGCCTTATGCGGCTAAAAACTAAAGGGGTCTCATACGGCTAATTAAGTCAGGGTCCCTATGCGGCTAGGATAAGTCATGCACACAAGGGCCAAACGGCCATGAGTATATGGCTAGAGAAAATAGGGCTATGCGGCTAGATAAGTCATGAAGCTCATGCGGTTTAAAGGAGCTGGGTCCCATGGACTGAGAAGACACGCAGCTCATGCGGCTGAGAATGGTCAGCGCCATGCGGCTGAGGGTTGAACTGAGTCCATGCGGCTGAGTAAGTGTAAGCCTATATGCGGCTGAGAGATCTCGTGCTCATGCGGCTAGGATATATATATATATATATATATATAAACTTCATGCGGTCGGAAAGTCGTCGGTTCATGCGGCTAATTAAGCCCAAGCTTATGCGGCTAAGAATGTAACATGCGGCCGGGCGCTGCATGCGACCGAAACATTCATGCGGCCAGATACTGCATGCGGCTCAAGAATGACTTGCCGCATGAAAACTCATGCGGCTAAGTACTGCACTTCTTCTCCACTATTCCGAGAAGAACAACCATGAAGACCTTACTTCCAAGCTCCATAAATCCTTCATTCCAAGCCCAAATCTGAACTTCCATAGGTCAAAATGGGGTAGAACGAAATTATCTACAACATAGAACCATCAAAACTTAAAGAATAACAAAGTTACTTGATCAAAACCTAAGAAATCCGAAAATATATTAAACTTAGATCTACATGAAATGAGCCATGGAAATTGAAAATACTAAGTACTAAAATATCTAAAAATCTTGAGAGAAAGATAATGGAACAACAAAAATGAAGATCCATCAAGAAGCAAGTTGGCACTTGTCTAGCCCTCCTAAGTTGGTGGGGGAGTAATGGAGAAAGAAGAAGTGTAAGAAGAGTAATGGTGAAGTAATGAAGAGAGAGAAAGGAGATGGGCTTTAAATGAAGGGGTGGTGGTAGGTGGGGGTTTGTTTCGGTTCATGATGAACCAACATAATTAAACCAATCCAAACCGAACCCAAAGCAAAGCTAAAGCAGAGTATAAAGCAGAAAGTAAAATACAGAAATAAAATTACAAGAAATTAATTAACATAAAATTAAAGGAATTTAAATACAGAACAATACATGATAAATATTAAATAAATATATATTAAAGCAGTGCAGGTATTAAAATACGTATTCTGGGAACGAGAAGTGACATCTCTACCCTCCTTAGAAAAATTTTGTCCTCGAAATTTCAAATCCAAGCAGGATAGAAATATCAGAGCTAAACAAATCCAAGTACAAGCAATTTCGAGCAAACAATTATTCTACAATGCCAATAGCAAGTAACATATCTATGTTTAACTATCGACGATACCAAGCAATTCTACTCATAAGGTGACGAGCATGAGGAGTTAAGACAATCAAGGTATACAGAAAGAGATATACCTTGTGAGTCAAACAGGTACGGATATCGTGATCGGATATCATCCTCACGTTCCCACGTTGACTCCCCTAAAGAGTGATGACCCCAAGCAACCCGGACAAGACTAATTGTTCGGTTCTTGAGTATCTTCCCTCTTCGGTCCAAGATAGACACAGGCTGTTCCTCGTAAGACAGGTTGGTACCAACAACCAGCTCAGAATGATCAAAGATATGGCTTGGGTCCGATATATACCTTCGTAACTGAGATACATGAAACACGTCATGCACCTCTCGTAACGAAGGTGGAAGGGATAAACGATAAGCAACATCGCCTATCCTATCAAGGATAGCAAATGGGCCCACGTATCGCGGACTTAATTTTCCGCGAATGCCAAATCTAATGACCCCACAAGTAGGTGAGATCCGCAAGAATACGTGGTCCCCAACAGAAAACTCTAGCGGCCTACGATGCTGGTCCGCCCAATGACGATGTCGATCCTGCGCAACTCGAAGTCGCTCTCTAATTTCCTTAACCACTTCAACTGTCTGAACAATCATCTCCGGGCCTAGCATCTTCCTCTCCCCGATATCATCCTATGCTAGTGGCGACCTACACTTCTTACCATATAGTGCTTCAAATGGCGCCATCTGGATACTGGCTTGATAACTGTTATTGTATGAGAACTCGACTAAATGCAGGTGGCTCTCCCAAGATCCTCCAAAATCTAAAGTGCAAGCTCGCAACATGTCCTCTAAGGTCTGAATTGTCCTTTCTGATTGCCCGTCCGTCTGCGGATGGTAAGCTGTACAAAATCTCAGCTTGGTGCCCAAACTATGATGTAAACTCTTCCAGAAATGTGATATAAAGCGGGTATCTCTGTCTGACACAATACTGACAGGGACTCCATGCTGCCTGACTATCTACTGCATATACAACTCTGTCAACTTTTCTGTAGATTGCCCTACTCTGAAAGGAAGAAAGTATGCCACCTTTGTAAGCTGATCTACTATCACCCAAATATCATCTTTACCACTTGGTGATCTCGGTAAACCGGTCACAAAGTCCATTGTGAGGTGCTCCCACTTCCATTCTGGGATAGGGAGCGGTTGCAATAATCCAGCTGGCCTCTGCTGTTCTGCCTTCACTTGCTGACATACCAAGCAACGGGAAACGAATCTAGCTATCTCTCTTTTCATCCCGTTCTACCAGAAGTGCTGCTTGATATCTTGGTACATCTTGGTTCCTCCAGGATGTATAGAATACTGAGAACTGTGAGCTTTTGTCATAACCTCCTGTCTGATATCTCCGCTATGTACACATAAATGTGACCCAAACCTAAGTGTACCATCTTTATGGATTCTCATCTCCTTCCTGAGTCCTAACTCATACTCTGCCCTAAGCTTCTGAATCCTTGGGTCCTGTGCCTGAGCTGCCTTGATCCTGTCTACCAAGTCAGATTGAACTTGTAGACTTGCCAGAACTCCTACATCACTAGAAAGTATAACTTCGATGCCCATCTCCTGAAGGTCTTCTAAGATATGCCTCTGGGTTGTCAACATAAATGCGTCGCCTCTCCTGCTAAGAGCGTCTGCAACCACATTAGCTTTGCCTGGATGATACTGAAGCTCTACGTCGTAATCCTTGATCAACTCCAACCATCTTCTCTGCCTCATGTTCAATTCCTTCTGAGTAAAGATGTACTTCAGACTTTTGTGGTCTGTGTACATGTCCACTCGGTCACCATATAAGTAATGCCTCCATAGCTTTAAAGCAAATACTACTGTCGCCAACTCTAAATCATGAGCCGGGTAATTCTTTTTGTGGTCTCGAAGTTGCCTAGATGCATACGCTATCACCTTTCCATGCTGCATAAGGACACATCCAAGTCCTTTTCCTGACGCATCACAATATACTGTAAAACCTCCGGGTCCAACCGGCAATGTAAGAATAGGCGCTGATATCAACTTCTGCTTCAAAATCTCAAATGATGCCTGACATTCTGCCGACCAGACAAATGGCACATCCTTCCGTGTCAAGCGGGTCATGGGTGCTGAAAGCCTTGCAAAGTCTGATACGAACCTTCTGTAATATCCTGCCAATCGCAAGAAACTCCGTACATCAGCTACGGTCTTGGGTACTGGCCAACTCTCTACTGCTTCTACCTTCTTGGGATCTACTGCTACTCCAGCTCCTGATATGATGTGACCCAAAAATGAAATATGATCCATCCAGAACTCACACTTGCTGAGCTTGGCATACAACTGGTTCTCTCTCAGAACCTGTAACACTTTCCTAAGGTGGTCTTCATGCTCCTCTTCACTGACAGAGTATACGAGAATGTCGTCAAGAAATATAACGACAAACTGATCTAAGTACGGCATAAAGATGCGGTTCATTAAATCCATAAATATTGCTGGAGTATTGGTCAAACCAAACGACATTACCAAGAATTCATAATGCCCATACTTTGACCTGAATGCTGTCTTGGAAATATCCTCCTTCCGAACCCTCACTTGGTGATACCCTGAACGAAGATCTATCTTGGAGAAAACTCTAGCTCTGCTCAACTGATCAAACAAGTCGTCGATCCTGGGTAGTGGGTACTTGTTCTTTACTATTGCCGTATTAAGCTTCCTGTAATCAATGCACAATCTGGATGACCCATTCTTCTTCCCCACAAGTACCACTGGTGCTGCCCATGGTGATATGCTAGTGTCACGCCCCAGAACCAGAATACTGGAGAGCGGGGGCAGACATAGCCAGCTACGTATATGAAATAGAATCCATCTCGCTATACGGTCACGGCTGTCTAGATATATGAGGGTTTAACTACAAGCCATCAGTCTCTTAGGGTCATGAACAAGCCTATTGTCTCAATCACAAGTAAGTAAGTAAAAGTTACAAGATGTATGATCATTAAATATACAATAGTAAGACGTCCCAAACATTACATATTCAGCTGATCATGAAGCTAGTCGTTACAAAATGTCAGGACTAGCAAGAGTTTAGTCATACATGATCAACCCTAGGATCTGTCAATCATGTTACAGCCCGTAGGCAGACAGTAAGTAAGTGCAATCAAGCTAAACAGGTGCTCGTCGGCTAAACGCCTCAAAAGAATATTTTTACAATAGAGTGGGAGAGCTAAAAATAACCCACTCGTTGTCCTGGTTATGCCTGGTGTTCACCATTGGGCTGGAAAAGCGGTAGATCCTCTGGAGCTGCTCCGAAATCTGGCCATACAAAACCAGCTGGGTCAGATCCCAGAAAGAGCAAGTGCCACAAAGGAAGCTTCACTTAGAAACTAAAACCATCAATCAGCACAAGAGTATAAATAAAAGTAAGAACTAGAATTAAAGAAAATACATCAGGGTGATATACGACGAGATAACCATAGAACTATTCAGATAACCGGGTTATAACCCGTAAACCAAACAAGGACCGGGGTTGTAACCCTTCGTCTGAACAGAACTTAGAATTCTCACCATTTATCGGCAAGATAATATAAGAAAATCAGGACATGTAACAGGATCAAGACAAGACTAGACTGGTTAGACTCCATCCAATCATTTCACGGCCAAGCAAGAATTATGGCTTGATACTTTAACTAACTAGGGTTATCACAGACCTAGTTACTAGCAAGATGCAGTGAGATTACTCCACAGCCACAAGCCCTGCAGACCATCCAGGTTATCCGGGTTAAAAGATTTAGAGTTGAATTCAGGTGGGTACATCATCCAGGAAACGAATGTACCCTTAGGTAGCTTGAGGGGTGCAACACATGACAGTGTGCTGGAAATGTGCCCTACACGACGGCAGGCTACAGATCCCAAGGCGTGCCCAGATAATGGGATTGCCTGTAGCTGGGAGATCTCTTCATGACTAGTGTATTAATCTAGTTATTAGCCTTAGTCCATTTCAGTAGGTACTCCTGACCGTGGTACTCAGGAGTCCCCTCCTAGACATGATGTAAGACAGGACTGGATTAGTTGTACAAGCACAATCACCCACGGTGTCCATGTTATTTATACAGGTCATGTCATGTCAGGTAGCCGTCGCAACAGCTTATCAAGATATATCATGTCAGGTTATCATGTCAAGTGTACTGGTCAAGAGTGCGCCACGACGGGCCACTATCAGGTCATATCATATTTACTTGTCACACCATGTCATGTACAATTGTCATTTCAATCATGTCAATTAATTCGTGATTTACCAAGTTCAGAACAAAAGGCGTAAGGATATAAAATGAGCATAAAAATATACAATAGGGGTTCCAAGGCATGGACAAATAATAATAATAAGATAACAGTACAGAGCTATAAGAGTGTCATACGGTTCAGGAATATGCGGCCAGGAATAATCTCATGCGGCTGGGAGGAGAACAGCCATACGGCAGGATAGGGTCAGGCGCATGCGGCTGATAAAGGAAAGCCTATGCGGCTAAGGATATCAGTCCTCATACGGCCGGTGGGATAAGAGGGCGCATGCAACCATGCGGCTGAGATGAATTGGGTTCATACGGCTACGGGAAGAGGAAAGTGCATGCGACTGAGGCAACAATCCATGCGGCAGGGACAGGAGCGAAGCCATGCGCTTATGCGGTTAGCGGGACCATGCGCCTATGCGGCTACAAGTGGATCAAGTTCATGCAGCTCGGAAAGGAGTTCTCATGCGGCTGGGTCAAGTGAAGTCCCGTACGGCTGGGAGAAACGGGAAGAGAGGGCGCATGAGACTAAGTCAGAACATTCATGCGGCTGGAAGGAGCGGGGTCCTCATACGGCCAGCAGGAAGGGCACATGCGGCTAAACGGGTAACGTCTCATGCGGCTCAAGAAGTGCAGAGTATATGCGGCTGGGGATTGAGCGAGTCATACGGCTAGATGAGTTCGACCCTCATGCGGCTCAAGTACTTCCAGTCATGCGGCTGAATAGAATACTTGCCGCATGAAATATTCATGCGGTCAAGTCAGCACAGTTCATCTTCTCCAAAATTTTAGAGAAGAAGAACACCATGGGAGCCAAGTCCTCAAGCTTCATAACTCCATCATTCGGAGCCCAAATCCGAACTTCCATAGGTCAAAATGGGGTAGAACGAGATTCTCTACAACATGGAACCCTCAAAACTCGAAAATAACAAGATTAAGTACATCAAAACCCAAGATTTCCAAAAATAAATTAAAATTAGATCTACAAGAATCTAGCCATGAAAAGAGAAAATGCCAAGTACTAAAGTAAGTTAAAATGTTGTAAGGAAGAGAATGAAGCAATAAAATTTGAGTTCTTCCATGAAACAAGTTGTACTTGCCTAGACCTCTCTCTCTCTCTCTCTGGTAGGTGAAGAAGTAATGGAAGAAGAGGAAGAAGAGTAATGAAGAGAGAGAAGGAAGAATGGGTAATAAATATCAAGGGTGGTGGTAGGTAGGGGGTTCACCCCTTGGTCCATGATGAACCAATAGCAATCCCAAACCGAACCAAGCCAACCCGAACCAGGAATAAACCAAGCTAGGGAGGAAACTAAGCAAGGAAATCATGCAATACAAGAATAAACACGTACACGTATTTCAGAATACGTAATACGGACAACAGGCATTACAGCTAGCTTGGATGAACTTCTTCTCCTTCAGTTCCTCTATGTGCTGATATACCTTGGTCTGTTCTGAATCCGCCATTCTGTAAACTCGATCTGATATCGATTTTGTTCCAGGTACCAATTCTATGTTGAACTCAATATCCCTAACCGGTGGTAGACCTGGAAGATCTTCGGGAAATACGTCTAGAAACTCTTCAACTACCTTCAGAACTTGAACTTCTTCCATTGCCGTTACTACTCCCTGCTCTTGTTGAGTTGCCACTGATCTGACTAAGGTGAACCGCTTCATGCCTGGAATATCAAAAGATACACTCCCTCTACGATAATCTATTATCGCATGATTGTCTTTCAGCCAGTCCATGCCTAAACAGAAAATTCTATCAACCGGGCGGGTAAGGAATGCCCGCAAACTACAACACTACATGCTAGAATAACTCTACTAACTCCTACGAGCCCATTACCAGTGAGTATATTTAACCTCCCTGGCAATGCCTCCAATTCCATTCCTAGCCGTATTATAAATTGTACAGATATAAATGAGTGTGATGCTCCCGAATCAAACAATGCTACTGCGGGATATGAGGCGACGAGAATGTTACCTGCCACAACATCTCTCGAATCCAATGCCTCTTTCAAGGACAGAGTGAATGTCTGCCCCCGACCTCCTTGTTGGTTCCCATGTTGCGGCCTAGCCTGGTGCTGCTGCTGGCCCCTGCCTTGATGATGCTGGGGTGGTCTATGCTGGTGCTGTTGCATCGACGGTCCCTGCTGCCGAAACATCTGAGCTTGCGGCATTAACGGGCGCTGTGCCAACGATCTCACTGCTACCGTTGGTCCTCGATACTGTCCTGCCCCTGGTGCTGGCAGAGCAGGAAATTGTTGTACTGGTCCTCCTGACCTCGAATTCATGGGACAGGTGGTAACCCAATGATCTGGATTTTCACATATCAAACACTGTCTGTTCAATGTCCGACACACATCCCTAGTGTGTCCTACCTTCCCACAATAAGTGCAGCCTACTGGGGGTTGCTGGTTCTTCCTCTGTTGCTATTGCTGCTGCCTGGGTGGTAGTGCTGGCCCTCGCATTGCCATATCGTAAATGCGAATGCCAAGGGATGGTGCTGTTGTTCAGGGCGCCGCTCCCCCTCCTCCTTCAATCTGACTGTGGGATCTCTTCTGACCTCTAGTCCTTACCGTGATCCTCTGAATGGTGATCTCATGCCTTCGGGTTGCCGTCAATACCTCATCGAAAGTCTGATAATTGTGTTCCTCTATCAATTGTAAGAGCTCAAGATGAAACCCTTGCTGGAACCTTATAGCCCTCTGGCTCTCCGTTGCTACCATCTCTGGGGTGAACCTACTCAATCTGTAGAACTCTGCTGTATAAGCATCTACCGTCTTGTCAGCCTGTCTGAGGTTGATAAACTTCTGTTGTAGCTCAAACTGCGCCACAACTCCATAGTACTTCGTCTTGAATCTTGCAGTAAAATTGTCCCAAGCAACAGGACGTCTGATGCCTACTTCCTCTGATTCCCACCAATCACGTACGAGATCCTGAAGTAACAACTTCACTTGATCCACACGTTCTTCTGCCGGCACCTTAGCTGCTGTCAGAATAGCCTCAATATCCTTAAGCCATGCATCTGCTGAGATGGCATCTTTCGTGCCCTCGAAACGACGGGGGTTGTACTTGCAAAACCTGGTGGATGCTCCTGAATCTGTCCTTGCCCCTCTTTCCAATGCCGTCTGCAACCCTTGGTTGAGTAGTACATTCTGCTCTTGTAACTGAGCGTGCATGCGCTACTGGGCTAACATCTGATGTTGCTGAGTAGCTATCATTCCTCTCATGATCTCCAGAAGGGTTGGTGTGTCCACTTCCACAGGGGTCGGTAGAACTATGGGCGGTGTAGGAACCTCCGGATACTGCGGTCCAGCTGCTGGTTCTACTATCACTTCTTCTTGGATAGTCTCTTGAGGTAGTACTGGTCCTTGTTGCTGACCAACATGGTCATGTTGTCCATGTTGCCCTTGTTGTTGCTGTCCAGTCCTAACAGGTACGGACGAAGTACCCCTAAGAAAAGGGATAAGCGAACAATCAAACGACCAGACATGAAGGATCAATGAAGTCAAAGGATACCGGAATGTCAAGCCAGGGTTGAGAACAACGAATTATGAGATCAAGGGAGAACATGTGTGATTGAGACATCCTATAAATCAAAATACCCCACAAGTCTAAAATTAGACCTACATGGGCCACCACTAAAACCTTGTCACCCTCCAGAACCAGAATACTGGAGAACGGGGGAATAACTCAGCCAGCTACGTATTACGGGTAGATGAATACCGTATAATACGATCAATGTTGTCTAAAAGACGAGGGGGTGCATACTACATGAAAGTCTTACTATGGTCACTTCACATCTATTTGTCTCAATAATTCAAACAAGAAACAGAAATAGAGAACATATAAGATAAGCAGTAAGGCATCCCAAACGCTCAGTCAAAATATTCTTGATATCTGGCTTTACAAAACATAGCCAAATAATGTAGCAAGGTATACACAATTGTTTATCAGCTGCAGCCTGACTTTAGTTACAATTATGTAAAAGTAAGTACAAGATAATCCGACTAACATGTCGGTGCCAAACGGCAAAGTATAAAGTAATTCACAAAACGAACGGGGAAGTAAGGAACCCACTCGAGTCCTCCTGCGATCATCCCTCTAGTATTGACCATCTTGGAGGTAGAAATAAGTTGGATCCTCGGAGACCGGCTCAAAATCTGGCCATGCAAAACCAGAGAGGTTAGACCTGTAATAGCAAGTACCACAAGGAAGCACGATATAAGGAATAAAGCCAGTAATAAGGAAATATGATAAATAGATCTCTGCTTGCTACTGGGATTCTCATAACATCACGACACTCCGAACCAACCTCCCAACCAAATAAGGACAGAAGTTGGCCCGTCATACCCTGACATTATGATCATCTCAGTTAGTTAACAGAGTAGATACAGTACACAAACGAATCAATTTAAACGGCCATGCAACTACTACGGCTTGCTACTGTGAGTTCCAAGTTATCCTGGAATTATGTAATAGGGATTCCTCAGTTCTTACTATGTGCAAGCAAGGCTAGTCTATCCAATCAATCAATTACGCCAATCATGTATTTAGACGAGTCCCAACGGGATGCCCGTCGTTAGTATACCATGTACAATAAATAATATAAGCAGATACCGCTCCCTGCCCGTATGGCAGATTTGCAGTATCTGTGGGAACCAGCCGGCCTGTCGGGCACTTATTAGTCCCGAAGAGGGCTGCCATGTAAGAACTCGAGAATCCGTTCTCTCCATGCATTCATTATTTTATTTAACTTAATAGCCTCTATGTCACGCCCCGACTCGCCGAATCGGTTGCCTTCGCCTTGACTCGATATAAATCGATTGTTTTCCATAAATAAATTCTATTTATTTATTGTGTTTCTGAGAAAATTATAACTGTAGGAATCTGATCTAGAAGACGATCACTTTATCCCTTAGACGATGCGATGAAGAAGGCTCGAACCTCGAAGAACTTGGACAGCAACTGGGCAATCTCTCTGTTCTCTCTGAATTGAATGTGGTATCTGTTGAAGGTGGAGAAACTCTCTTTTATAGAGTTCTAGATAACTGCTCTGGGCATACGCTCAGTCAGTTACTTGACGTGTGCATAACTGCAGGAACGCATAGCGAATTTTGGTGGAGACACGTTGGAGTGCGGTTGAGAGTAGTAGAGTATATCCAGGAGAGATTGATGGCATGAATGCCATGTTACATAACTTCTGAATGAGTAGGTAACCGAATACAGGATACATGAGAACGTGTGTTGACTGTACATTTGAAGCTTTGATACGCTGTCTTTTGGAGAAGCATGACTAGCATACACTGTCTTGTTTGAAGAAGAGTCGTATGGAGTCCATACGCTGTCTTGGGTGACAAGAAGTCGTATGGAGTCTATATGCTCACTTGGGTGACAAAGAGTCGTATGGACCTCATACGCTGTCTTGATGAGGAGTCGTATGGAGTACATACGCTGCCTTGATAAGGAGTCGTATGAAGTATATACGCTGCCTTGATGAGGAGTCGTATGAAGTCCATACGCTGCCTTGATGAGGAGTCGTATGAAGTCCATACGCTGCCTTGATGAGGAGTCGTATGAAGTCCATACGCTGCCTTGATGAGGAGTCGTATGAAGTCCATACGCTGCCTTGATGAGGAGTCGTATGAAGTCCATACGCTACCTTGATGAGGAGTCGTATGACTGGGGAAGTAGACACATGGCTGTCCTCAATCTTCTCGAATATGCCATATCTCCCAATAACTGACAAATATCTCTCGAGCGTCGTGTTGCGGATATGACGGCTGACAGACTGTCAGAAATGACAGTAATGATGGCTGTGCATTTATGATGGCTAATGAGCTATCCTCATAAAAGACAAAATCAACTCTCGAAAATCCATACGACGGTTAATTCTCCTAAAATAGCTGTTCTTTGCACGAAAGACGAAGTGTCAGATTCATCCCCCACTGAGCGTATGTTGTGCTATCAGTCAAGAAATAATAAAATATTCACTGAGCATATGACTTTTGCACTGAGCGTATGGCCTTTGGCTGAGCGTATGGCCTTTGGCTGACTTGGTCTTATGTCAGCGTGTCAGAATTTTTCATACCCTACAAGACCCCCTTCAAAGTTTTCGAACTTTATGATTTTCGAAAGTTCGAAATTACTTTGAACTCAAAGTGGGAATAAGTCTTGACACGCTGGCATGAGTTTGTTATTTCCTCGATATCAGTGCATATCTCTAGGGATTCTGTATTTTGAAAACGGCTACCATTTGGGCTTCTCTTTCTTCTATAAATAGGCCTTTAAGAACTTAATTCCTTTCTTTACTTTTGCCTTCGTCTTCGAGAGAGAGAATCCAAAGCTCAAGCCTTCTTCTTCTCCAACCTAATCTTCGTCAATGGCACCCAAGCTCGACGCTGCCGCGAAGGGGAAAGGCAAGGCTCCTGCAGAGCCGTCTCGACCCGTCGCCGCCGCCATAACCACTAGGAGAACCACCGAGCAGCGTCTTCCACAGAGTGAACTTTCGTTGAAACCCCTATACGGTGAGGATGGGGACGATGAACAGTAACCATCCCTTTTTAGGGCTCTGGTTAGAACAAAATCAGAAAACGTATCCCTTTTTTAGGGTCAATACGTCAGAAAATACACTTCCCTCTTTAGGGTTTAGTCGTATTCCATGTTTTTCGTCTATACGAAAAATATGTTTTGAGCATATTTCTGTAAGATATGCGTATCTTTGATAGAAATGTCAAAATACGCTGATCTGAAGGAATACGCTATGTCAAGTTGCCTCGTTGAGATATGCTGACTCTCTTGTCAGCGTATTTTTGATGAACATCTTGCTAACCATACGCTGCTCTTTGGAAGATTCCATACGACTGCTTGCTTTGGTTAGACATACACGTAGCTGAGCGTAGGTTGAGCTTAGAATCTGTCATACGCTTAGGATAAACTGAGCGTAAGTTGATCTTTGAATCTGACATACGCTTAGGATGGACTGAGCGTAAGTTGATCTTTAAATCTGACATACGCTTAGGATGGACTGAGCGTAAGTTGATCTTTGAATCTGACATACGCTTAGGATGGACTGAGCGTAAGTTGATCTTTGAATCTGACATGCGTTTAGGATGGACTGAGCGTAAGTTGATCTTTGAATCTGACATCCCTTTGTAAGGATTTTTAACCTCTTATTTTTCCTTTATAGTGGATATTCTGGCCCAAGAAGCGTAGTTTGAAGGATGTGCAGGGAGCAATTATAAGAGTGACCTATCCCATGTCCACTTTCCACAGTTTGATGAACCTTCCACGAGAATAGCCATTCTGAAAAATCAAGATAGCGAAACCCTGCTAAGTCTGATAAGTGGTCAACCACTGCAGAGTGTGGACAGTATTACCCACTCAAAATCGGCATTTCTATTCGGGGACGCTATTGACAGAAACTCCCAGCCAGCCTCCGATAAAGTGTCATACTCGTATTACCGGGATGGTGATGCGACTCAGCCGATGTACTTGACTGGATTATCTAAGAGTATCAACATAGCTCGCTTATTCCATGCAAGTCACCAAAGGCACATGAAATGGGATATTACTCCAACCCGTCAAGCAAAAGCTGGATGGGTAGGGTACAGACAAGGAAGATTTCGCAGTGGTACTGAACCGCATGTTTCAGTTTTGCGAGAATTATTACCAACCACAATTCCCCCTGAAGATTCTGCACTTCTGATGCCGGTTAGAGTCCTGATATTCGCGAACGAATTTGCACAGCTAGAAAATGCTGTCTATCCGAAACAGTCCATGAGACTCACTGGTCTCGTGAACCCAGAGAATACCAGATGGACTGTTCTCGTGAGATGGATTCTGAGAGATTATGGAGAACAGTTAAAGGTGATAGGCCTGTACGATGCCATCAAGTGCACTGCTATGGTTTTAGGCCGAACCCAGATTTGTTCCTGGCACTAGTAGAAAGGTACAACTACCGCACCGGAACTTTTATGACTCCGAGAGGCGAGATGGGATTCGCTCTCCACGAAATGGCGTACATTTCTCAGCTGTTGACAGGAGATCTACCGTATGAGGAATATATCCCGTTTATTGATGAAATGAACAAGATCTCTGACGCCAACCCGCTAATTCTTCATGTATTCGAAGAATTAATGTGCCACTATAGTATCTGTAAGGCCTTTTATAAGGCAAAAGATATAGATTCAGGCTGCTATACTTCGAAGTGGATGGCCTACTTATTCCAAGGCCGTACCGAAGAAACTCTGAAGAAGAAGAAGACCGAACAATATATTGGTCGTTTTAAACCTCTGAGTCAAGCCGAAATTGACAAATTAATCCGGGAGACCACCCATGATGACATCATAATCGAAGAAGATGAAGGCACCTATAAAGCTGGTGATAGGTTAGAGACCTACATAAAGCAAGGTGGCCGGGCTTTATCTGATGAAGGTCATCTGGCCGGGTTTCTATCTCTTTGGCTGAGAAGATTCGTAGTACCTGGCACCTGTTCGGCAGACAGGATGCACCGAGGAATTGTATTTGCAGCAGTCCGTCTGACGTTCGGGTACAGGATGGACTTGCTAACGGCGATGACATGCCGTCTGAATGCTGGTTTAAGAGTATATACAGACAGAATGTTTACCCTGGCGAAGAAGAAACTAACAGCTTTTCCTCGGATAGAAATACCCTTCACATATTTGTACGGATGGCTGCTACTCCACTTTGAGTCTCTTATGAGTGCTGGACTGGCCAGACCAGATGACACTTTCTTGGAAAGATACCGTCATACGCCCAAGTGGAAATATGACACCCTGACAGACTGCAGGACCATACTGAATAGGGGAGAACTATGGAGTTTCACCTGTGTTCCTCCGTCTATCGGTTATGAGACTATGCCTGCGAAGATGATTGATGGCACTGGTGCCAATGAACTGGATGATGTTCAGCACGAATGGCTGAAGAGGATCAGACCATCCCACCTGGTCTGTCGCCATGACGATATCACTTATTTGGAGCCATATCTTCCGAGTAGATTTGCTCGGCAATTCGGCTATGATCAGTTGCATGTAGGGAATACAACGACATGCTTCAACCACCAAAGCGGATTGATCGACGGTGCGAGAGCCCGGATATATTATATTGCCAAAGGCACCGGAGCTACCTTTACAATGCCAGATCCGGTGAATCATCGGAAAGGAGCTAAGATGTTGGCGTCTTATGCCAAGTTCTATGTATCTGCGAATACATTTGATGAGAAGTTCAGCATCTTGGGTAAGAGCTTCATTCATGTTACTAAGAAATCAGCCAAGTCAACTCTGCCGGAAGACTGTCACGACCGAGAGGATCCTCTCGCTACTGACGAGGTTTATGAAGAAGTCTCAATGGGGAATCTCTTTTCTGATGAACTTCATCAGCCACTACACGTACCGCTTGGAAGTGCCGAGAAGATTGTATCTGCTGAGGGTACACCGAAGAGAAAGCATGGCAAGGGTGCTTCCGGGCCCGCTCCAAAAAGAGTTACTCGAGCAGAAGTTCGTAGTCGTGTAGGAATTACTATCCCGGGGACTTCTCCTGCTTCGAGTCAACAAATAAGAGATGCTGACGAAGAAGGTAGTGACTCCAAAGAAGATTATCCTACCATTCCACTAATAAAAAGGGTAGGAAAAAGAAAAGTGGTAGTTTCAAAGACTAAATTTGTAATTTATCTTGATGCAGAAAGCCCCACCAATCATGCTGAACGATTGGCTCGAGAGAAGCAAACTGCCCTTGCTTCTCAGCAAAGAGTTGAAGTGGAATCTTCTACTGTCAAAAAGATTATTGAAGTTTCCTCTCCTGTACCCTCGGAACGCAGCCCACACAGGACGCTAATATAGAACCTGCTGCGGAAGATGTGATAGAAGAATCGGCAGCTAAGCCATCTACCGATCGAACAACACCGGCTACTGAAGATCCTTCTATGGTAGTGGATGAGCATGCTGAACCATCCGTACTGGTTTCGAGAGAATCAGTGAAGGAAGCAACCACTCTCGAACCACCTGCTGATTTAGCTTTGATTGATGTTTCGAAGAGCGACAAGGGTGAAGAAGAACAGGTTGATTATGAACCTTCGTCTCATTCCTTTGAAGATGAGGATATAGAGATTGAAGATGAGTTACCAACTGAAATCCGTATCGACGAGTTGAAGACGGTCGGCCAACATTCAGGGTTGACTCCAGAGCCAGAGAACCTTCTAGAAATAGAAACCCATGTTCCGAGCACCTCTGGGGCAGGAAGTAGTAAAATGAGACCAGTGTCAGAAGACACTTTGAATAGACTACGAATAGGGCTGAACGATCCTAGAGAAACAGAGTACGAGCCAACTTCAGGTAATATTTTATTCAGTAAAGTTTTGTCTTTTCTTGCTTTATTGTCTTTAATTTTGATCAAGCTTCTTTGATTCCAAAAGTTGTAGGAACTACACCAGCGATGAGCTCAACTCATGCTCCACCTGTTCGGACTGATGTTGGTGAGGGAAGCTCCCATTTACCAAGTTCTCCAAAAGCACATACTTCTGTTTCCAGAATAGAGCCCATTCCAGCTTTTTCCTTCACAATGGCAGCAACTCCCGGTTTTGAAACGGGAATAGCAAGGACCATGGCGATGTATTCAGATATTATCTATTCATATCTGGATACATTCTCCAGGCGATTTATGAAGGACGAGACTATGCCTTTTTCCAATCTCCGAACGGCGATTAATTTCTCGCTTTTAGCTCTGCGACAGGCTGGTTATGAGACTCAGTGTACTTTCTTTGAGCATCTCCTAGATGATTTGGAAGTGACCATCCACAAATACTGGGAAATCAAGAAAGAAGATATTAAATCTTTGACTGTGGCTGAGATTGCTCAACTGGAACGTGAAGCTCAAACCCAGCAGGCTGCTTTGAAAGAATTCCTCGCTTTGTCATCTGAGAAGTTAATGGCGAAGGATGAGGAAATAGTAATAACTCGTCAGAAGATAGAATGTCGGAAAACTGAAGAAATATCTAGAGCTGAAGAACTCCAGAAACTAAAGGAAGAATTAGCTCGTCTCCAGGAGCGCATTGCATCCGCAGAAAAAGAGCAATCTGATATTATCGCTGCTCGTATAGCTGAAGCTACCTACTATCAAATTCTACAGCAAGAGCGGGAACAGATGCAAACTGAGCAGATAGAAGAAATTAATCGTCGTAGTTCTGTTATTATTAATTTTGACCAACAGATGGTTGCAATTGAAGCAACAGAGCGAATTCATAAAGCTCATGAAGAGAAGATGAATAGTATACTTGCTCATATTCAGGAGATAATTACTCCTTCTATTCAATAGATTAATACTCACTTGTAATTAGTATTTTAATTTTGACTGAGGAAATGAGCACTTTGATCTGATTTCGATTTTGTGTATGATGTTTTTGTAGAAAATATGTTCAGAGGTAAATAATACATGACATATTTCAATAGAATAAAATATACAAATGAATTTTGTAATTTCATCAGATGATATTAAACCAAAAATTTTAGTTTAATACTGATTAGAGAAAACAAAATTCAGATATAAAGATATCTTTGAACCCAATTTTCCATGATCTTTGGACTCAGAAATTAAAAGACTAGATATCATTTTCATAGAATAGAAAATATGATACTGAGATAGAAAATTCAGAGGTAATATGGACGTAATTTTCTATATGAGATCTTTATTAAATCCACTGGGGATCTAATAAGACAGAATATCAAATTCTCTGGGAAGATGATATGTGGTAGAATATCAATTTTCGCTGGGGATAACGATATCGAGACGACTTTTGTGGGGAAGAATAAACTTTGATTTTACATTTGCTGGGGAATAATCGCAGCAGATGAAAATATCATATATTAACGAGATTTATACATAATATTTCTTTAAGAATTTGCCGTTGATAGGCATCATCGTGACTTTACCATCCATAGAGGTAAGCTGATATGCTCCGTTTGAGAAGACTTTGTTTACGACGAATGGGCCTTCCCATTTCGCGTCGAACTTGCCTTTGCTCATATGTGTCATAGTCATCGGACGTCTGACGGTAAGAACAAGTTCTCCTTTCCGATATGCTCTGACTTTCACCTTCCGGTTAAAAGCATTTAAAATTCGGGCCTGATACAGCTCGATATTTTGTTGAGCGTACAATCGCTTTTCATCTAGAGCTTCTAGCTCTTGAAGTCGAAGATGATCATTGTTCTCCGTTGTAAGTTCATTGGAGATTGCGATTCTCAGAGAAGGAATCTGGATCTCGAGGGGAAGGATAGCTTCACACCCGTATACCAAAGAGAAAGGCGTACACCCGGTCGCATTGCGAACTGTGGTGCGGTAGGCCCATAAACATTCACCAAGCTTCTCGCTCCAGTTGCGTTTGTTAGAAGAAACAAACTTTTTCAGGAGTTTAATGATGGTTTTATTGAAAGCTTCTGTCAATCCATTAGCTGCTGGATTATATGTTGTAGAAGCTAGGTTATTGATTCGATGGTCATCGCAGAATCGAGTAAATTTCTGACTGACGAACGGTGGTCCATTATCATGGATAATACGCCGAGGAACACCAAATCGATAGATGACATGATGCTTGACAAAATTGATGACGTTGGAAGTTTTGACTTCGGATAGCGAGATGGCTTCGGCCCATTTGGAAAAGTAGTCGGTTATTGCTAGAATAAATCGGTGTCCTTTTGATGACGGTGTGTTGATAGGACCAATGATGTCCATGCCCCAGGCCTCGAAGGGCCATGATACCGCTGTCGGGTGTAAGAACTCTGACGGTTGATGGATAAAGTCTACATGGATTTGACAGGCTTTACATTTTCGGGCATATTGAATGGCGTCAGCCACCATCGTGGGCCAATAATAACCCATACGTCGGATGCGATCTTGAAGTTTAGGACCTGGTTGATGGGCTCCGCAGACACCATCATGTGCTTCACGGATAATCCATTGTGCTTCCTCACCAGCGATGTATCGGAGGAGAAGACCGTCATAGGCCCGACGATATAGTGTCTTTGTCGTATGATTATAATAGAATCTGAGAGATCGACGCCGGATAGACGCTGCTTCGCTCGGATTATCGGGAAGTATGTCATACAATACAAAGTCTAGAAATGGACGTCTCCAGTCTTCGGTCATGGCTTCTGTTTTGTTGGAAAAGACGTATTCCATAGTAGAATCGGAAGAAGACGAGGATGCTCTGTCAAACCCTAATCCAGTGTTAAGGTTAAATTCATCAGGGTTGAGAAAATTTTCGTCTGGGTCATGGAGAAAACCCAAAGCCAAATTATTCTTGACGTAGAATAGCTCCCGGTTATAAACCACTATCAATTGTTGACGTCTGACCGGTATGGCTAACACATCGACAAGATTAGCCAAAGCATCAGCTTCTGTATTACAGGCTCGCCGAACGTGTTCAATAAAGAAACCTTCAAAGGAAGAGGCCATAGAGAGTGCTGCTCGGTAATAAGGTATCAAATCCTGATGACGGATTTCGTATGTACCTCTGATTTGATTGACGATAAGTTTAGAGTCTCCATAAACTTCTAAATACTGAATATCCAGATGTTTAGCAAGTTGAAGGCCGATGAGTAACGCATTGTATTCGGCTATATTGTTTGAACACGATTGATCCAGAGAATAAGCCCTCTGAATAGTCAGACCTTCTGGGGATACAAGAACAATCCCAACTCCGACGACAATATCGCCATTGGGACCTATTCTAGACGCTCCATCAAAGAATAGACGCCAGGTAGGAGTTTCTTCAGAAACCTGATTTGAATCCATAACTTTATCTGGAATCTCATCGTATAATTTAGAATCCTCTGGAACTGCATGAGCTGCCAGAAAATCAGCAAGAGCCTGTCCTTTAACTGACTTTTGAGGAATATAATGCATGTCATATTGAGCTAACAAGATTCCCCAATTAGCCAGTCTGGAGTTAAGAATATCGGGTTTCTTCATCATAATCCTGATGGGATTTACTCTGGAAATGACATGAATCGTTTGACCGATGATGTAATGTCGCGTCTTCTGAACGGCAAACATTAATGCTAGGCATTCTTTCTCAATTGGAGAATAACGCGGTTCAGCACCTGTCATTGTGCGACTGAGGTAATAAATAGCCTGTTCATGGCCATCTTTGTTTTTCTGGGCGAGCAATGCACCGAGAGAATGATCCATGGCTCGAACATATAAAAAGAATGGTATTCCCGAGACGGAAGGTACCAAAACCGGAGGGTTCATGAGGTACTGTTTGATGTCGTCAAATACTTTTTGACATTCTTCGTTCCAGACGAAGGATACACCTTTCTTCAGAAGTTTGTTGAACGGTCTGCAGCGTCCTGATAAGTTAGAGATGAATCTCCTGATATAAGCAATTCTTCCTTGAAATCCTCGTAGCTCTTTTAAGGTACGTGGAGGACGCATCTCTTGGATGGCTTTGATCTTCTTGGGATCCACGTGTATACCTTTAGCGGTAATGACGAAGCCGAGAAATTTACCACTAGAGACGCCCAGGAAGGACTTAGTAGGGTTCATCTTAAGTTGATGTTGACGCATTAAATCAAAGATAGTCTTCAAATCTTGGATATGATCCTCCTTTTGTCGACTCTTGACTGCAATATCATCAACGTAACATTCGACTGTTTTCCGAAGATGTTCGCGGAATATAGTGCTCATTGCTCGCTGATACGTTGCTCCTGCATTTTTGAGACCAAACGACATCACTGTGTAACAGTATGTACCGATCGGCGTTCTGAAGGAAGTATGTCTCTCGTCGTCTGGAAACATTTTGATCTGGTTGTACCCCGAATACCCATCCATAAATGACATTCGTTCGAAACCACACGTGTTATCGATCATGACGTCGGTGATTGGAAGAGGGAACTCGTCCTTAGGACAAGCCGCATTAAGATCGTAAAAGTCTATACAGACTCGAATCTTGCCAGTCTTTTTGAGAACATGAACAATGTTAGCCACCCACTCAGGATGTTGTTCCTCTCGGATAAATCCGGAAGCCATAAGCTTGTTGACTTCAGCTTCAATTGCATCCATAATGTCTGGACGAAATCGTCGCTGTTGTTGTTTTGACCGGTTTAGCATTCGGCATGATATTAAGTTTGTGTGTTGCGATCTTCGGATCTAGCCCTGGCATATCCTCATAGCTCCAGGCGAAGACATCGATGTAGTCATGAATAAGCTTGATCATGTCTTGCTTATCTGTTTCTGAAAGACTTTCGCTGATGAATATTGGCTTGGAGGATCCCTCCTCACCAACATCAATTTGGATCAATTTATCTTCAGTGGGAGGTTCTCTTTGCTCGAACCTGAATTCCCATTGGTTGTCTAATCTTTGAGCCCATTGTTCCGATTCGGGTGATATTTCAAAATCGTCTTCATCTTCATCATTTTCTTGCGGACCGTCGGCGGAGACCATATTGGCGGATAGAGTAGAACGATGAAAATCGCCAATACTTGTGTCGGAATCCCAAGAAAAAGAATCGGAAGAATCAGATCGTTCGTCTCCGTCGGATTCTGGATCCTCATGGACTGTGTTGATGAAGGGGGTAGGAGTGATGTAACCCAATCCGCTTTTTGTTCTTCCGTATTTCAAGGGAGGAATTCGAACAGGCATTCTTCTTCCTTTTCCTCTACTGAGGCCGGTTCTGAAGTCATAGCCCATGTTTTTGATGATGTTTTTAGATTGCTGACTGTAGCGACGTAGTTGTAACCTTCCGGTATCATCATTTTTGTCGTCGTCTTCCAGATTAGGAGGATTCTGGGGCCCCTTGCAGAAGAATATTGGAGCTTCTCCTGACTTTCTAATAGGAACAAAGAAGTACGAATTTTGTACAGACTCTAATGATACTTCTGTATGAAGAGTTTGAACAACTCCTATAGTTAGTGGCTATAAGCTATCTAGCAAATGTAAATAACTTTGTACATGATTACAAACATCAATATACTGCAAAGGAGATGCTTTATTAATATCAGATGCTGTATTTACAGAAGAAGGCTGAGCCTTAGTAGATTTAGTCAAATTAATGACTAAAGGGGTAGAAGAAGAGCGAGCAGAAGTTTTGTTTCGATTAAGGTCGATAACAAAAGGCTCAGAGGAGGTGAGCTTCCTTGAAGAGGATCGTGGATAAGTAGTGCGTCCACTGACTGGAATGACTAGAGTATCTGGTCTAGCCTGAGAAGATGGTGAGAGAGTGGTGCGTCCACTGACAGGGATTATCAGCGAACTTTGTGGAACTTGGGAAGGCAATGAAGTGGTACATCCACTGACAGAAATTATCAGTGGGCTTTCTTCAGATGATTTAGTAGACCGCGGATGAGTGATACGCCCTTTTACAGGAATAACAAAGGTGTCAACTTTCGATGTCTTATCATCATTCATAGCTTGTAAGACTTTTGAATACTCATCTTTGTACATGCGAGAGTCACTGTAGTAGGCTTCGACTCCTCTGAAAGGATTAATGTCCGCGACTTCCTTTTGAACTTCTCCCTTGTCATCAATATATTTGAAGCATTGGTGAAGAGTGGAGGGGACGATATTGTGTTCATAGAGAAAAGGTCTTCCCAAGAGCAAGTTATAAGATCCAACTAACTCGATCACGTAGAATGTGACACTCGCCCGGAAATTGCCTATTTGTATTTTTAGGCAAATTTTCCCCAGAGGTTCACTCTTGCCTTGATTGAACCCTAAAATGGTAGTGACTGTCTTGACTAGACGATGAACTGGAATCCGTAAGGCATCCAAGAGACTCTTAGGTATAATACTTAGAGCTGATCCTGGATCAATTAGAATACGGTCGACCTTCATCGTGTCAATGTACCCAGTGAAGTAAAGAGGCCGATCATGACGATTGTCCTCCAGAAGCATATCGTCTTGGGTAAAAGTGATATTCGGAATGATTTCCAAGACACTGTTGCAATGTAGGCAAGTCATCGGCTCTGCTTCCAGCTTCTTCAGATGAGTCAGGCAAGAGTCTGCTTGCAGTAGAGCTTCACTTAACGTTTCTCGAGTTTCCTTGGATAAACGTAAAAGTTCGAAGATGGACAACCTGGCTGGAGTGTTAGCAAGTTGAGCCAGAATGTCAAAATTATATGGCTTCTGCAATCCGGGAGAAAGAGACTTCTTGATTGGTTTGTCGAAGCGGGCAGGTTGCTTCCCTTTGTCGGCTGTTGTTGGTTTAGAGGGAATCGTCTCAGCAGGAGCATTTGAAAGTCCTTCATTAGAGATGGGTGCTGGAGCTGCAACCGGAGGGACATCAGGAGTTTCCTCAGGAGCTTCAATGTAATCTTTCAGATATGTTTTTCCTGACCGGGTTCCGGAGAGAGCTTCGACTTCAGGCTCAGGTTCAGAGTCTATCGAAACCATGTTGCAATCCTTCATCTTGTTCTTGGTTTTTCGATGCTTGATAAGAGCTTCAGTCCAGAAACCGAGGCCAACACGGGATTGATTATGTCTCAAAGTGAGGGCTAGAGGTGCTCGGAGTCCTTTGCCGGAGTTTAAACCAGGAGCAGTGGCTAGATCATAACCCATCTTCGCCATTAATTTACGAGATTATGAACTATATAGATGAAACACAGGTTTGTATCTGTCTTCAGATCGAGGTACAGTTTTTACCTCTGTAGGGGGTGATTGTCCTGCTAGGATGAAAGTAGAGGTTAGAGAAAGATTGGGTGTGATGCTAGAAGTCATATGGCATGACTTAGTCTTCACTGGTTTCTTTTTAGACAGAGGAGCCTTCCAAGGAGAAGAGGAAGACGTCTCGAACTCCGTCACTAAATCGGGGTGGATCCACATAATCTCTCCATTTTTAGTGGTGACGGGAACAAGTCCTTCATTCTGGGCTGGTGAAATATTCACAACTTCAAGGGTTGCTTTGGGGATAGGGACAATCCCATTTTCTACCAATAACGGAGGAAAGTCACCGAACTGCATCGAAATCACATTTACTGTGACTGTCTTGTCTTTAGGTGTTAGTGTCACAGCTCCTGATTTGATCATTTCTTGGATCTTTACTTTTAATACGAAGCAAGATCGGATTGTATGACCCAGCATTCTGTGATATGGACACTATTTTGGATGATCCGTCTTGTTGGCTTCATCAGGCTTTTTGATATCTGGCAGTTGTATCTTGTTACCTTTAAGTAAACATTCGAAGATACCTTGAACATCGTCGTCGTCGAAAGAGTAATCTTCTTTCGGCCGAGGAGGTCTCTGCTGTTGATTCGTTGGAGCTGGGGTAGCTTGGGCAGATATTACCTCTTAATTTTTGCTCTGGAGATTGACTTCGAGAGTTTCTTTTCCTTTGCGATTGTTGGGTCGCGTACTATTGCTAGTACTTTGACTTGATTCATTGGGAGTCATGTGTACCCCCAGACCTTTGAAAGTCTCAGCACTGACTTCAGCGGCTTTGGCACTGACGATGAAGGAAGGCCAATCTTGGAACTGAGTGGATCCTGTCCATATGCTGATGATTGGTAAGAGGTTCGACTTGCAAGTGTCGATAGTGACGGCATCGAGAGTTGCGAGAGGCATTTTTAGAGCTTCTTTTCTGAATCTTTCAATGAAGCTCTCAGTGCTTTCATTATTTTTCTGTTTGATTCTTATAAGGGCTGACATGGTCATGTCGTTGATGCCTTCATAGAATCGTTCTAGAAACATCTGTTTGAACCCGGCAAACGAAGTAATGCACCCATCAGGGAGACTTCGATACCATTCATAAGCGGTTCCTTTAAGACAACCAACAAATACCCGAGTGAGGAGGGCATCGCTCGGTTGCAGCTGATCAGTCATTACCTTAAAGTGATTGATGAACTGACTTGGGGATGTGGTCCCATCAAAGAAAGAGATGGTCGGAGGCTTGTATTTTGGGGGGTACGATACATCCTTCCCTTGTATGGGGTAAGGCTGCTTGATACCTAATTTTTGTAAGCCGTCCTTTTGCTTGAATGCTTCGAATTGAGACCGAAGATTCTTCAACTCTTCAGTGACCGCTCCGGAAGATTGCGGTGTTGTTGCTTGTTGGGCATAATTGGGAGGAGGGACTGCAGCATATGTACCACCTCCAGCTCCGGACTGACTTGGAGTGGGCTGTACATGAGCATTAGACAGTACCCCTAGAATAGTAGAAGGTTCCAGGTTTGGGGCAACAGGAGTATTTAATACCACTGGTGGTGTTGTTTGTTGAACTTGCTGAGTTTGTTGCTGAGCTTGTATAAGAGTATGCATAGCAGTCAATGTATCCGCCATGGCTCGTAACTGTTGTTCCAAGAAAGAAATCCTTTGTTCATGAGCCTCAGTGCTAGTCGAAGGTTCGTGATTGCCATCTACCATATAAGTGGTAATCATTCGAGGTATTGACGATGAAACAGTCTGTTCTGAATCATCGCTATGAGAGTCAGCATCTTTCCCGGGGCTATTCACGGGAGTTAATACTGGGAAGTTGGACTCTCCTAGGAAGTCCTCCGTAGTCTCAGGATTATCACCTGGATGAGAAGAAGAAGAGACCCTGGTCGAAGCTCCAATTCTGGATCTGGTGCCGAGGTAAACATCGTCTTCAGAATCTAACATAGAATCAGATCGTATTCTACCCCCAGTATTTCTGGAGGTCATGTTGACGGAAGCATAAAGAGGTTCGTCTTCGTCTGGTATTGGTTCATGTTGAATCCGTTCGAAGACAGATCGTCTTTTCGGTGAACAACAACACTGGATGACGACCCGAGGTTGGAAGTTACAACAATGCTCTTCATGACGAATATGAGCAATGTCAGAGACAGATGGAGTGTTGATTCTCAGCTTGTTTTGCAGATGTTCCCGGAGATCTGCAGAAACAGACTGGGAAGTGTTTGAAGATAGTCTCCGTGTAGAAACTTGTCTTTTATTCTTCTGTCTTTTTGGTTCTTGAATGTATAAAGACCGATTGATCTGAGCGATATAATTCTTAGCATATTGTGCATCAGGGTCCATTATACTTGTCCCAGTTTGACAAGGCTTCTTTACGTCGGAGGTAGAACCGAGACGATTCCGGTTAAGCTTGTTACGAAGGTCCATAGGAGGTACAACTTTGGTATCAGTCCTGGATACTTGCAATTTGCCTTTCTCGGATCGAGAAATTTGAAGAGAAGGAAGATGAACATTATTCCGACTGGGAGTCGGTAATAATCCATCTTTAGAGGAAGTAGCCAAAAGGCATTTTCCTTTGTTTGATCTAGTAAGAGTACTAGTCAAATTAACTCCAGAGGTAAAAACCTTAGGAGCAGAGGAGTTGACTAAAGAGTCGTTCTCCTTTTTTGGCACAAGATGTGCAAGCTGTGGGGGAATCATTTATATATTCTGTGGAAGAGAACCCCCAGCCTGGCCTTGAGAGACAGTCAAAGGACTGTATTGGTTGGCATACGTTGACTTCAGAGAATTCTTGTCATACGCTGTCTTTTGACTAGCGTATGGTTGGTCAATGACTGCCATACGCACAGAGTCATTAATGGCTAAAGAGCCGACTGCTGTCGTAGGAGTAGAAGAAGAAGAGACTTTGACATGTCCAGAGATGGGTTTCCTTGGACACGCTGACTTGGCTAAAGAACCCATTTTGTCAGCGTGACTAGGAGAAGCCACTATTGACGTATTCAGAGAAGCCGAGGCGTGCTTCGCTGAGGTTGGAGACGCATTCTTGTCAGCGTGGGAAGTGACAGAAGCGTCTCGGGCCGCCGGAGAAGGCTTAGAGACATAGACAGAACGTCCCTTCTTCTTGGCAGAGAGAAAAGCGGAGGAAGCAGTTCGGCCCTCCTTCGCCTTGAGCATTTTTTCGTAAGCAGATTGGTCGAATTGTACAACCATCATCTTCTTCGTCGAGCCGATCGACGAAGTATCGCATTGAGTTGTTACTGTCTCGTTATAGGAGACAGCTGTCCCCAGCAGGGTCGCCAATTTGTTTTCCATAAATAAATTCTATTTATTTATTGTGTTTCTGAGAAAATTACAACTGTAGGAATCTGATCTAGAAGACGATCACTTTATCCCTTAGACGATGCGATGAAGAAGGCTCGGACCTCGAAGAACTTGGACAGCAACTGGGCAATCTCTCTGTTCTCTCTGAATTGAATGTGGTGTCTGTTGAAGGTGGAGAAACTCTCTTTTATAGAGTTCTGGATAACTGCTCTGGGCATACGCTCAGTCAGTTACTTGACGTGTGCATAACTGCAGGGACGCGTGGCAAATTTTGGTGGAGACACAGTTGGAGTGCGGTTGAGAGTAGTAGAGTATATCCAGGAGAGATTGATGGCATGAATGCCATGTTGCATAACTTCTGAATGAGTAGGTAACCGAATACAGGACACATGAGAACGTGTGTTGACTGTACATTTGAAGCTTTGATACGCTGTCTTTTGGAGAAGCATGACTAGCATACACTGTCTTATTTGAAGAGGAGTCGTATGGAGTCCATACGCTGTCTTGGGTGACAAGAAGTCATATGGAGTCTATACGCTCACTTGGGTGACAAAGAGTCGTATGGACCTCATACGCTGTCTTGATGAGGAGTCGTATGGAGTACATACGCTGCCTTGATGAGGAGTCGTATGAAGTATATACGCTGCCTTGATGAGGAGTCGTATGAAGTCTATACGCTTCCTTGATGAGGAGTCGTATGAAGTCCATACGCTACCTTGATGAGGAGTCATATGAAGTCCATACGCTGCCTTGATGAGGAGTCGTATGAAGTCCATACGCTGCCTTGATGAGGAGTCGTATGAAGTCCATACGCTACCTTGATGAGGAGTCGTATGACTGGGGAAGTAGACACGTGGCTGTCCTCAATCTTCTCGAATACGCCATATCTCCCAATAACTGACAAATATCTCTCGAGCGTCGTGTTACGGATATGACGGCTGACAGACTGTCAGAAATGACAGTAATGATGGCTGTACATTTATGATGGCTAATGAGCTATCCTCGTAAAAGACGAAATCAACTCTCGAAAATCCATACGACGGTTAATTCTCCTAAAACATATGTTCTTTGCACGAAAGACGAAGTGTCAGATTCATCCCCCACTGAGTGTATGCTGTGCTGTAAGTCAAAAAATAATAAAATATTCACTGAGCGTATGACTTTTGTACTGAGCGTATGGCCTTTGGCTGAGCATATGGCCTTTGGCTGACTTGGTCTTATGTCAGCGTGTCAGAATTTTTCACACCCTACAAGACTCCCTTCAAAGTTTTCTAACTTTATGATTTTCGAAAGTTCGAAATTACTTTGAACTCAAAGTGGGAATAAGTCTTGACACGCTGGCATGAGTTTGTTATTTCCCCAGCAGAGTCACCAATTTGTTTTCCATAAATAAATTCTATTTATTTATTGTGTTTCTAAGAAAATTACAACTGTAGGAATCTGATCTAGAAGACGATCACTTTATCCCTTAGACGATGCGATGAAGAAGGCTCGGACCTCGAAGAACTTGGACAGCAACTGGGCAATCTCTCTGTTCTCTCTGAATTGAATGTGGTTTCTGTTGAAGGTGGAGAAACTCTCTTTTATAGAGTTCTGAATAACTGCTCTGGGCATACGCTCAGTCAGTTACTTGACGTGTGCATAACTGCAGGGACGCGTGGCAAATTTTGGTGGAGACACGTTGGAGTGCGATTGAGAGTAGTGGAGTATATCCAGGAGAGATTGATGGCATGAATGCCATGTTGCATAACTTCTGAATGAGTAGGTAACCGAATACAGGACACATGAGAACGTGTGTTGACTGTACATTTGAAGCTTTGATACGCTGTCTTTTGGAGAAGCATGACTAGCATACACTGTCTTGTTTGAAGAGGAGTCATATGGAGTCCATACGCTGTCTTGGGTGACAAGAAGTCGTATGGAGTCTATACGCTCACTTGGGTGACAAAGAGTCGTATGGACCTCATACGCTGTCTTGATGAGGAGTCGTATGGAGTACATATGCTGCCTTGATGAGGAGTCATATGAAGTATATACGCTGCCTTGATGAGGAGTCGTATGAAGTCTATACGCTGCCTTGATGAGGAGTCGTATGAAGTCCATACGCTGCCTTGATGAGGAGTCGTATGAAGTCCATACGCTGCCTTGATGAGGAGTCGTATGAAGTCCATACGCTGTCTTGATGAGGAGTCGTATGAAGTCCATACGCTGCCTTGATGAGGAGTCGTATGAAGTCCATACGCTACCTTGATGAGGAGTCGTATGACTGGGGAAGTAGACACGTGGCTGTCCTCAATCTTCTCGAATACGCCATATCTCCCAATAACTGACAAATATCTCTCGAGCGTCGTGTTGCGGATATGACGGCTGACAGACTGTCAGAAATGACAGTAATGATGGCTGTGCATTTATGATGGCTAATGAGCTGTCCTCGTAAAAGACGAAATCAACTCTCAAAAATCCATACGACGGTTAATTCTCCTAAAATAGCTGTTCTTTGCACGAAAGACGAAGTATCAGATTCATCCCCCACTGAGCGTATGCTGTGCTGTCAGTCAAGAAATAATAAAATATTCACTGAGCGTATGACTTTTGCACTGAGCGTATGGCCTTTGGCTGAGCGTATCGCCTTTGGCTGACTTGGTCTTATGTCAGCGTGTCAGAATTTTTCACACCCTACATCGATCCCCACGGGTCGGGACGTGATGCCGTGCAAGTCTTTAATGGACTTGCACAAGGCAAGGATGTGCAATTGGAAATTCTTTTTGACTCGACGCGTTGAAATTAAACAGTGCAGAGAGTTGAAGACATAGCATAGGAAGAAATTTAGCTTTTCATTCATAATCTTGCAAATTATGTGCAAGAACATTTTTTATATTACATATGCCGTTGCGGCTATATCTTGAAACACAAAAGAAAAACTCTCGACAAGCTTGCCCTGAAATAATCCTTATCGTTCCATACATTCACTCCCCTTTATACATTTGAACAAAGCCTTCGATCTGAGTTGGGCTTCAAAATACTTCAAAATAGGAGAGCTTCGTGCCGCCTCCCGTTCTTCAGCTTCAGGTCTAGTCTCGAGCTCCCGCAGCGCGCTCGTTACCTGGGGAGTTGGGGGTTAGCACACTTGCTAGTGGATGGGACGAACCCACTCGTCTAAACTGACACTGCTTATTAAGGATTCTAGCATACGAAGTGATCTTTCAATTTAGAACTATATGAATTGCAGTTCATATCGAAGGCACATTTTAAACGATAACACATAACCAATTTAAAGGCATTCTTACCACGGCCGTGCTCCTTTCCTGCACAAAATATACATGATACTTACCACCTGCACAAGACAATAGGTGAGCATGCAATCTATCCTATATGCGGTCATTGGTGTTATCGACACCATGAAGGACGATTACGTAGCCTTGCGACGCGCCCTCCAGTCCAGGTAGCGAGCCTAACTGGAGGTCTCGCAATGCCTCGCGCTGAAGCACGATTTCCATAATTTTCTCCTAGGCCGATTCGGTCACAGGGCCCCGGGTACCGTCTTGAGGAAAGCTCACCTTGTGCACAAGTCGTCCTTGACCATGCGAATGTATGAACAGTTTAATATGTATGAAGTAAATTGCATAGCGTAACCATTATCAAATCACATAATCATTCCTACTCGTGCAAGGGTCCTTTTCCCCGAAACCGTACGTTCTGATTTAGCATCCCGTAGGCACCAAATTCTCCGAGGCATGATGTACCGCAAACAAGATTTTCATCGTTGTGTTTTGTATGGCATGAAATATATTCTATCTCTTTCTTAGAACTTTATCTTTACTCCACTTAGTGTGAACCTATCGATTCAGAGTTAACTTCTCTAGGTTGATATATTATCCCGAGCTCTTGATCTTAGTGGCAAGCATACATCCCGTTAGCATCATCGATTTGAACGTTGAACTTTAAGAATTTAGTTGGCGGGAAGGAGTAGAAAAGAAGGGGCCGAAGAACCACCCACCTAAAGAGATTGCGCCGAGAGTAGGAGAACGCTTCGCGACGGTCAAGCGTCAGTTACACGAACTCCTGCAATGGCACGAGCATCGGATTAGAACCCTTTCTTCAATCCTTCCTTCGAAATTCCCAAAGACGCATTCAAAAATCGTTGCGAAAGCACACTATCAAATCCACGCAATAATTCGTTCAGAAAGCCAAGAAAACCAATAAAACCAACGGCAGACGGGTTGCATCGCTCTCTTTAGAGTTCCGTCGCCAAGACGCCATCTACCGCATCTAGGACTTATTCCAACAGTAGTCGATCCATTAGTTGGAACGGTACTCATATCACTCGTCCAAATCGATTTTATTGATGCCATGGTTTTTGTATACCAAACTCGTCGCCGAGTCAGACTAGCCATCTATGTTCCCGACCATGTCTGACTTGGCACGAGCCTATTACATAGTGCTTCGCCCCAACGGGAGCGGGGCACTACACTCTATGTTAAGCGAAGTCCCATGCCGTGGATCATGGTCATTCAAATGAGTACTTTCGTACGGGATACAATATGCACTTCTACAACGATACCCGTACGGTTAGGTTGTAGGTCTTACATAGCGTAATGCAACAATCAAAACCAACTACGGAATAATCATGCCTTGACCATAAAGTACACATGCTGCTGTTGTAGAAAATAAATAAATAAATAAATTGAAGCCTGCATGTGCCTGTATGCCAATATTCGGGATTAGCCAGTCGATTACAATAGTTCATAGTTAATATGAACGTGTCTCATTCATTCAATTTAATAAGACGACTAGCCAGTCTCTTAGTTCCATCTAGGAACGCATGATCAATTATTAATAACAGTCAATGTCAATCGATGTTAATCCATGTCAAAGTAATAATTAATGTTGATAAATGCCAAGGCAATCAATCAATGTCAATAAATGTCAACTCGGGACAGCATCAGCAAAAAAGACATTAGGGTCAGAGTTCATGCGGCTCACGAGACTTGGGTTTCATGCGGCCGGGAATGAATGGATTACATGCGGCTGGACAAGGGTGATTCCATGCGGCCAAGTTAGCAAAGCCTTATGCGGCTAAAAACTAAAGGGGTCTCATGCGGCTAATTAAGTCAGGGTCCCTATGCGGCTAGGATAAGTCATGCACACAAGGGCCAAACGGCCATGAGTATATGGCTAGAGAAAATAGGGCTATATGGCTAGATAAGTCATGAAGCTCATGCGGTTTAAAGGAGCTGGGTCCCATGCGGCTGAGAAGACACGCAGCTCATGCGGCTGAGAATGGTCAGCGCCATACGGCTGAGGGTTGAACTGAGTCCATGCGGCTGAGTAAGTGTAAGCCTATATGCGGCTAAGAGATCTCGTGCTCATGCGGCTAGGATATATATATATATATATATATATATATATATATATATATATATATATAAACTTCATGCGGTCGGAAAGTCGACGGTTCATGTGGCTAATTAAGCCCAAGCTTATGCGGCTAAGAATGTAACATGCGGCCGGGCGCTGCATGCGGCCGAAACATTCATGCGGCCAGATACTGCATGTGGCTAAGTACTGCACTTCTTCTCCACTATTCCGAGAAGAACAACCATGAACACCTTACTTCCAAGCTCCATAAATCCTTCATTCTAAGCCCAAATCTGAACTTCCATAGGTCAAAATGGGGTAGAACAAAATTCTCTACAACATAGAACCATCAAAACTTAAAGAATAACAAAGTTACTTGATCAAAACCTAAGAAATCCGAAAATGTATTAAACTTAGATCTACATGAAATGAGCCATAGAAATTGAAAATGCTAAGTACTAAAATATCTAAGAATCTTGAGAGGAAGACAATGGAACAACAAAAATGGAGATCCATCAAGAAGCAAGTTGGCACTTGCCTAGCCCTCCTAGGTTGGTGGGGGAGTAATGGAGGAAGAAGAAGTGTAAGAAGAGTAATGGTGAAATAATGAAGAGAGAGAAAGGGGATGGGCTTTAAATGAAGGGGTGGTGGTAGGTGGGGGTTTGTTTCGGTTCATGATGAACCAACATAATTAAACCAATCCAAGCCGAACCCAAAGCAAAGCTAAAGCAGAGTATAAAGCAGAAAGTAAAATGCAAAAATAAAATTGCAAGAAATTAATTAACATGAAATTAAAAAAATTTAAATACAGAACAATACATGATAAATATTAAATAAATATATATTAAAGCAGTGTAGGTATTAAAATACGTATTCTAGAAATGGAAAGTGACAGCTGTTCATCTAAGGGAATTAGGGTTTGTTTAGGTATAGATGAGTGGCTAAGGTCATTCCACCCAATTTCAAGCCTTCCTATTGGTTCAAAGCTTTCTTTTTCACAAATATCCTAAGGAAATATCCTACTAGAATAATATCTAGATATTACTAATCTTGGCACTTAGTAGGAATGTTCTAACCTCAAGACTAATCTAGGTTAGGTTAAACTTCTAGGTTAAGGCTTAACTAAAAGATTAGCATAATATTTAATTAATCAAAATTGCAATTTCACAAAATTATCAAAATGACCAAAATATCCCTAGGCTAAAAAGTAATAATTAGTCATCCTAATCACATGACTAGGCTCCCTTGGTCATGGTTAGTCTTTAGGCTTAGCAAAACTAAGGTTTAACTAGTTAACCATCAAAATTACAATTCAATATTTTAAATAGTTTTAAATTGATTAAAAATCACCAAAAATTACGATATAATTTAAATATCATAATTAAATGATTATAATCACAAATTTTCAAAATTACCCTCATATGAAAAACTGGGTGTTATAATCAAGCCGTACTTATTGCTTGGCCGTGAATGTTGGATGGAGTCTAAGACTTGTCCCAGTACCTGGTTACTTCAGTAACATGAATGTTTATGTTTACCTTGTCAATAACTGACCAGAATAACTTCTCATCTCTTGATATTTATTGCTCTATTCAGATTTCATGTCTTAATTATCTTCTTATTTATGTTCTGATATGCTGGTTTTAGTTCTTAAGTGAAGCCTCCTTTTTGGCACTTGCACTTTCTGGGATCTGACCCAGCTAGTTTTGCGTGGCCAGATACCGGAGCAGCTCCAGAGGATCTCCCTACCTTCCAGCCAGATGGTGACCACCAGGCGTAACCCTGGCAACGAGTGGGTTTTATTTTGCTCTCCCACTCTATTGTAAAAATATTCTTTTGAAGCGTTTAGCCGACGAGCACATGTTAGCTCGATTGCACTTTACTTACTGTCTGCCTATGGGCTGTAGCATGATTAACAAATCCTAGGGTTGATCATGTATGACTGGAACTCTTGCTAGTCTTTATATTTTGTATGACTAGCTTCATGATCATCCAAATATGTAATGTATGGAACGCCTTACTATTGTATATTTGATGCTCTGACATCTTGTAACTGTTATTACGTGCTTGAGATTGAGACAATAGGCTTGTTCATGACCATAAGAGACTGATGGCTTGTAGTTAAACCCTCATGTATCTAGACAGCCGTGATCGTATAGCGAGGTGGGGTGCACTTCAATATACGTAGCTGTATATGTCCTCCCCCGCTCTCCAGTATTCTAGTTCTGGGGCGTTACATGGTTTTAAGTGGTGGACCATGCAGGTCTTGTAAATCAAGATATGTGAGAGTTTACCGAATAGATGTCTCAATCAGCACTCGCCCTTGATCTCTGCTCGTATCCTCTGAATCCCTGAATTTTTGACCTGATCACATGCTTGTATCTTTGATCTGTCCTGGTCCTTCCTTATTGTTCCCTGTGTCGTCTTCTTCAGCGGCATTGTTTCTGGTCCTACCGATCGGCAAGATGGAGCACCTTCCGTGGGCCAGCAGCAACCTGGAGATCAAGCCCAGCATTCAGGAGTAGCCTCCAGAGTCATGTCTACTGGGGGTTAAGAGCCATCAGTTCAGCCAGTCCAGCCTACAGAGCCTGATGATGGCACCTTGGTGGGTCTCATCAGGACATTGTTAGCATCTCAAGATCGTCGGGGCGACGCCCTGTACCAGGCAGTACAAGATGCTCTGAACAGAGGCGGTCATCAAGGGAACCAGGCAGCCAACAGCTTCAAGCGTTTGAACCCTTCCTTCTTCGACGGCAGTGAAGATGCGATTGCCGCAGATGCTTGGCTGCAGGATACAGAAGTGATTCTAGAAGCGATGAAGACGCCCGAGAACGAGAAGGTGGTGGTAGTACGCCTACAGTTATTGGATCTTGCCCGCAGCTGGTGGGCGGCACAGGCCGTTGGATTAGTGGCACCTGTTGCGTGGGCAGTATTTTGTGAGAGATTTCAGACCAAGTACTTCGATGCTGTAGCTCGGTACGATCTACAGACAAGGTTCACCAATCTGAAGCAGATGGACAGGACGATCGACGGATATACGGCCGAGTTTTCGAGACTTAGTCGGTTTACTCCTACCTTGGTAGCGACCGAGTTCGACAGAGCCTAACGGTTCCAGCAGGGGCTCCATCTAGAGATTTTATTGGCAGTGGAGCAGTTTGAGCATCAGACTTTTGATGCGGTATTGAGAGCAGCCAGGAAGCACGAGTATACCTCCCAGAGGATCGTGGACAGGACCGGAGGTCGAAAGCGATCTCATGGCCACATGAATCAGTCTTCAGCACTAGCCCCGGCAGCTAGGGCTTTGACAATTGGAACCCCATGGCGGGCGGCCTCAGTGACGTCGGTTCAGCATTCAACCTCGACGAACCCTCAGCAGCAGAAGCAGAAGTACTCTTCCGCAGTGGGATGTTCACATTATGGGAAGCCAGGACATGTGGTGACAGAATGTCGCAGGGCACAAAAATTGTGTCTGGCTTATGGGGCAGCGGATCACAAGATAGGATCCTGCCCAAATAGGGGTAGTTCATCATCGTCTAACGTTTCTAGTCCTTCGGTGAGAGGACTAGCACCAGTCCAGCAACAATAACAGTATCAGCCTTAGAGGCCATTGTCGACGTAGGCCCAAGCCTTCCAGCAGCAATACCTCCAGCAGTATGTACAAGCCCAGGCCCTGATTCAGAGCAGATAAAGAGATTATCAGCAGAGGGGACCTGCACCCAGAGGACATGGTCAGGCGATGGCGATAACCGTAGAAGAAGGATTGGCACCAGGTGAGGTAGTGGCAGATACTATTCTCGTCAACTCTTTTCCAGCATCAGCGTTATTTGATTCTGGTGCATCGCATTCATTCATGTCTGCACGATTCGCGACACGGATAGGACTGGAGCCCGAGTCATTATCAGTAAGGCTCAATATACTTACTGGTAACGGTCTTGTGGGAGTAGATAGAGTATTTTCTTCGTGTCAGATCGTAGTATTTTCTTCGTGTCAGATCGTAGTTAGCGGTAGAGAGTTCCCCGCTAGATTGATAGAGTTCCCAATGGCCGATTATGATGTGGTCTTAGGGATGGATTGGTTAAGGAACCAGTATGCTAGGATAGACTGTCACGTTGGCAGGATTGTTTTTAGCATTCCAGGCGAGCCAGAGTTTTTCTTTTTCTGAGGCGAAGTTGAACCTTCTCCTCCAGTATTGCGGATGGCAGTAGCAGCAGTACAGTTACCCCGGATAGTCAAGGAGTTTCTAGATGTTTTTCCAGAGGAGCTTCCAGGAATGCCGCTAGAGCAAGAGATCGAGTTTACTATCGACTTGATCCCAGGGACAGCCCCAGTGTCGGAGAGAGTCTACAGGATGGCGCCATCAGAGTTAGAGATATTATACAAGATGATTGAAGAACTCAGGACCAAGGGATTCATTTGTGCAAGTGGATCGCCTTGGGGAGCCCCGATGCTTCTTATGAAAAAGAAGGATGGTATGTCCAGATTATGTGTAGATTATCGTACCTTGAACTCAGTGACAATCAAAAACATATACCCTCTTCCGAGGATAGATAACTTGTTTGATCAACTCACGGGGGCAGCAGTATTCTCGAAGATTGACTTGCGGTCAGGATACCATCAGATCAGAGTCAGAGAGCAGGACATCCCGAAGACAGCTTTCAGATCTAGATATGGACATTGGGAGTTTCTTGTTATGTCATTTGGAGCAAACAATACGCCAGCTGTATTTATGGACCTCATGAACCGTATCTTCATGCCTTATTTGGATCAGTTTATGATTGTGTTCATAGACGACATCTTGGTCTATAGCAAGAGTGAAGCGGAGCATGAGCAGCATCTCAGAGTGGTCCTCCAGATTCTCAAAGAGCACCGGTTGTACGCAAAGTTCAGTAAATGCGAGTTCTGGCTCGATCGCATTTCATACTTGGGTCATATCATCACCAGAGGAGGAGTAGAAGTGGATCCCTAGAAGATCGTGGCTATCGAGGCATGGCCAGTACCTAACACAGTTATAGAAGTTTACAGTTTTCTTGGCTTGGTCGGCTACTACCGGCGATTTGTTTCAGACTTTGCTCGGATTTTAGCACTATTAACCCAGTTGACCCGCAAGGATGTGCAGTTCGCTTGGACAGCAGAATGTCAGGAATTTTTTGAGAAGTTGAAGCGAGGTTTGATAACGGCACTCATTCTCACGCTCCCAGATGGGACCGGGGGATTCTCAGTATAGTATGATGCTTCAGGCAGAGGTTTAGGATGTGTTTTGATGCAGCATGGGAAGGTAATAGCTTATGTGTCACGTCAACTTCATGATCATGAGAGGAATTACCCAACCCATGACTTGGAGTTGGCAGCAGTAGTGTTTGCACTTAAGCTTTGGAGACATTATTTGTATGGAGACCGGGTGGAGATTTTCACCGACCACAAGAGCCTGAAGTATGTGTTTACTCAGAAGGATCTTAACATACGTCAGAGAAGGTGGCTAGAGCTACTTGTGGATTATGATGTCAACCTGCAATATCACCCAGGGAAGGCCAATATAGTAGCAGATGCGTTGAACAGGAGAGCCGGAGTTTATTTTCTCACAGCGCAGCCAGAGTTATTAGCAAATCTTCAGAAGATGAGTATAGAAGTTGTCCTTCCTACCAATGTGGTATTGATGGCCAGCCTACAAGTTCAGTCCACTATAGTCAAGAGGATCCAGATGGCACAGGCAACAGATTCTAAGCTTCGGCGGCTTAGGGCAGAATGTATAGCAGGACGAAGACCAGAGTTGTGTATCCATGAGGATGGTACACTTCAGCATGGGAGGCGTCTTTGTGTACCCAGTGGAGATATCAGACAGGAGATCATGGCAGAAGCTCATAGTTCTCAGTAATCCATTCATCCCGGTAGCACGAAGATGTATCGTGATATCCGTCAGCACTTTTGGTGGAATGGCATGAAGAGGGAGATAGCCCGGTTTGTCTCTCGGTGTTTGGTTTGCCAACAAGTTAAAGCTGAGCATCAGAGACCGGCTGGACTTCTTCAGCCCTTGTCGATTCCAGAATGGAAGTGGGAGCATATAACCATGGATTTCGTGACTGGATTACCTAGGTCCCCGGCTGGTAGAGATGCTATTTGGGTTATTATAGACAGGCTCACGAAGGTGGCTCACTTTCTCTCGTTCAGAGTTGGTTAGTCGACGGCTCAGCTAGCAGAAATATACCTCAGGCAGATTGTCTGATTTCATGGTATTCCAGTCAGTATCACCTCGGACAGAGATCCAAGATTTACGTCGCACTTTTGGCGCAGTCTGCAAGAGAGTTTGGGAACTCACCTCCAGTTCAGCTCAGCTTATCATCCACAGACATATGGTCAGTCAGAGCGTACCATACGAACCTTGGAAGATATGTTGAGATCTTGTACACTCGACTTCGGTGGTTCGTGGGAAGATCACCTGCACCTGGTGGAGTTCTCGTACAACAGTTTCCAAGCCAGTATCCAGATGGCACCCTTCGAGGCCTTGTACGGCAGGAAGTACAGATCTCCTTTTGTAACACCCAGTTTTTCAGAAGAGGGTAATTTTGAAATTCTGTAATTATAATTATTATTTAATAATATTTATTTCATATTATGATTTTTAGTGATTTTAAATTATTTTTAAACTATTTAAATTCATGACTTGTGATTTTTGATGTTTTGCTAGTGAACAGTAGAGACTGCCTACCCTAGAGCCTAGGCATGTGATTAGGGTATTTTTGACATTTTTAGGGTTATTTGGATTTATTATAATTTATTTAAATTTATGAAAATTTTTAGAAATTATTTTGGAATTGTTTGGACTAGGTTGACTTTGACTAGTTTTGACCCTTGTAGACCAACCTAGAAGCTAACCCTAGTTAGTATGGACTTGGTTAGGTTATATGACTTTAGTCTAACCTAAGCTAATCCTTGGTTTGGTCATTAGACTCTATTTAGCATTAGGATTTAGAAAGTCATAAGTCATGGCTTATGATTTAGCACCTTTAATTAATCATTTAACTCATAGCCTTGTAAGTTGGCCCAAAGCCCAAGAAAAATTCCAAAACCCTAATCCCTAGACATTTTGGCCAGCCACCTATCTACATTGGGATCATCATCCTATTTATACCCTCCTAATTTTTAGGGTTGCCTCTTTTTAGGAAAGCTCAAGTGTAGAAAACAAGGTTTGTTTCCTATTGCATTAATCCCTAGATTTCCATTCCTCTTCCTTCTTCATTCAAATCTCTTCCAATAGGTTCTAATACACCTATTCTTGCTGATATTGAAGTTTCATTTCAGTTTGTGGTGATTTGATTGGATTGGGACATCAAGAGAAGAGCCATTGAATAGGGGTTTTTCTTGAAAGTTCAACAATAGGTAACTTCTTCATTTCTCCATGTAATTTCGATTTTTTTTCATATTTAGGGAGCCCTAGGAGTCCCCTAAGTGTCTGCATTGGTTTCGTGTCAGATTGCATCAGTTTCGTATCCTATTTGGACACGTATCAGTGTCCCTAGGAATGTGTTTGTATAAATGCCTCAAAGGAACTTTTTGGGTCATTTAGGAAATCTTTTTGAATAAGAAAATGTAATTTTGTGTCGCTTATCCATTTCTGTAGCTCTGAGCTTGATTCGTGCACGTGTCGTGTCGTTTTGGACACGCGTGCACATGTGCTGCACACGCTCGTGCGCGGCCTGGCGGATCCCCTGCTACTCGGGGTCTCCACAGGACACGACAAAGCGAGTTTTGACACGAAACTTTGGGGGAGTCTCGGGGCACCCACTGACACGCCACGTGTCAAGTTTCAGGGGCCCACGTGGCGTGTCGAGGGAGTTATTCCCATTGCACTGGTCGCCACTGTCAGTCCCAGACAGATTTTTTTCGACACTGATACGCACGTGTAAGTTGGACACGCAGACACTAGGACACGGTGCAGGTAGACCTAGTCCTAGCCCTAGTGTAGGTGTACACGTATGCACGAGCACGTGGCCTAGTTCGTGCTGTGTCGTGTGCACGACACGCGTGCACACGTGCACGATGCAGTGCACCGAACTGGACTGTTTTGCACTGTTTGTATCTCGTTTTGATTTGGACACGTTTGCGTCCACTTTGGTGGACACAAACATGTTGTATGACACATATATGATGTATATCTTATTTTCCAACCTCTATTTTTACACTTTAGCTCGTTTTGTTTGGTCAAATCCTCATTTCCCAATTTCTGATACAGTGTATCATTAACCTGAAATTCCAATTTTCAAACATGGACCTTGTCTCCTATTTTAATCTAATTATTGCTGTTAATTTGTTGGTTTCAGACCTTAATCATGTTCCCCTATATGTAATTTAGCTATATGTCAATTTTAGGTCGATTTCGTGGGAGTTTGAGTTCAAACTGAGTTTAGAACCTAGGGACTATTTTGAACTGTTTGAGTGTGTTCCAGTAATGTTTAAACCTGAAATCTATGATAGATGATAGGTTGGTTTCCCTTCCTATTCTCCTGAGATATCTGGGAATTGGGTTTAGGCTGAAACTGGATTAGTGTTTGATTCCCTCCCCTTCCTTGCTGTCCTATTGCCAGGAACACACACACACACACACAACCACATTCCTACCTATTTCCATTTCCTGTCACATAGGTTCTACTTTTTCTTGAACACAGGAGCACACCAGGCCACACTCTCATATGATCACATATATGCACACCCTATTGGCTAACTGTCATGTGGTAACACATGACACACCCTCATATATCACCCCTCCACACTTGTCACACACAACTGAAATCAATCTACACACACAGGGCACTCTTACCAGTCCTTAGTAGCAGTCCCCTTAAATCCTATTTGCTGTCCCATATCAACCCCAAAACTGTCCCCAATGACAGTCCAAAAAAGTCCCTAAAACCTACCCCTTGGTTGTCCCAAAACTATTCCTTAACTAGCCTCATTCCATCCATCAAACCAGTCCACAAATGACCCCATTTGGACAGCCCTATGTTAGCCTATAAGTAACCCTCAATTCAGCCAACAAGTCCACATATTAATAGCCCCAACCCAGCATTGTTACAGCCCACATCCACCACCATCAAAACATTCCTAAACCAACCCTTGTACAACTCTAAGTTTCAGTCCCCTTGCTCCCATTAACAGCCTATAAACCACATATTACTTGATATTCATATCAGCTACACATTGTATTGATCCCGTCACCTTGACACAACTGCACATAGATTACACTCATGCACACACACCCTTTTGCTTGATTACCTATCCCCCTCTATGTATACATATATGTATATATATATATATATATATGTAACCTAGGTAATATGTAATGTGATATGGAATTGTAATCTAGCTCTTAATAGCTTTCCTATATACATATATATGTGAGTGTAATATATATATAGCCTGGTGTGACTTGTAATGTGGTAATATGATGTAGATAGTGTAATGACATAGCCTATAGGTAAATGTGTGATGGCTTGTCTAGGCTTGTATAGCCTTGGGATTGATGTAGAGTGCTAGCCTAGGCTTGGTTAGGCCTAGTGAGACTTGTTAGACTTGTTTGGGCTAGGACTTGACCTAGTTTGACTAGTGTGGTTGACTAGAGTTGACCAAGTGTCGACTTTAGCCTAGTTTGACCTAGACAACATGCAGATGCATTGTAGATTACATTATCATCTCCTGTATACATTTTGACTTGTGTTGCTCTAACTAGGAGTCAGGTATCTCATCTCGGACAGTACGTTTACTTCAGACATTCAGATACGAGGCGAGTACATTCTCTGACCGTTTCATACTTGTCTGGATTTACATTCTTGCTCTATATTACTATACTTGATGCTGACACGATTGTTATCACGGATTGGTACTATACGGATCTTCTTTTGAGATGTTATCCCCTTGTATTCACTAGATACATATTGTGATGTGCGTTTCACTTACATATTGTATTTATTGAATACCCATATCCTTGTATACTTCTTGTGCATATTGTACTTTCAGTATCACATGAGTCCCAGGGATAGACTATTGTACACTATTGTATAACATTGTACAACTATTGTATAACATTGTACATCTATTGTATAATATTGTACATCCATTGTATAACATTGTACACTATTGTGCAAGATAACGTAACGGAAGTGGATCCTTGTGTATTAATTGGGGAGGAAGAGTAGAATTGGTTATGTAATCAAATCCTATTGTACAAGATTGTATAACTATTGTATATGTCTATTGTACACCCACGTACAATAGAGTTACCATTGTACTTTCCTAGACCGTTTACATAACCATATTGTACTCTAAAATCACAGTAGGCTTACAGTTCTTATTTATCATATTTAGATATTTCCTGTTATCAAATCTCTACTATTTTTTATATACTTCTTTCTTTCAGCGTTTCATGTACCTTACTCTATTGCATGTTTTATATTTCCTAACATGATATGAACTGTGTGAGATGTTTTGTGCTCGCTCCCGTCCTGACTGGACCTGTTGAAAATTTTACAGAAGATGATGAGGAACCCTGTACCCTTACTTGGAGCTTGCCTAGTTGACACTCGCGACCTGGACCCCTGGGGAGGTTCAGGCAGCTGTTCAGGATGATACCTTGTATAGTGTAGATAGCTTAGACTGTTCCTTCTTTTCATGCTTAGCTGTTGTCTTTATTTTCAGAGTTTGTATATTTTTATAGATGATAAGACTTGTATTTCATTTCTGTTGTACCTCAGTTAAGGATTTCTTATCTATTTTATCGTGCTACATTCTACCTTAAATTGTGATTGAGTTGTACCTCTGTGTTGGCCTCCTTATAGAGAGTATTTATATTATGCTAGTTATAGCTCATGACCTAGAACAGCGTTCTATCGCCGACACTGCTGCATAGGCTGGGCATTGTTACGTACTCGTACCCTCACGGTGGGTGCGGGTCGTGACGCCTTTAGCTTGGAATGATGTCGGCGAGAGGCAAATGCTTGGTCTCGAGATGGTAACCCGGACTATTGAGGTGGTCAGACAAGTCAGAGATCATCTTCGAGTTGTACAAGATCGCCAGCGTCATTGGGCCGATTCTCATCGGCGTCCCCTTGAATTTTCTGTCGACGACCATGTATTCCTTAGGATCTCGCCTACCCGTGGCGTCATTCATTTCGGCGTACAGGGAAAGCTCAGTCCTAGGTATATAGGGTCATTTGATATTCTGGAGCGAGTAGAAGATGTGTCATATCGTCTCGCTCTTCCACAATCGTTGCGTGAGGTACATGACGTATTCCATATATCCCAACTGCGACGGTATATCCCGGACCCGAGCCACATCCTGGATCATACATAATTAGTTGTTGGTACCAACCTTTCGTATGAGGAGAGGCCCGTGTCTATATTGGACCGAAGAGAGAAGATACTCAAGAACAAGACTATCAAGTTAGTCCGTGTTGCTTGGGGTCATCACTCTTTGGTTGAGTCAACATGGAAGTGTGAGGATGATATCCGATCGTGCTATCCTGACCTGTTTGACTCGTAAGGTATAATATCTTTCTTATGCCTTATGCTCTCAATTCCTTGCTTGAATGAATGGTTGCATGGTAGACTGTTTAGTATAGCTTGTCTGTGATTAGTATAGCTTGTCTTTGCCTCTCTAGCCTCTTAATTAAATTCTGAGGACGGAATTCCTTTAAGGTGGGTAGAGTTGTAACGCTCGTAGTTCGTATTACGTATTTGGTATACGTGTACGTATTTTGACTCATATTGCATGTCTCATTGTATGGTTTATTTTGGCATTTCATTTGCTTGGTTCGGCTTGGTTCGGTTTTTGCATGTGGACCAACCCCACCTACCACCCACTCTCTTCCTTTATAAGCCACCTAACCACTCTCTCTTTTCCATTAATCCTCATAACTCTTCTTCTTCCTCACCATTACTCTCTCCACCTACCAGGAGAGGCTTAGGCAAGTACAACTTGTTTCATGGAGGAACTCAATTTTTATTGTTCTATTTTCTTTCTCACGAGATTCTAAGACACTTTAGTACTTAGCATTTTTAATTTCCATGGCTCATTTCATGTAGATCTAAGCTTGTTGCATTTTCGAATTTCTTGGATTTTGATCTATTAAACCTTGTTATTCTCAAGTTTTGATGGTTCCATGTTGTAGAGAATTTCTTTCTGTCCTATTTTGACCTATGGAAGTCCGAATTCTGACCTTAGATAAAGGATTATTAGAGCTTGGAAGCCATAGCTTCCATAGTTCTTCTTCTCGGAACAGTTGGAGAAGAAGAACAGTGCTTGACTGCATGGCTTTTTCATGCGGCAAGTCCCCTGCGGCCGCATAGACATTCCAGTCTTCATGCAGCCTTAGCCGCATGGCTTGAGTTGACTTCAGCCGCATGGCTCTGCTCGATTTTTAGCCGCATGAACCTATTTTTCTTAGTCGCATGGCTTTGTTTCCCCTGGCCGCATGAGCCCGTCCCTTCCAGACTGTATGAAATCATTCTCCCTGGACGCATGAAACTAATCCCCCTGGCCGCATGAGCCTATCTCTCCTTAGCCGCATGGCACTGCTTGACCGAGCCACGTGGCTCTGGTTGGCCCGTGCCGTATAAGCCGAGCCGCATGCCCCTGTCCCCTCCCGAGCCGCATGCCCCTGTCCCCTCCCGAGCCGCATGCCCCTGTCCTCTCCCGAGCCGCGTGCCCCTGTCCCCTCCCGAGCCGCATGCCCCTGTCCCCTTCCGAGCCGCATGCCCCTGTTTTCCCCTCCTCGCCGCACGAGCCTTTTCCTGGCCGCATGAGCCCGCTCTCCCGAGCCGTATGACCTTGTTTTTCCCTTAGCCGTATGGCTCTTTCCATATCCCTTGCACCCCTTTTATTATGTTGGGTTGTTACATTTATGCTTTGTCTCATGACCCTCTGTGTAACTTGGGTCCCTTGATAGAATACTTGTATCATGTAAATTCGGCACATGTTCTATGAACACGATAGTGACCCGTCGTGGTGCACTCCTGACAAGTAACATGATATGATAGTGGCCCATCGTGACGTACTCATGATAAGTAAACCTGACATGATATACCTCGATATGCTGTTGCGACAGCTAGTATGACATGACAAGAATGAATGGCCTGGATACCATGAGCGATTGTGTTTGTACAAATGAACCAGTATTGTCTTACATCATGTCTAGGACGGGGACCCCTGAATACCACGGTCAGGGGTACCTACTGAAATTGACTAAGGCTAATAACTAGAATAATCCAGTAGTCATGAAGAGATTTTCCAGCTACAGGCAATCCCGTTATCTGGGCGCACAAGAGGACTTGTAGCCTGCCGACGAGTAGGGCACATTTCCAGCACACTATCATGTGGTGCACCCTTCATGAACGGATATTCGACCTGGATAACTTGGATGGTCTGCAGGGCTTGTGGTTGTTGGAATAATCTCATTGCATCTTGCTAGTAACTAGGCCTGTGATAACCCTAGTTAGTTAAAGTATCAAGCCGTATTTATTGCTTGGCCGTGAATATTGGATAGAGTCTAAGCCTTGTCTTGTCCCAGTACCTGGTTATTTTAGTAACATGAATGTTTATGTTTACCTTGTCAATAACTGACCGGAATAACTTCTCATCTCTTGATATTTATTGCTCTATTCAGATTTCATGTCTTAATTATCTTCTTATTTTTATGTTCTGATATGCTGGTTTTAGTTCTTAAGTGAAGCCTTCTTTGTGGCACTTGCTCTTTCTGGGATATGACCCAGCTGGTTTTGCGTGGCCAGATACCGGAGCAGCTCCAGAGGATCTCCCTACCTTCCAGCCAGATGGTGACCACCAGGCGTAATCCTGGCAACGAGTGGGTTTTATTTTGCTCTCCCACTCTATTGTAAAAATATTCTTTTGAGACATTTAGCCGACGAGCACGTGTTAGCTCGATTGCACTTTACTTAATGTCTGCCTACGGGCTGTAGCATGATTAACAAATCCTAGGGTTAATCACGTCTGACTGGAACTCTTGCTAGTCTTCACATTTTGTATGACTAGCTTCATGATCATCCAAATATGTAATGTATGGAACGCCTTACTATTGTATATTTGATGCTCTGACATCTTATAACTGTTATTACTTGCTTGAGATTGAGATAATAGGCTTGTTCATGACCATAAGAGACTGATGACTTGTAGTTAAACCCTCATGTATCTAGACAGCCGTGACCGTATAGCGAGGTGGGTTGCACTTTAATATACGTAGCTGGCTATGTCCACCCCCACTCTCCAGTATTCTAGTTCTGGGGCATTACATGTAAATGTAAAATATAATAATGTCATCGTTATCGACAGAATTTTATATTATCTATAAACACTATACGATATTATTTGCTTATAAGTGTAATGCCCCGCTCCGCACAGTACATTATGATGAGTCGTTGACTCGAAGAGTTGCGTTGACCCGATGACGTATCGATGCAAATCGATGCAAGAGTTACGTTGGCCAAAGGTAAGCTTTGAGTCGATTGGAATCTATGAATCGAATCGATGCAAAGGATAAGTCCCGTTTGAGCAAATGCTGATTTTAGTTGATCTGGTGTGCAGGCTATGCTTTTACGCTGGACGATAAGAGGTCGGCATTTTACCTTATTCAGTAAAGTATCCGTGAAACCAAATCGTCGTCTTGCAATGGAGTGTGGCATGGGGACGATAGGCCAAATCAATCGAGTAGTTCAAAGGAATGGCTAAGTCCGAGAGTTAGCTATGCAACCAAGTTATAGAATCGAGCCGCATCAGCTCGGCAAAACGACAAGGCGTATCGGCTTAAGGTGGACGGGTTCTTGACTCTCTCTCCCTATTCCTTCACGCCTAATAAAATATATATCATTGTATGCGTAAGATGTTATCGAGTTAGCGAGCGTGGCTCGGCAAGTAAAGGTCTTAGTGTGGGTCGAACATTAAGATAGAACATTGAACATTGAACAATTGAAGCGATGTGCATCAAGTGTACGGGTTACGGTAGGGTGCTGATGGTAGAACATTGAAAGGCAATATCGAGATGTGCACCACGTACACGGCTCCGAGAACATTGAACACTAGGTCTAGAATATTGATTACGGCGTTAAGCGTGCCCTCGTGCACTTAAGCTACGAAAAGACTAAGTAACTACGGAACTAGGCTATGTGAATAACTTATAAATGGAACGCGTGGAGTATAAGTACGAAAAGTCTAAGCCGTTAGGCGTCGTGCATCAATACGGATGTGTTGGGGCATAATGCCATCGAAACTTGAGATAGAGATTATGGATTACGTTTATAGAACACGAGATGGGATGGAATGTATAACTTGTATGCTATGGCGCATATTGTATGGTCAATGGACTCGGATGGCCCGTGCACGGGTGCGGCTTTCCTCGGACGGTTACGACCGGGGCACCGGGATCGTTCGGCCTAGGAGAGAATTATGTATGGTATTTATGGTGCACATCATTAGGACGGATTGCGACCGTCCAGTGCTATGATAAGCTATGATATCAGTAAGTTTGGGATCCTTCGGATACTGGGCTAGCAACCCGTATCGAAGCGATCATAGGCTTACACATAAGAGATGCCAAATCTATTACAGTGCAAAACATCATGACCTTCATATAGATAGGGCCGATGGGCTGAGATTTGAGTTGGGTGCAGGCGCAGGCCTGCCACCCTTATGCATATGTCGAAGTATGGCTAGTTGGCTGCGTGAATAGTATGATTTCTTATGTTAAGTTCTAACCATTGCAGGCTAGGCAAAAAGGGACAGAGATGAGCACGCACTATGTTTATATTCATATCATGGCTAACTGTATCTGCCGCAGAGACATGGTATCGGACACATTTATGAAAAAGTTGCTATACATAAATATTGCCATGAAACTGATCCTAAGGCTAAATAGAAATATCATAAATTAAGATGCATGTTTTACTAAATATACTTAGTGTTTGGTTTGGATGCGAGCGGGTCTTGATCAGTGCGAAGCGAGGACAAAAGCACTAATCCCCCACTAGTTTGCTTGCAGGTTCAGGTATGTTCGGCTCGGGGCGGGGCTTGGCTTGGACGTGCCGAGGCATGAAGTCCTTAGCGTTCAAGAGGAGCTACCGCATTGGCGTTCGGACTTGCGACATGGAGATGTTCGGTCGAAGACTACTTGTTGGCTATAAAGAGACATAATGTATGGAACTATGTATTCCTTTGTGAGCTAGAGAGATCATGAGCGTTGTAGCCAATTGGCATGTTAAATTGGGCTATTCAGAGCCTTTGTAATCTTCAGTTCATTATCAATAAAAGACATTCTTATTGTATACTTTGTTTCCTTCCGCTGCTTATGCTATCAATTTGAGATAATCGTATGTGAACCGGTTATCTTGCCTTGCACGAGTGCAACTCCAGGCTCGTGCGACATCACTCCCCAACGAGGACGATGATTCGGGTGAAATCTAGCGAGGACGAGCGATTTCTCGGGTCGGGGCGTGACAATAAGGAGCAGAGTTTGGCAACCAGCTATTATCTTCGACTCGACTCGAGATGCAGCACCAAGTTCGCGATAGAGATGTGCTAGGATACCACTTCCGAATGATACATGATCCACAGTGTTCAAGTCTGTAAGATTGTTTAGATATTTGGCATGTATCGCGGTCCCAGACTTGTCGGTAATGCCGATGTCCCCTAGGATAAACTACATGTATGCCTGGGCCACGGAGTCGTCATTAGCATCGTCGTCGTCGTCGGAACAGAATGTATTCCTCAAAAAACTTAAAGGAACTCCATACGACTTCTTAAATTCGGAGAGGGTGACAAAAGTCTCTGTCTCAATCCCAAGAGAATTGGCGACCAGCCCCACCAGCTCATCATACATCTTGAAGTCACCCTCAGAATAATCTATCGCCATTTGACGACCGTCAACTCTAAGCCCCAAAATGTGGTGGACATCATCAAAGGTGATTATCAACTCTCCGTCTGCGAGATGGAAAATATTGGTTTCTGGATGCCAACGCTCCACAAACGCAGATATCATTGCGTGGTCCAATGTCTGATACGAGTATTTTACCAAATTTTACAATCCGGTGGGGGTGATTTTTGCCTTCACACTCTCTTTCAACTTGTCAAATCCCCACGTACTGTACATCTTCGTATGGTTTATTACCCTCAAAAGGTACGAGCTTTTCTGCAAATAAAAAAAATAAAAACAAACTTCTTATATTAAATACAACTATTTTTTTGAATAGTTATTCTATATTTAAGGTAATCAACTAACCGGATCCTTCCAGATCTGATACAAAATGTGGTTCTCGATTGACGTCAATATCGAGCAACCAATTAGGCCAGAATCTTCCGTTTTCGTGGCTACATGAGAAGGATCGGATCCATCATCACCTCTCTTTCGAGCAACGGGTACATCATCATCATCAGAGGAATCATCACGACGATTCACCGGCTTCTTCGAACGACTTACAACATGTTTTATTCCACGGGTTCTTATCTGTGAGACGGGTTCTGGTTCTCTGATTGTTATCGCTTTATCGAGAACTCTACCAGCTTCACGCGCCTTACGATTTAATATTGTAGGACATTTTCTTTCAGGTCCGGTCTCAACGTCCTTCTCCTTTCTCTTCTTCTCATGACTAATATTTAATCTTAATTAGATATTGAAATGTATAACTATGGACTGCCCAACAATCTGCCAGTCTTACCTGTATGTTGGACTGGCAGAAGAATGGGCAGTCCAACTCACAGCATGTGTAGCTTTGGACTGTCCAACTCTCTGGCAGTCCAGTCTGTATGTTGGACTGCCAGAAGAATGGACAGTCCAACTCACATCATTGTGTAGCTTTGGACTGTCCAACTCTCTAGCAATCTAATCTCTATGTTGGACTGCCAGAAGAATGGACAGTCCAAGTCACAGTATGTTTAGGTTTGGACTGTCCAACTCTCTGGCAGTCCAGTCTGTATGTTGGACTGCCAGAAGAATGGGCAGTCCAAGTCACAGCATGTGTAACTTTGGACTATCCATTCTTCTGGCAGTCCACGATACAGATTGGACTGCCAGATGGTCGGGCAGTCCATGTCGACACAGACATTCTCAATTCGTGAGTGTTATTTTGATTTAAAAGACTTTAATTCCCATCAAAATACTTGTAATTAAAACAATGAATGAAACATAATGCACACGAGATCAATTCTAGGATTTCGGATGGAGAAAATTTTAGAAATAATGGGTACCTTGTTTGCGAGGAAGCTTTCGGTGCCATCGGTCTTCTTCGAAAGAGGAGGAGGGCGGAGGAGAAGACGAAGACTGCCGGCGGAGGAGAAGATGAAGACTGGAGTGGAAATAATGGGTGAGGGGGATGAGGGTTTTGGAAGAGAGAGAAGGGATTTTGCAAATGAAGTGGAAATAATGGGTTTAGGGGGGGGGGAATTTGGGACAACCAAGATCAAAAATTTGGGCTAGCCTTGTAAAAAACAAAAAAATTTGGGCTAGCCACAATCCGGGCTAGCCATGATAATTTTTTGATGTGCCCATAGAATTTGCCAATAATAATAATAGATTAACTATTTGCAAGTTAGCTTGTGTCTTTTATGTAGGCCTTTGTACAAAAGACGACTAATTCTAAGGACACTCAAAATTTTATTTGGGACTAGTTCAAATTTTTTCCAAAAATTTACAAGTTTGTCATCTCTATTTTTTACTTGGGGCTAGCCCAAATTTTTTCATGACTGCCAAACTTGTTGGCAGTCTAGTCCATACACCAAGTAGGACTGTGGCAGTCCTACTTGCGTGTCCAAACAGAAAATTTAGATAGGACTGCTAACTTTGTTGGTAGTCTTATTTCATGTTAGAACTGCCAACAAAGTTGGCAGTACTATCTGTTCGTCGTCTACGGTCCCGTCGACATCCGCAGCCCTGTCACGCCCCGATCCCGCAGAGTCCTTTCGTCCTCGCTTTGGACTCTTTGAGACCGTTCGTCCTCGCTAAGGCGTGATGCCGTACAAGCCTAAGTTGCGCTTGCACAAGGCCAAGACCTGTAACAAGACAAGATAGATAAGGTTGACAATACGCAGCGGAACATATAGCAGATAATTGAAGCAGCAGCGGACATATTTCATAATACAAGCATTGAACACAATGGTAACAAGAAACAATTCTCTTTATTGATATCATTTGAACCGATTACAAGCTCTCGATTCTCTCTGATACAATGTTACATTCTCTCAAAACTTTACAGATTACAATGATCCTGTTCCCATACATTACATCCCTTTATATACAAAACCAACTCTTTGTAACAGATATCTCTTGGCATCTCTTCTGATTTCTGGCTCCTGAGGATGAGTCTCGGGCTATCGCTTCAGACTATCCTTCTCGATGCATATTGCACCTGCATGCAGACTGATGGTGGGTCAGTATATCAGCATACTGGTGATTGTGAACAAAGAGCTACATTTGTCTGAAATGATCACTGTTCATTTAGTGAGAAAACGTTTCTTGTGATGTGATCTTGCTACTTTTACCTATATTCATTTCATGCATACAGAGTCAGTTTATATTCTTTTGAAAACATCTTTGAAAAGCCAACATTTCAATTCAGTTCATTTCAAGCATACAAGGGACTGTTTTGAATTCAAGCACGATGACTACTCATTTCATGTGCCGTGCGCAGCGTGTTTCATGAGCATAATCATTTCTCTATTCAAGCAATTCTTAGGGATAAACTCATGCACGATATCATATCTTTCTTTAATAGAACATAGCATTTCATTGTATAGACCAATCTCTGCAAGCAGTTCATATAGCAAAACTCAAGCAATACATGTGTATCACTTTTCAGTGATTCTTACCATAGCCGGCCGTCCATCCCTGCACAAGACAAGGATTATCATAAACATTATAAAAACAATATTGTTCCCTGTTCATCTCCGCATTGTTAGCTTTTAGCGAAACATATGATAGACACATGCAGACCGATTGGCAGCTGTGACTCTCCGGTTCAGCTCTGCACCAATCCATACTTATCTATATGATGGTCCATGGAAAATCCATGATTAGCCGCTGTGACTCTTTGGTTCAGCTCGTCGCTAAGGACATTGATGCAACACCCGAGGCCCTTGCACCTCGTAATGTCTAGACAATCTCTTCTAAGCCGATCAGCTCCCAGTGCCCTGGAAACCGTCGAGAGATCTAGTGACCTTGTATACAAGTTTTCTGAGACCAATGCATGAATACAACATCTAGCAGATAAACTCTTTGAGGGGCAATGATTCATCTTTCTCTACATCAATCTTTGTAACAATAGAGATATGACTCTGTCTTCTCTCTTTGTAACAACAGAACTATGACTCTGCCTTCTTTCAGATTAAGCATAAACATTCTTTCTTTGTAAGCATACGAATTCAGGATATGTGAGTAATCTCTTTTCTTTTCTTATTAATCATGGCAATAGTTCTCTCTTTTGAGACAATATCTCTAACTTATTTAACATGGCAGGCATCTTGTTTGATTTAACAAAGCAAATATTCATTTCTTTTTATCAGGCAACAAGCTTTTCTTTGGCATACAGGCATCAGTTCGTTTCTTATTAGCAGGCAACAATTCTTCTTTAGCATACAACTGTAATGCCTGTGGTTCGTATTACGTATTTAGAATACGTGTACGTATTTTATCCTGTATTGTATGCTTCCTTGCTTAGTTTCCTTCATGGCTTGGTTTATTCCTGGTTCAGGTTGGCTTGGTTCGGTTTGGGATTGCTTCGGTTCCTTATGAACCAAGGGTGAACCCCCTACCTACCACCACCACTACCATTTATTAACCCCATTCTTCTTTCTCTCTCTTCATTAACCTCTTCTTCTTCTTCCATTTACTTCTTCACCTACCAGAGAGAGAGAGAGAGGTCTAGGCAAGTACAACTTGCTTCATGGAGGAACTCAAATTTTATTGCTTTATTCTCTTCCTTACAGCATTTTAACTTACTTTAGTACTTGGCATGTCCTCTTTCCATGGCTAGATTCTTGTAGATCTAAGTTTACTTTATTTTTGGAATTCTGGGGTTTTGATCTACTTAATCTTGTTATTTCTAAGTTTTGTTGGTTTCATGTTGAAGAGAATCTCGTTCTACCCCATTTTGACCTATGGAAGTTCGGATTTGGGCTCCGGATGATGGAGTTATGAAGCTTGAGGACTTGGCTCTCATGGTGTTCTTCTTCTCTGAAATTTTGGAGAAGATGAACTGTGCTGACTTGACCGCATGAATATTTCATGCGACAAGTGTTCTATTCAGCCGCATGACTGGAAGTACTTGAGCCGCATGAGGGCCGAACTCATCTAGCCGCATGACTCGCTCAATCCCCAGCCGCATATACTCTGCACTTCTTGAGCCGCATGAGACGTTACCCGTTTAGCCGCATGAGCCCTCCCAGGCCGCATGAGGACCCCGCTCCTTCCAGCCGCATGAATGCTCTGACTTAGTCTCATGCGCCCTCTCTTTCCGCTAGCCGCATGGGACTTTACTTGACCCAGCCGCATGAGAACTTCTTCCCGAGCCGCATGAACTTGGTCCACTTGTAGCCGCATAGGCGCATGACCCCGCTAACCGTATAAGCGCATGGCTTCGCTCCTGTCCCTGCCGCATGGATTCTCTTCTTGGCCGTATGGACCCTATTCTATTCAACCGCATGGACCCACTTCATATCAGTCGCATGCGCCCCCTCTTTCCGCTGGCCGCATGAGGACTGATATCCTTAGCCGCATAGGTTTTCCTTTATCAGCCGCATGCGCCTGACCCTATTTAGCCGCATGGGCTGCTCTCCTCCCAGCCGCATGAGATTATTCCTGAACCGCATGTCTCTCCTATAGCTCTGTATTGTTATTTTTATTATTATTTTGCCCATGCCTTGGAACTACTATTGTATATTTTTATGCCTATTTTATATCCTTACGCCTTTTGTCCTGAACTTGATAAATCACGATTTGATTGACATGATTGAAATGACAATTGTACACGGCCTGGTGTGACAAGGAACTAGCATGACACGACAGTGACCCGTCGTGGTGCACTCCTGACGAGTGAACATGACATGACATAATAGTAGCCCGTCGTGGCGCACTCCTGACAAGAACTCTTGACCGGATAACCTGACATGATATATCTTGATAAGCTGTTGCGACGGCTACCTGACATGACATAACCTGTATAAATAACATGGACACCGTGGGTGATTGTGCTTGTATAAATAATCATGTCCTGTCTTGCATCATGTCTAGGAGGGGACTCCTGAGTACCACGGTCAGGAGTACCTACTGAAATGGACTAAGGCTAATAACTAGATTAATACACTAGTCATAAAGAGATCTCCCAGCTACAGGCAATCCTGTTACCTGGGCACGTCTTGGGATCTGTAGCCTGCCGTCGAGTAGGGCACATTTCCAGTACACTGTCATGTGTTGCACCCTTCAAGATACCTAAGGGTACATTCGTTTCCTGGACGATGTACCCACCTGAATTCAACTCTAATCTTTTAACCCAGGTAACCTGGATGGTCTGTAGGGCTTGTGGCTGTGGAGTAATCTCACTGCATCTTGTTAGTAACTAGGCCTGTGATAACCCTAGCTAGTTAAAGTATCAAGCCGTAATTCTTGCTTAGCCGTAAAATGATTGGATGGAGTTTAACCAGTCTAGTCTTGTCTTGATCCTGTTACATGCCCTGATTTTCTTATATTATCTTGTCGATAAATGGTAAGAATTTTAAGTTCTGTTCAGACGAAGGGTTACAACCCCGGTCCTTGTTTGGTTTACGGGTTGTAACCTGGTTGTCTGAATAGTTCCATGGTTATCTCGTCGTATATCACCCTGATGTATTTTCTTTAATTCTAGTTCTTACTTTTATTTATACTCTTGTGCTAATTGCTGGTTTTAGTTCCAAAGTGAAGCTTCCTTTGTGGCACTTGCTCTTTCTGGGATCTGACCCAGCTGGTTTTGTATGACCAGATTTTGGAGCAGCTCCAGAGGATCTACCGCTTTTCCAGCCCGATGGTGAACACCAGACGTAACCAGGGCAACGAGTGGATTATTCTTGGCTCTTCCACTCTATTATAAACATATTCTTTTAAGGCGTTTAGCCGACGAGCACCTGTTTAGCTCGATTGCACTTACTTACTGTCTGCCTACGGGCTGTAACATGATTGACAGATCCTAGGGTTGATCATGTATGACTAAAACTCTTACTAGTCCTAACATTTTGTAACGACTAGCTTCATGATCAGCTGAATATGTAATATTTAGGATGCCTTATTATTGTATATTTAATGATCATACATCTTGTGACTTCACTTACTTGCTTGTGATTGAGACACTAGGCTTGTTCATGACCATAGGAGACTGTTGGCTTGTAGTAAACCCTCATGTATCTAGACAGCCGTGACCGTATAGCGAGGTGGAATCCATTTCAATATACGTAGCTGGCCATGTCTGCCCCCGCTCTCGAGTATTCTGGTTCTGGGGCATGACATGGTTTAAGTGGCGGCCCATGCAGGTCTTGTAAATCAAGATATGTGAGGGTTTACCGAATAGATGTCTCAATCAGTATTCGCCCTTGATCTCTGCTCGTATCTTCTGAATTCCTGAATTCTTGTCCTGATCATATGCTTGTATCGTTGATCTGTCCTGGTCCTTCCTTATTGTTTCCTATGTCGTCTTCTTCAGCGACATCGTTCCTGGACCTGCCGGTCAGCAAGGCGGAGCATTTCCTGCGGATCAGCAGCAACCCGAAGATCAAGCCCAGCATTCGGGAGTAGCCTCCGGAGTCGTGCCTTCTGGCGGAGAGCCACCAGTGCAGCCAGTTCAGCCTGCCGAGCCTGATGATGGCACTTTGGTAGGACTCGTCAGGACCTTGATAGCTTCCCAAGATCGTCGAGGAGATGTCTTGCACCAGGCAGTGACAGATGCTTTGACCAGAGGAGGTCATCAGGGTAACAGCACGGCCAACAGCTTCAAGCGCTTGAACCCTCCATTCTTCGACGGTAGTGAAGATGCGATCGTCGCAGATGCTTGGCTTCAGGACACGGAGGTGATTCTAGAAGTAGCCAGGACCCCAGAGAATGAGAAGGTAGCAGTGGTGCGCCTGCAGTTGCTAGATCTTGCCCACAGCTGGTGGGCAGCTCAGGCCGTTGGATTAGTGGCACCTATCGCTTGGGCAGTATTCCGGGAGAGATTCCAGACCAAGTATTTTGATGCTGTAGCTCGGTATGATCTACAGACCCGGTTCACCAACTTGAAGCAAGGAGGCAGAACGGTCGACGGATATGCGGCCGAGTTTTTGAGACTCAGTCGGTTTGCTTCCACCTTGGTGGCAACCGAGTATGATAGAGCCCAACAATTTCAGCAGGGGCTTCACTTGGAGATTTTGTTGTCGGTTGAGCAGTTTGAGCATCAGACTTTTGATGCAGTCTTGAGAGCAGCTAGGAGGCATGAATATACCTCCCAGAGGATTGTGGATAGGGCCGGAGGTCGGAAGAGATCCCACGGCCAGATGAATCAGTTTTCACCACCAGTCCCGGCAGCCAGGGTCTTGACTATTGGAGCTCCGAGGCGGGCGGCCTCAGTAACGTCGGTTCAGCATTCGGCCCCGACGTACCCTCAACAGCAGCAGCAGAAGCAGAAGCAGTCTTTCGCAGTGGGATGTTCTCATTGTGGGAAGCCAGGCCATGTAGTGGCAGAGTGTCGCAGAGCGCAGGGATTGTGCCTGGCTTGTGGAGCACCAGACCATAGGGTTGGATCCTGCCCGGATAGGGGTGGTTCATCATCGTCCAACCTTTCTAGCTCTTCGGTGAGAGGACCAGCCCCGGTCCAGCAGCAGCAGTATCCATTGCCGAGGCCCTTGCCGCCTCAGTCCCAAGTATTCCAGCAGCAGAACCCCCAGCAGTATGTTCAAGCCCAAGCCCAGAATCAGAGCAGGCAGCGAGGATTTCAGCAGAGAGGACCAGCACCCCGAGGGCATGGTCATGCTATGGTGATGACCGCAGAGGAAGGATTGGTACCAAGAGAGGTAGTGGCAGGTACTATTCTCGTCAACTCCTTTCCAGCTTCAGCTTTATTTGATTCTGGTGCATCACATTCTTTCATGTCTGCACGATTCGCGACACGGATAGGATTGGAGCCCGAGTCATTATCAGTAAGGCTCAATATACTTACTGGTAACGGACTTCTGGGAGTCGATAGGGTGTTTTCCTCGTGTCGGATCGTAGTTAGCGGTAAGGAATTTCCCGCTAGATTGATAGAGTTTCCGATGGCCGATTATGATGTGGTCCTAGGGATGGATTGGTTGAGGAACCAGTATGCTAGAATAGACTGCCATATTGGTAGGGTCATTTTTAGCATTCCAGGCGAGCCGGAGTTTTCTTTTTCCCGAGGCGCAGTTGAGCCTTCTCCTCCAGTGTTGCGAATGGCAGTAGCAGCAGTACAGTTGCCCCGGATAGTCGAAGAATTTCCAGATGTCTTTCCAGAAGAGCTTCCAGGTATGCCTCCAGAACGGAAGATCGAGTTCACTATAGACTTGATTCCCGGAACAGCCCCAGTGTCAGAAAGAGTCTACAGGATGGCGCCTTCAGAATTGGAGATATTGTACAAGATGATTGAGGAACTCAGGACCAAGGGATTCATTCGTGCTAGTGGATCGCCTTGGGGAGTCCCGATGCTTCTTGTGAAAAAGAAGGATGGTACGTCCAGGTTATGTGTTCATTATCGTACCTTGAACTCCGTGACAATCAAGAACAGATACCCTCTCCCGAGGATAGATGACTTGTTTGATCAGCTTAAAGGGGCGGCAGTATTCTCGAAGATCGACTTGCGTTCAGTATATCATCAGATCAGGGTCAGAGAGCAGGATATCCCGAAGACAGCTTTTAGATCGAGATATGGGCATTAGGAGTTCCTAGTGATGCCATTTGGAGCGACCAATGTGCCAGCCGTATTCATGGATCTCATGAATCGTATTTTCATGCCTTACTTGGATCAGTTTGTGATCGTGTTCTTGGATGACATCCTGGTCTATAGCAAGAGTGAGGCGGAGCATGAGCAGCATCTCCGTGTGGTTTTTCAGATTCTCAGGAAGCACCAGTTGTATGCCAAGTTCAGTAAATGCGAGTTCTGGCTCGATCGCATTTCGTACTTGGGTCATATCATCACTAGAGGTGGAGTAGAAGTGGATCCTCAGAAGATTGTGGCTATTGAGTCATGGCCAGTGCCTAGTTCAGTCGTAGAAGTTCGCAGTTTTCTTGGATTGGCCGGCTACTACCGGCGGTTTGTTTCAGATTTTGCTCAGATTTCGGCACCATTGACCCAGTTGACCCGAAAGGATGCACAGTTTGCTTGGACAGCAGAATGTCAGGATTCTTTTGAGAAGTTGAAGCGAGGCTTGATGACGGCACCCATTCTCACGCTTCCAGATGGAACCAGAGGATTTTTAGTATATTGTGATACTTCAGGCAGAGGTTTAGGATGTATTTTGATGCAGCATGGAAAGGTAATAGCTTATGCTTCACGACAACTTTGTGATCATGAGAGGAATTACCCAACCCATGACTTGGAGCTGGCAGCAGTAGTGTTTGCACTTAAGTTATGGAGGCACTACTTGTATAGAGATAGGGTAGAGATTTTCACCGACCACAAGAGCCTGAAGTATGTTTTCACCCAGAAGGATCTTAACATGCGTCAGAGAAGGTGGCTGGAGCTTCTTGTGGATTATGATGTCAACCTGCAGTATCATCCTGGAAAGGCCAACGTTGTTGCAGATGCATTGAGCAGGAGAGCCGGAGTTTATTTCCTAACAGCGCAACCAGAGTTGTTAGCAGATCTCCAGAAGATGGGTATCGAAGTTGTTCTCCCTTCCAGTGTAGCATTGATGGCCAGCATGCAAGTTCAGTCCACTATCGTCGAGAGGATCCGGATGGCGCAGTCAGCAGATTCCAAGCTTCAGCGACTCAGAGCAGAGTGTGAGGCAGGACGAAGACCAGAGTTATGCATTCATGAAGATGGTAAACTTAGGCATGGTAAGCGTCTTTGTGTACCCAGTGGAGATATCAGACAGGAGATCATGGCAGAGGCCCACAGTTCTCAGTATTCCATTCATCCTGGTGGTACGAAGATGTACCGTGATATCCGTCAGCACTTTTGGTGGAATGGCATGAAGAGGGAGATAGCCCGATTTGTCTCTCGTTGTTTGGTCTGCCAACAAGTTAAGGCTGAACATCAGAGGCCCGCTGGACTTCTTCAGCCCTTGCCGATCCCAGAATGGAAATGGGAACATATGACCATAGATTTTGTGACCGGATTGCCTAGATCCCCAGCTGGTCGAGATGCTATTTGGGTTATAGTTGACAGGCTCACGAAGGTAGCTCACTTCCTCCCATTCAGATTTGGTCAGTCTACAGCTCAGCTAGCAGAGATGTACCTCAGGCAGATTGTCAGGTTGCACGAAGTACCAGTTAGTATCACCTCGGACCGAGATTCCAGATTTACGTCGCACTTTTGGCGTAGCCTGCAGGAGAGTTTGGGAACTCGTCTCCAGTTCAGTTCAGCATATCATCCGCAGACAGATGGTCAGTCGGAACGCACGATCCAGACTATTGAAGACATGTTGCGGTCCTGTATACTTGACTTCGACGGTTCATGGGAAGATCACTTGCACCTGGTAGAATTCTCGTACAACAACAGTTTCCAGGCTAGTATCCAGATGGCACCGTTCGAGGCACTGTATGGAAGGAAGTGCAGATCCCCGCTAGCATGGGATGATGTTAGAGATAGGCAGATGCTCGGTCCAAAAATGATTGTCCGGACAGTTGAAGTGGTTAGAAGAGTCAGGGATCATCTTCGAGTTACCCAAGATCGCCAGTGCCATTGGGCCGATTCTCATCGGCGCCCTCTCGAGTTTTTTGTCGGTGACCATGTATTCCTGAGAATTTTGCCTAACCGTGGCGTCATTCGTTTCGGCGTACGGAGAAAGCTTAGTCCTAGGTATATAGAGCCGTTCGATATTCTGGAGCGAGTAGGAGATGTGTCCTATCGTCTAGCTCTTCGGCCGTCTCTAAGCGAGGTGCATGACGTGTTCCATGTATCCCAATTACGACGGTATATCCCAGACCCGAGCCACATCCTAGATCATTCAAAATTGGTTGTTGGTACCAACCTTTCGTATGAGGAGAGGCCCGTGTCTATATTGGACCGAAGAGAGAAGACACTCAAGAACAAGACTATTAAGTTAGTCCGAGTTGCTTGGGGTCATCACTCCTTGGGTGAGTCAACGTGGAAGCGTGAGGACGATATCCGATTGCGATATCCCGACTTGTTTGACTCGTGAGGTATAATGTCTTCCTTATGCCTCATGCCTTCGATTCCTTGCTTGAATGAGTGATTGATTGTTTAGTATAGCTTGCTTGTTATTAGTATAGCTTGTCATTGCTCCTCTAGTCTCTTGATTAAATTCTGAGGACGAAATTCTTTTAAGGTGGGTAGAGTTGTAATGCCTGTGGTTCGTATTACGTATTTAGAATACGTGTACGTATTTTATCCCGTATTGCATGCTTCCTTGCTTAGTTTCCTTCATGGCTTGGTTTATTCCTGGTTCGGGTTGGCTTGGTTCGGTTTGGGATTGCTTCGGTTCCTTATGAACCAAGGGTGAACCCCCTACCTACCACCACCACTACCATTTATTAACCCCATTCTTCTTTCTCTCTCTTCATTAACCTCTTCTTCTTCTTCCATTTACTTCTTCACCTACCAGAGAGAGAGAGAGAGGTCTAGGCAAGTGCAACTTGCTTCATGGAGGAACTCAAATTTTATTGCTTCATTCTTTTCCTTACAGCATTTTAACTTACTTTAGTACTTGGCATTTCCTCTTTCCATGGCTAGATTCTTGTAGATCTAAGTTTACTTTATTTTCGGAATTCTGGGGTTTTGATCTACTTAATCTTGTTATTTCTAAGTTTTATTGGTTTTATGTTGAAGAGAATCTCGTTCTACCCCATTTTGACCTATGGAAGTTCGGATTTGGGCTCCGGATGATGGAGTTATGAAGCTTGAGGACTTGGCTCTCATGGTGTTCTTCTTCTCTGAAATTTTGGAGAAGATGAACTGTGCTGACTTGACTGCATGAATATTTCATGCGGCAAGTGTTCTATTCAGCCGCATGACTGGAAGTACTTGAGCCGCATGAGGGCCGAACTCATCTAGCCGCATGACTCGCTCAATCTCCAGCCGCATATACTCTGCACTTCTTGAGCCGTCCAGCCCGATGGTGACCGCCAGGCGTAACCTGGGCAACGAGTGGGTTTCTTTTGTCCTTCCACTGTAATTGTAAACTATTCTTTTGAGGCGTTTAGCCGACGAGCACCTGTTAGCTCGATGTATTTTACTTACTGTCTGCCTACGGGCTGTAAGCATGATTGGCAACTCGAGGTTGATCATGTATGACTTAAACTCTTGCTAGTCCTTACATTTTGTACGACTAGCTTCATGATCATCTGGATATGTAATGTTTGGGACGCCTTACAATTGTATATTTGGTGATCTGATATCTTGTGATTATTATTAGTTGGTTGAGATTGAGACAATAGGCCATTTTGACCCTAAGAGACTGATGGATTTTAGTAAAACTCTCACATATCTAGACAGCCGTGACCGTATAGTGGAATGGTTGCCATTTCATTATACGTAGCTGGCTGTGTCCGCCCCTGTTCTTCAGTATTCTGGTTCTGGGGCGTGACAAGCCGCATGAGACGTTACCCGTTTAGCCGCATGCGCCCTCCCAGGCCGCATGAGGACCCCGCTCATTCCAGCCGCATGAATGCTCTGACTTAGTCTCATGCGCCCTCTCTTCCCGCTGGCCGCATGGGACTTTACTTGACCCAGCCGCATGAGAACTTCTTCCCGAGCCGCATGAACTTGGTCCACTTGTAGCCGCATAGGCGCATGACCCCGCTAACCGCATAAGCGCATGGCTTCGCTCCTGTCCCTGCCGCATGGATTCTCTCCTTGGCCGCATGGACCCTATTCTATTCAGCCGCATGGACCCACTTTATATCAGTCGCATGCGCCCCATCTTCCCGCTGGCCGCATGAGGACTGATATCCTTAGCCGCATAGGCTTTCCTTTATCAGCCGCATGCGCCTGACCCTATTTAGCCGCATGGGCTGCTCTCCTCCCAGCCGCATGAGATTATTCCTGAACCGCATGTCTCTCCTATAGCTCTGTATTGTTATTTTTATTATTATTTTGCCCATGCCTTGGAACTACTATTGTATATTTTTATGCCCATTTTATATCCTTACGCCTTTTGTCCTGAACTTGATAAATCACGATTTGATTGACATGATTGAAATGACAATTGTACATGGCCTAGTGTGACAAGAAACTAGCATGACACGACAGTGACCCGTCGTGGTGCACTCCTGACGAGTGAACATGACATGACCTGATAGTGGCCCGTCGTGGCGCACTCCTGACAAGAACTCTTGACCTGATAACCTGACATGATATATCTTGATAAGCTGTTGCGACGGCTACCTGACATGACATGACCTGTATAAATAACATGGACACCGTGGGTGATTGTGCTTGTACAAATAATCCTGTCCTGTCTTGCATCATGTCTAGGAGGGGACTCCTGAGTACCACGGTCAGGAGTACCTACTGAAATGGACTAAGGCTAATAACTAGATTAATACACTAGTCATAAAGAGATCTTCCAGCTACAGGCAATCCCGTTACCTGGGCACGCCTTGGGATCTGTAGCCTGCCGTCGAGTAGGGCACATTTCCAGCACACTGTCATGTGTTGTACCCTTCAAGCTACCTAAGGGTACATTCGTTTCCTGGACGATGTACCCACCTGAATTCAACTCAATTCAACTCTAATCTTTTAACCCGGGTAACCTGGATGGTCTGCAGGGCTTGTGGCTGTGGAGTAATCTCACTGCATCTTGTTAGTAACTAGGCCTGTGATAACCCTAACTAGTTAAAGTATCAAGCCGTAATTCTTGCTTAGCCGTGAAATGATTGGATGGAGTTTAACCAGTCTAGTCTTGTCGTGATCCTGTTACATGCCCTGATTTTCTTATATTATCTTGTCGATAAATGGTGAAAATTTCAAGTTCTGTTCAGACGAAGGGTTACAACCCCGGTCCTTGTTTGGTTTACGGGTTGTAACCTGGTTGTCTGAATAGTTCCATGGTTATCTCGTCGTATATCACCCTGATGTATTTTCTTTAATTCTAGTTCTTACTTTTATTTATACTCTTGTGCTGATTGCTGGTTTTAGTTCCTAAGTGAAGCTTCCTTTGTGGCACTTGCTCTTTCTGGGATCTGACCCAGCTGGTTTTGTATGGCCAGATTTCGGAGCAGCTCTAGAGGTTCTACCGCTTTTCCAGCCCGATGGTGAACACCAGACGTAACCAGGGCAACGAGTGGGTTATTCTTGGCTCTTCCACTCTATTGTAAACATATTCTTTTGAGGCGTTTAGCCGACGAGCACCTGTTTAGCTCGATTGTACTTACTTACTGTCTGCCTACGGGCTGTAACATGATTGACAGATCCTAGGGTTGATCATGTATGACTAAAACTCTTGCTAGTCCTAACATTTTGTAACGACTAGCTTCATGATCAGCTGAATATGTAATATTTGGGACGCCTTATTATTGTATATTTAATGATCATACATCTTGTGACTTCACTTACTTGCTTGTGATTGAGACACTAGGCTTGTTCATGACCATAGGAGACTGTTGGCTTGTAGTAAACCCTCATGTATCTAGACAGCCGTGACCGTATAGCGAGGTGGAATCCATTTCAATATACGTAGCTGGCTATGTCTGCCCCCGCTCTCCAGTATTCTGGTTCTGGGGCGTGACAACAACTTATCTCTTTTATTGTTCTTAGCATGGCAACATGTGGATTCTCTTATAAGCATACTCAATGATCTACTGTCTTGTTATTAACATAGCATTCAATCAAAAACTCAGATTCTTATTAGGCGTAAGCGAATCAGCAAATGAGACTTCGTCCACTCACCCAGATCAATCGTCTTCTGTTGCAGAGCCAGCAATCTGATCTTTCTGTTTATCTAGTGCCTTCGCGGAGCGGGGCACTACAAGCCCCACGACGAATGCGAAGTTCCACACCATGTCGAGCAGCAACACCGGCCTGGAGTAGGCCCAGTCGCTCTGGCGCTCCTCCAGTTGCTCCGTGGCGGACGCGCACGATGAGCAACGGCTCGCGCATGATCCGACGAGCGTCGGCAGGCACTGGGTCTGGCGGCCGGCGGCGCCGGGAATGAGCGGGGACAAGTCGAGGGATTGGTTCACGGCGGACATGGCTAGGGTTTCGTTCAGCTCTTCTCGATCAAATTTGGGAGATTTCTATCCTTTCTTCTTTCTATTATTTCTTCTCATTGTTCATCTGCTGCTTATTCTTCTTCTTCATCTCTACTTCTTTTAGGTTTTTAGGGTTTAAGAATTGGAAGAGAGAGAATGAAAATTAGCAAATGAAGTGTTGATTGAGGGTTTGGGGGGAATGGGCTAGCCCCAAGCAAAATTGGGGCTGTCCTGAGTAAAAGTTTCACCAAACTGGGTTGTCCCCTAGTAAGGACTAGCTGCAATTTAGTTTTGGAGTGCCCTTAGAATTAGCCATAAAAGACCGGAGTCACCAACTGGAGAGCATATATGATGTCTCAATAATTCTGTGCCAATGCTATCCTAGGTGATTATGGCTTATCTATTTAAAATATATAGATAAACTCATGCTTTTGGTATACGTAATTATTTAGTTTCTTAAATAAAAGATATTAATATATTAAATAGAACTTTTGGTATTCATAATTATTAGTTTTTTCAAATAAAAGATATATTAGTATTTTGAACACATGAGTACATATTCACCTGAGACAACATTGGCACACGATTACATAGGGGTGAGCAATTTTCGGTTTTTAATTGAAATTGATCCGAACCGAATCGAATTAGTCACTCGGTTCGATTTTTAATATTACTATTTGGAACTCTTTTTTTTTTGAGAGACCCGACGATACGTACGGGACTTAGTGCACACTGCATTGTATGTTTGTTGGATCTACTGTCTCCAACTCCCACGAAATAAATGAAAGAAATAATACGTCCTCATGGCTCGATCCACTAATCTTCTGCCACCCAATCGGGATCTTATACCTCTCCTCGGTAACCACAAGAGCCACTCAAGTTCGGTATTTGGAACTCGGTTTTGAAATTCAAAATTTTGATTTTTACAGTTCAGTTTTTGAGTTTAAAATTTTGAACCTTAACCGAAAACTGAAATAAAATAGCAAATTACATATATATATATATATATATATATATATATATATATATATATATATATATATATATATATATATATATATATATATATATATATATATTTTTATATATATATATATATATATATATATATATATATGTTAAAGCCCGACCCAAATTGCTATTTGAGAATTACGTTAAAGTTATTTGAGATTTTTTTTAATATTTGTTATTTAAATAGGAATAATTTGCTAAAATATAAAGGTTCGACCCACTAGTCCATGAAATCGAACTAATCAAAAGTCGAACCGTTTTATTTCGGTTCGATTTTGTTCGATTTTCATAAAAACGATTCGATTTTTGATTCAGTTATCAAGTTTCAAGTTTTAAACATGCAAGAAATACATTTCGATTTTCATAAAAACGATTCGATTTTCGACTTAGTTTTTCGATTTAATTTCAGCTTGAATTACAGGTACGATAGATCCGCTCTCCACCAACTTCAAATTCAACCTCGCTCCTATAGTATATGTTGGACTTAAATATTCCTAGAAGAGCTTTGCTATGCCTACAACCAAATGCTTACAATCCCCTTTGAACTGCCACGTGTCGGACTTCGATTGGGGAGAGGGAAAGTGGTGGGGTCGGATGGAGTTCATGTAGCAGAAGGGTGAGAGGAGAGGTGGGACCTGGTGGGACTCATGTGTAGTTGTAAGAAAGTTGTAAGTCTTTGATTGTAGACTCGGCATTTTCCATTCCTGGAATGATGAGAGGAGAAAAAGGAAATACATATAGATGACCACCTTAAGGCTGTGTTTGGTAGAAAGGATGGAAAAGTGAAAGCAAGGAAAAAGATAAGGATTCATTTTTCTTCCATATGGAAAGGAAAGATCATTTCCTTCCTTTGTGTTTGGTAGCAAGGATGGAAAAGATAAGAGATGCATTTTCCTTTGTTTGGTATGAAAAAAAAAGTGGAAGAAAAGAAAGTAAAATATATAGGGTTTACCAATTCTACCCTCAACTAAAAATACTTATTTACCATTTGACTTCATAAATAATTTTTAAATAATACATTCATATGGGGGTATAATTGTTAATTAATACAAGCATCCATTTTTCCTTCACTTTTCCTTCCACTTTTGGGGGGATTGGATTTCTTAGGTTATGAGGGAAAAATAATCCCTCCACTTTTCCTTCCTTTCTATTTTCCTTCCATACCAAACAAGAGAAAATGAATCTTTTACTTCACTTTTCCCTCCTCTATTTTCCTTCCTCCCACTTTTTCCTCCTACGGGTGTGCTTGGTAGGAGGAAAAAATGGAAGGAAAGAAAATAGAAGAGGGAAAAGTGGAGTGAAAAACTCATTTTCTCTTGTTTGGTATGGAAGAAAAATAGGAAAAATTATTCATGAAGTCAAATGGTAAATAAGTGATATTAATTGAGGATAGAATTGGTAAACCCTATATTTTTTACTATCTTTCCTTCCACTTTTTCTTCCATACCAAACAAAGGAAAATGCATCCCTTATCTTTTTCATCCTTGCTACCAAACACAAAGGAAGGAAATGATTTTTCCTTTCCATAAAGAAGGAAAATAAATTCTACTCTTTTTCCTTCCTTCCACTTTTCCATCCTTCCTACACCAAACACAGCCTAAAAGTTAAAATTTAAAGATTTACTTAATATTTGGAAACATCATCAACATCGATATAAGCCAAGTATAAGTGCAAATTAACTCACGACTCTTGCTCTCCTCATAGAACAATGAAGCACATAAATGAAATTAATCCCCAACTTTCTGAACTGCTTGACGAGAGTCTCTCCTCATCTCGTCGAGAAATTATTTAATGAGCCGGACTTATCATGAGTCTTAATTCTCCTCCATTTAATGGTCTGAAAATTTGATGATGGGGAGGAGGATCAAGGTTGCCACTACAAGCATTCATTCATCAAGTCGAGATAAATCAAAGTTCGTAGCGAGTCTGGCTCACTGAATAAGATTTTCAGATATCCCCAAGTCATTTTTTTTCCTCCACTTAATGGTCTGAAAATTTGATGATGGGGAGGAGGATCAAGGTTGCCACTACAAGCATTCATTCATCAAGTCGAGATAAATCAAAGTTCGTAGCAAGTCTGGCTCACTGAATAAGATTTCCAGATATCCCCAAGTCATTTTTTTTCAGAACGCTCCCACCGAGAATCGAACTCCTGACCACTCGGACCGCATGCCACGCCACTACCACTAGACTAGAGAGTCATTGGCTATATATATATATATATATATATATATATATATATATGTATATATATATATATATATATTGCTTCTCCCATAACTCATAAGCCACAACCACAAAGGAGGATGCCTCACACATTGACTACTTTTTTTTTTTGAAGCAAGGGTAATTAGTTTTCGGAATCGCTCCCACTGAGATTCGAACTCCTGACCACTCGGACAGCATGCATCTCTCTTAACCACTAGGCTAGAGGTCATTTGCCACACCTTGACTACTTGATTATATATATATATATATATATATATATATATATATATATATATATATATATATATATATATATATATATAATCCAAATATTATGAATATTATTAATTTTTGTTGTTGTAACCCTTTCTTGGATAAATATTATTATTATTTATGGAATTAAAGAAAAGTCAATTACTCGGCAAATGACTAATACGTGCATACTTTTACATTAAAAATTGAACATGCAATGCCTGTATCGTGACATTTGGAATATATTCATCTATATCTATATTAGTATATAATACAAATATCAGAGGTGTCATTAATTATTGGGAAAATTTATGAAATGCCCAAAAACTAAAAAAGTTTCATGAAAAACCCACCGCTAAAAAAACTTTCATCGCGTGCCCAGAATTAGAGAAACTTATCCAAAGCGGGCTCCAAATGACCCTTTTATCCTTCTAATTTATTCAAAGCACCCGCGAAACATACTCTTCAAAAAAAAAGATTTCGATTCTTCATCTTCTTCGTTACGCTGCTCACTTTCTATTCTTCCTCTTCTTCGATACGCTGCTCACTTTCGAATCTAGGTTTTCTTCTCCAAAATCTTTCCATGTCAAAACGGAAGTCAAAACATCATTTTTTTGCGATTCTGAAATTTCGAAAGTCCGTCTAACGGACAATCTGTTACTTTCAGGCTCCTCGGAAATACGCTCGTTTTGCGACAAACCGGGCCTCGTTTCGATCTCCCAGTCAAAAGTTATGGCTTTCCAAACTTTCAACTCGCCATTCTCCGTGGTAAAATCACGGAGAATGGCCATTTCTAGTGTTAAAACGCAGGAGAATAGTCATTCTTCGTACTAAATGACGGAATAGCCATTCTCCGTACTAAATGACGGAGAATGGTCATTATCCGTGTCAAAACCACGGAGAATTGTCATTCTCCGTGGTAAAATTACGGAGAATGGTCATTCTCCGTGATATTAACACGGATAATAATCATTCTCCGTGATCTTTACACGGAGAATGGACATTCTCCGCCATTTTTTACAATGGAGAATAGTCATTCTCCGTCTTTTTCGACACGGAGAATGATCATTCTCCGTGATATTAACACGGAGAATGACCAATCTCGTGTTAACATGGAGGAGAATGGTCATTCTTCGTATTGAAAAAGACGGAGAATGAACATTCTTCGTGTTAAAACCACGGAGAATAGCTATTCTCCGTACTAAAATGACGGAGAATGGCCATTCTCCGTCACTTTACCACGGAGAATGGCATTCTCCGTGATATTAACACGGATAATAATCATTCTCCGTGATCTTTACACGGAGAATGGACATTCTTCGTCATTTTTTACAACGGAGAATGGTCATTCTCCGTCTTTTCCGACACGGAGAATGGTCATTCTCTGTGATATTAACACGGAGAATGACCAATCTCGTGTTAACATGGAGGAGAATGATCATTCTCCGTATTGAAAAAGACGGAGAATAACCATTCACCGTGTTAAAACCACGGAGAATAGCTATTATCCGTACTAAAATGACGGAGAATGGCCATTCTCCGTCACTTTACCACGGAGAATGGCATTCTCCGTGTTAAAACCCATAGAAAATTGTCATTCTCCGTGGTTTTTAACACGGAGAATGCCATTCTCCGTTGTTTTTAAAACGGAGAATAGTCATTCTCCGTCATTTTAGCACGGAGAATGATTATTCTCCGTGGTGGAGAATGGTCATTCTCCGTGGTTTTAACACGTAGAATTTTTTTTTTTTAGAAAATTTTTGTCAGGAATAAAGAGTTTCATTCTTCTTTCAAAACGATGATAATTCTTATGGAAAAGTAGAAGAAATATCTTCTCTCCACAATTGACCTAATCGTCGGAAAACTTCAAATATCTCCACGATGAAGATGATGATGATGGTGATGATGATGACGAGCGATGATCTGAGTTCGACTGAAGAAAAGTACACCGAACTACGAACGATCTTTGCGATCTCTGCTGAAGATGAGAGCAATGGAATTCAGATTCTCCGTGAAGAAGAAGACGAAAATCGCAATCCAGATCTGAGTTTTTTGAATTCAAATACATATAGATGACCAATTCGCGCGGAGGGGTAGCTTCGGTATTATAAAAATAGCAGTTTCCAGCGGGTGGCATCTAAAAGGGAATCTTGGAATATTTAACGTGAAAATACATAATTCTGGATATTTCATAAAACTCATCCAGCGGATGGGCATTTCATAAAAGTCCACCCCGAAATTGGGTTTCTCAACAATTTTCAGTTAATTATTTGGTGTAATACTTTATTGTCTAAAGATATAATTATTTAGGGATAAACAAGTTATTTATCCATCCACTAACTCAAACTTCGGTACTAATTTAAAACGGTAATAAATTTATATATATATATATATATATATATATATATATATATATGTTCCGTTAAACCCATGTTCTTCTTTCACTTAAAAAATGCACATGCAACTCGTATGCAATATCCTCTAGTAAATTCATGATAAGAATTAAGAAATCTATCTTTACATATAGATTATTCCATTTTAGGGAAATTTATGAAATGCCTAAAAAACAAAAAAGTTTTATGAAAAACCCACCGCGCAATAACATTTCATCACATGCCCAGAATTAGCAAAAAATATATAAAGAGGGTTCCGAATGACCTTTTTGTCCTTCCTTCTAATTTATTGAAATTATATCTACGAAACTACTCTTAAAAAACGTTTCGATACTTCATCTTCTTCCATATGCTGCTCACTTTCGAATTTAGGTTTTCTCCTCAAAAATCTTCAAAAACTCGTCGGAAAATTTTGGAAAGACCGAGACAAACGACAAAAGTGCTAAAACGGAGGTCCAAACATCATTTTTTTGCGATTCTAAAATTTTATAAGGCCGACAAACGATGAAGCTATTTATCTCAGGCTCCTTGAAGATACGCTCATTTTGCGACAAACAGGGCCTCGTTTCGACCTCCCAGTCAAAAGTTATGGCCCTCCAAAATTTCAACTGACCATAAAATGCAGGAAAATGGCCATTCTCCGTGTTAGAACACGAAGAATGTTAATTTCACATTAGAGTGGCCATTCTCCGTGTTAGTAACACGGAGAATGGTCATTCCAGTGTTAAAACGCAGGAGAAATGTCATTCTCCGTGTTAGAAACACGGAGAAATGTCATTCTCCGTGTTAATTTACACGGAGAATGGCCATTCCCAGTATTAAAACGTAGGAGAATGATCATTCTTCGTGTAATTTAGCACGGAGAATAATTTAGCACGGAGAATGCCATTCTTCGTGCTAAATTACACGGAGAATGGCATTCTCCGTGCTAAATTACACGGAGAATGGTCATTCTCCGTGTTAAATGACACGGAGAATGGTCATTCAAATGTTAAAACATAGGAGAATGCCAGAACACGGAGAATGCCATTCTCCGTTACACGGAGAATGACATTCTTCTTGTTAAAATGCAGAAGAATGACTATTCTTCGTGTTATATCGACGGAGAACAGTTCACAGAAACCTAATTTTTTATTTTTTTTGTTTTTTGGAAAGGAATTTGATATGAATAAAGATTCAATAGTTTTCGTTCTTCTTTCAAAACAATGCTAACTCTTATGGATAAGAAGAAGAAGATCTTCTATCCATAATTGACCTAATTGTCGGAAAAGAAGAAGAAGAAGAAGAAGAAGAAGAAGATCTTCTCTCCATAATTGACCTAATTGTCGGAAAAGAAGAAGAAGAAGAAGAAGAAGAAGAAGATGAAGATGAGCGATGATCGGAGTTCGACTGGAAAAAAAGCACGGTGAACTACGAACAATCTTTGCGATCTCTGCTGAAGATGAGAACAATGGAATTCAGATCTCTCGTGAAGAAGAAGAAGAAAAAAAAAAAGACGAGAATCGCAATTCAAATATGAGTTTGTGCGGAGGGGTAGTTATGGTATTAATTTTGTAAATACAGAGAATCTAAAAGAAATCTTGGAATACTTAACGTGGAAATATATAATTCTTGGCATTTCATAAAACCCATCCTGCGGGTGAATTTTTCATAAAAATCAACCCCGAAATTGGGTTTCTCAGCAATTTTCAGTAGATTATTCCATCTTTACTGATGTATATAGTCATAATTTATTTTTTGGTATATTAGGTTTGATAAATATATTAATAAGATGGAATAATCTATCAGAAGAGACAGATTCATAATTTAATCATCAAATATATTTTTTTGGTAATATTCAAATAGAAAACATTTTTTTTTTACCTGACCGAACACCCTTTGGACTAGTACTACAAGCCCTAATAGCAAATGCCAAAAGCTTTATTTATTTATCAAAGCTTTATTTAATAAAAAAAACTTTGTTTTTAAAACTCGGCTTTCAAAATTAAATCCAAAACTGACTTGTTAGCTTTGGTCCTTGTTGACCTCACCACACGAACCCTAGATGGAATGTTTTACATTGCCCCTCGTTAGAAACATAAAATAAAAACTGAAAATTTCGTTAAAAGAACAACAACTCCAGTAGGCATTGAATTCATGCCTTTTACATAGGAAGTGTAAGTGAAAACCAACTTTGCTAAATGAGTAATTCTACAAATTGTGTGAGCACTAATATTTTGAAATACTACCAAACGTTATATATATAAAAGACGAACAATTTTTGTGTGCCCCTCAAAATTTTGGGCTCTGGGCGGTTGTCCGATCTGTCCTGGGTCAGGACCGGCCCTTGGCCATCACAAACTGGCTCCCTTCGCAACTATAACACTAATCTCCATAACGTCTGTAAAAGTTCTGGCTTCGAAGAAAAAAAAAATTGTCCGTATATATCAATGTAACATTACAGGATACCACATTTCTGAAACTGTTTGCATACAAAGTTCTCAAAGTTTGTATTATCACAATATTCTAATGAAACTTTCATCTGTGTATATTTGTACAGCTGAGTGTATGTTTGTACACCTGATTTTCTTCTTAAACCAGTCATTTACGTAGAATCGGAGAATGGTTGCAACTGTAAGATCTTGATCTTTTAAATGATCATGTATGAATCTTGTAAGAACAGCCCCCGGAGAATCATTCTTGCTTCATGTGAATTTGCGAGGACGCTTAATTTACCGAAAAATATTGAGGAAAGTATCTTGATAGAAGGATGTGCTTCATCTTCATAATTAAAGGGAAGATGGCATAGCAAGGTATGTGCATCAATGCCACCACCAGATACCTGTATACCGAAAATGAAATGTCTTGAGATTCTTCGGGTTGGATCTTTTATGAGTTTTCTTCGACACGGTACACTATTGAACTTTAGAAATTGATTACTATTCCAAAATTTTAGAGCAGATATTATGAAGCTAGAAATTCTTGAAAGTCTAGAAAGTCCTAATAGTTTAAGCCTACATTTTGGTCATGAGAGTCAAGGCAACCAACAGATTTGGTCATGAGCAAAGGAGCTAGCAATCAGCACAAGTAGTGTGACTAACAAGATCAACATAGTGAAGAAAATTAAAAATATACACCCATATATTTGTACAAATTACCATTGGGAAAGAAATTAATTATACAAATTGTCGAAACAATGTGGTGATTGATCTGTTAGATGTAGGTATTGATGTTATATTTCATCTGTCAAAATAGGTATATGTTTCTGAAAGTGTACAACTAAGTATTTCACTCCAATAAAACTTTACACTAAACATGGTAAATTTTTGTCATGAAGAACTACAACCATAACATAAAATGTAGACAGTCTTGCTGAGAAAAATAGAAGAATACCATATTGGAGCTCGAGGAGAGGACAAGTCAAGGAATGGGTACGGCCACCTGCAGAAAATAATTTTAGGTAGATCAAATGCAACGTCCAAAAAGAACTCAATACGCTAAGAATCAAAATAACAATATGGAGCTCAAAATTACCAAATCGATGTACAAGCATGGACGATCCACTGAAAAATGACAAATCCTGACGTCCACAGTAGAAAGTATGAAATACGAAACCAGGGAAACCGCTGGATAAAAAAAACACGCAAAAGGAGTATTACATCTATTAAAGAAAATAATCAGCAATCTTACAAAATAACTTGATGAAATGTGTTTACGAATGGAAAAAAGAAACTCACCAAATTATTCAATGCAGTATCTCCAAGGAGGAGGATGGCATTTACTGAGTGCATACCGATCAATATCTGCAAAATATGTCAAACAAATTCGTCATGGAGTTCGTCTACAAAATATAGATTATACCAATTGGTTCCTAAAATCAAAATACTTACAGGATTAAGATCATAATCTTTTCTAGCAAGAAAAGGGAAGATGATAAACCAGAAGACACAATCCGTGAGCATCACCGCACCTGCATTGGTCTGCGAACAACAACAAACAGGCAAGTCAGATGAATTGAACATAAAGTTAATTATAAATTTAAGGTGATTGAAAATAGGATGGTTCATGTGCAAGTTCTTTGTGCATTGTACTAACACTTGGTTGTGTAGAGATTTTAAGTGATTATTATTGGAATAGATACTACATATATATAGGAGAGGCTAGTCTCCTCTCCTATCATTCTAGGCAATGTGGGACTAAAGTCCAATAACACTTAACACATACATCAACACTCCCCCTCAAGATGGACGAAAGATATTCACTAAATCTATCTTGTCACATCCTCTCATCATGCTGATAGAACTAAGCCCCTTTGTCAGTCCGTCTGCTACCTGATCTTTGGTTGGAACGTAGCTCAGCTCTAGTACTCCTTTCTCCAGCTTTTCTTTGATGAAGAATCTGTCAATCTCGATATGCTTGGTCCTGTCATGCTGCACTGGATTGTTGGCAATACTAATAGCTGACTGGTTGTTACACCATAGCTTCATCTTGGCTCCCTGGTCCAGCTTTAACTCCGTCAGCATATTCTTCAACCACAATAGTTCTGTGACTCCCAAGGCCATAGCTCTATACTCTGCTTCAGCTGTTGATCTGGCCACCACTGACTGCTTCTTACTCCTCCACGAGACCAAGTTGCTTCCTACAAATATGCAGTAGCCCGATGTGGATATCCTGTCGTCAGCATAGCTAGCCCAGTCAGAATCACAATAGCCCTCGATGCTTACATGATTATTTCTTCGGAAGATCAGTCCCTTCCCGGAGGCTCCCTTCAAGTACCTCAGAATCTGGTATACTGTGTCCATATGACCCTTCCGGGGGTCATGCATATAGCGGCTCACTACACTGACCGCAAAGCTGATATCAGGTCGAGTGTGGCTCAAGTAAATCAACTTGCCCACCAATCTCTGATATCTATCCCGGTCAACTGGTTCTCCAGCTTCAGCATCCAGTTTGAACTTCTGGTCTATCGGTGTCGTAGCTGGTTTGCATCCTATCATCCTCGTTTCCGTAAGCAGGTCCAGTGCGTACTTCCTTTGAGAAAAAACGATTCCCTCATTATCTCGAGCAATCTCAATCCCAAGGAAGTATCGAAGAGGGCCAAGATCTTTCACCTCGAACTCCTTGACAAGCTTTCTTTTGAGTTGGGCAATCTCCTGCTCATCATCGCCTGTGATAATCATATCATCTACATATACCGCAAGCATGGTGATGTGGCCTCCACTTCGTCTGAAGAAGACAGTGTGATCAGCATTGATCTGCTGATATTCCATCCCTATTATTGCTCTCCTGAACCTGTTAAACCATGCTCGAGGAGACTGCTTCAGTCCATAGAGGGACTTCTTCAGTCTGCAGACCTTGTCTTCTGTCTGTTTGGTGTCGAATCCTGGTGGTATCTCCATGTACACCTCCTCCACTAGATCCCCATGAAGAAATGCATTCTTCACATCCAGTTGGTGTAGCTTCCACCCTCCATTGGCTGCCAGAGAGATCAAGGTCCTGACAATGCTCATCTTCGCCACTGGTGCAAAGGTTTCGTCATAGTCGATGTCGTACGTCTGACTGTATCCTTTTGTCACCAGTCGAGCTTTATAGCTCTCAACCTGTCCATCTGGGTTTTATTTCACATTAAAAACCCATTTGCATCCGACTGCTCTTTTCTCTTCTGGCAGTCTCACCAGCTCCCTCTTCTCAAGAGCTCCCAACTCCTCATGCATTGCCGCTTTCCACTTTGGATCGTTCTTGGCAACCTGCCAATTGTTAGGTACAGTAATACTATCCAAAGATGCTATAAATGCTCCATGAGAAGAAGAGATGATCATAAGTAACAAACTTAGCAAGGTTCCAACCATATCTGTCCGGAGAATTTTCCGCATTACTGCGAGTAGTCCTTCGTGTAGGTAGTGGTATGGGAGAAGTAGGAGGAATTATATCACCTGAGGAGGGTGGTGGTGTAGATGAGGAGGATGGCGGTGTAGGTGTCTCAGGAGTTGGGACAGACGCAGACAGGGGACTTAGCACTGGCACTGTAGGTACTGGTCCTGCAGTTTGTTTTTCTCTCCTGCTGTAGGTAAGTAACTCCCCCTGAGCCGTAGGCCTGATACTTCTTATCTCCTCTCCCTGTTCTGCTTCACCTTCATGTTTCTCCTCAACCGTGCCTCTATGCCATACTTGTAGATCGGTTACCACCAAGTTCTCCATCTTCCCCTCTCGCCTTATACTGGTAGTATTAGGCGTGTTGTGCGAAGTTCCCTCCTGGCGATAATATGGCTCATGCTCTCGGAAGTGGACATCCATACTAACGAACTTCTTCTTCTCTACTGGACTCCAGCATACATATCCCTTCTGAGTCGCTGAGTAGCCCACGAAGATGCACTTGACTGCTCTGGGGTCAAGTTTTCCAACTGATGGTCTGTTGTCTTTCACAAAGCACACACACCCGAATACCTTTAGTGGGAGTATCACACTATTATTGCCTTGTAATACTTCGCATGGGAACTTCCATCCCAGGACTTTTGAAGGCATCCTGTTGATAAGTTGAGCTGCTGTCAATACTGCATGTCCCCATAGATTTTGTGGGATATTCATGTCGATCATCATACTTCTTGCGGTCTCTAGAAGGTGTCGGTTCTTCCTTTCTGCTACTCCATTTTGTGCTGGTGTGTATGCACAGCTGGTCTGGTGCTGTATTTCGTGTGCTGACAGGTACTCTGCAAGTGTTCTGTTGGTGTACTCCGTTCCATTGTCAGACCTCAGTACCTTCACTACTGCATTGTACTGAGTCTGGACATGTTTATGGAAGTCCCGAAAGCAAGCAAATACTTCACTCTTATTTTTTATCAGATACAGCCAGGTGACACGAGATGCACAATCAATAAAGGAGGCAAAGTACTTATATCCATTCATAGTGTTAGTAGCACATGGATCCCAAACATCAGAATGTACTACCTCAAAAACAAGAGAACTCTTATGACCAGTACCAACATATGAGCTTCTAGTAAGCTTTCCTAACTCGCATGCATCACATACTAATTTCTGTTTATTTGATTTTGCATACATCTCTGGATACAACTTACTTAGAGTATCAAAAGAATAATGTCTCATCCTCCTATAATGAAGTATCAAAGTATCTTCAGTCCTCTGCTGCAGCTCTCCCATTCCAGCCTTCTCTGCCATAGATATCAATGCTGAGTCCAGTCCTTCCCGATCTAGGTACCACAGTCCCTCATGCCAGGTGTCAATCCCAAGTCTTCGTCCCGTCCCTTTCTCCTGGAAGATCACCTTAGGAATATCAAAAGAAACAGTGCATTTTAGTTGGAGAATTATAGAACTAATAGACAAGAGACTGATTGGAAATGATGGAGCATGTAACACATTGGATAATCTTACTGAAACTGTACAATTAACAGTACCCTTACCGACCACTGGTTGGAAAGTGTCATCTGCAGTCTGAATGGTGTCTGCTGGTGCTAGGTGAGTGTATGAAGAAAACTCACTAGCGTTTCCGGTCACATGCCGAGATGCTCCTGAGTCGATAATCCAGTCTGACGTTTTAAGGGAAGACATAGATGCAAGAGCGAGTGACTCGTCAGTACCTTCTGATGGATGAGCATACATAGCGGCGTTGCCTCCGAAGAATGGGGTGGATGTCTCCTTTGCTCCGCTCCTCCTGTCTTCTTCGGTCGACGCTCTCTGCTTTCTCTCCAGCAGGTCCAGCAGTGTCTGATCCTCCTCAGTAAAGGTGCCACCAGCTCCTCCATTCCCTTCTGCCACCAGCAAGTTTGTCCGATAGCCTCCTCGGACGCCTCGTCGGCCTCCTCGACCACGTCCACGTCCAATATATTCTCGTCCTCGTCCACCACCTGAGTCTCCCTCCTTAGGTGGTTTGGTACAAGCATATCGATGATGGCCCATCTCTCCGCAGTTGTAGCATTGCCGATTGTGTTGTCAGAGCTCTCCCTTGGATCCTGTGTCGCCCGAGCTAGCAGCTGCTAGTGCTGACTTTACTTCGGGGGGACCACCTGTCCCTGTCTGTAATCTGATCCGCGTCTCCTCCTGGATCATGGCTGAGATAGCCTCCTCGAGACTAGGGATCTCTGGTTGGACGAGGAGTAAGGCTGTCCTCTGTGCAAATGCTGCAGTCAGTCCTTTGAAGAATTTTATCGTCCTCTCCTGCAGACACACATTTCTCTCCTTGCACTTCGGGTCCCCGCAGCTTGTCCGTTTCGAGGAGTGATCATAATCCAGCCAGAGACGCTCCAACTCCGTAGCGTACTCCTGCACCGTCTTCTCCCCTTGTACGGTGTCATCGATCTCCCCTTTTATCTGGAAGATCTGTAGGTTGTTTTCCACGCCATCATAGGTTCTCCTCAACTTCTCCCATACGTCTTTCACCATCTCAATGCCATCTACTGTGGAAGCAATAGACTGGACTATGGAATTGAGAAGCCAGATGTAAATCACCATATGAGTGGATTTTCACTCGTCGCGTCCTGTCGAGCCCTCTTTCGGCTGTCTTCTCGTCCGTCAAGAATCCCTCTAGGTTCTTTCCTGCAAGGGTTCTTCTCACCCGTCGTGACCAACTCAGATAGGCGGCTGGTCCATCCAACTTCAGATCGATGGAGGGTAGTTCCAACTTTGGCGGCGCTCGTGTCGTGCTATCACCAGCCGACACCTTTTGTCAACCCCTTGACCAAATTTTTCGAATTTGTGAAATTGAAATTCATTTTTATTTGTCTCATATTTTTTGTCATTGTCTTACATATATAAATTGATATGATTTATAGATTTATTACACTTTATATGCAATAAGAGGACCCAAAGGGAAATAACATAAAGGGCAGGGACCTATATGAAATTGGCTTAATTCAAATTCCCTTTTAAACCGCAACCTCAGCCTTTGAATACGAATTCAATTTGAATTAGAACAAACAGATCAATTAGAATCCTGCGAATCCTATCTCTCCATCAACCCAGGTTTATCAACTTCATCAACGTCGTCACATCGTCAGCATCCAGCTTCTTGAGGATCGCCTCCATCGATGCTTCTTTTCGATCACGTCACACTTGCTCTACGACTCACGCTTGTCCTCGTCGTCCTCTCCTAAATTCGAATATGTCTAGTTTTATCGGATCTAGGCATCATCGGCATCTCCTTAAGAATCTCATATGAGATAAATCTTCAAGAACGATTTTAGGCTTCCCTACACTGTAGGTGCCACAGATGAAATAAATCTCAAGTCTAGGCTTACCTACACCGTAGGTGCCACAGATGAGATAAATCTCAAGTTTATGCTTACCTACACAGTAGAAGCCCTAAAAGTGGTGTGGACGGAGGCACCCACGGCAGCAGCAGCGGCAGTAGCAGCCGCAGCAGCGGCTCAGCGACGGCTGCAGCGGCAGCGGGAGCAGCGCAGCAGTGGCAGCGGCACAGCCGCAGCGGCAGCGGCCCAGCAGCGGCAGCAGCGACTGCAGCGGCCGCGGGAGCAGCGGCGCAGTAGCTGCAGCGGCGGCGTGGGGGGGGGGAAGGGAGGGCGAGGTTAGGGGTAGGATTTGTGTGGAAAGGGTGGCTCTGACGGTATTCTAAGCAAGTTTAGGCTCTGATACCATGTAGAGATTTTAAGTGATTATTATTGGAATAGAGACTACATATATATAGGAGAGCCTAGTCTCCTCTCCTATCATTCTAGGCAATGTGGGACTAAAGTCCAATAACACTTAACACATACATCAACAGGTTGGTACTAGCTCAATTAACAAATATCGTGTCCGTGTCAAACACATATCAGACAAGGCTCCAAAATACACACCGACATGCCAACATCATTGTTTTTCCCGTATCATCTCATATAGTATTCATATTCGTGCAGCATAGACTTCCAGTGACAAGTGTTCTCGAGATTCATCTTCAATCAACATCCTATATTTTATATAAACTATTAAAGAATGCTTCACAACATTGTATCATCTAATCATCTTATAAGTCTCCATGATGCATAAATACTGGCAAAGCTGACTTATGGTCCTTTCTACACTTAATGATCCAATATAAAGCATTGATGACACCTTCAGTGCAGACCTGTGTTGCACAACATGTGAAGATAGTGTTCGTATCTGTATCCGTGCAATATAGGTGACTATATTGTACCTAACTGAAAATTTCCATATCCCGTATATGTATTGTGTCCTTATCAATATCTGTGTACTTATTTGAGCAACGTAGGAATTGCCACTAGTGTCTGTGGGCGCATCTCTGCTTCACTCCCTTATGTACAAATTCCTGCAAGTCCATCCTGACCAAGCTACACAATGACTCGACTCCAGTAATATATACATCTTGAATCTCTGTAAATGTGTGTAAGAAAATTTAAATGATGCACCATGACTTTCCCAGTGGCTAAGCATTCCAGCTCACAAACTCACAAACATCACGACATCTTTCTAAGACAGGTTTGTTTGAAACTATTTGATATTTATTCATTGGCATGTTTATCCTTCTCTTTGCTAGAATGAAACTGGTTATACTCGACACCATCATAAATGCGTATCATTTCCAGTATCTTGACTTCAACAAACGATTTGCATATTCCCATAGTTTGCACTTTGCACCAGCAACTTTCGTATCTTACTTCACCGGTGCCTAATAATTGCATTTATGAAGCCATATCCTCTTGCTTGCTGAAATGTTCTTAAAGGAAGGAGGGACTTTTGTCTCGCCTTTCAAATTCAACGAGTAAAGCCATTCAGAACCGGTCCTTTCTGGATTCAATACAAAGCATATTCCTTATCCTTTAATTTCTATGAGAATGATGTCAGACACACAGTAAACAGACTTGTATGAGAAAAAGATTTCCAGTTATGACAATATAGGGTCAAAAGAAATAACTGAACCGACATGTTTCTAAATTCTTTTGTTTAAATGTTTCTAGCTGTTGGGCTCTATAGGTGGTCTGACTCATTACATGAGCTGACCATCTATCTTGCATGAACACGAACATGGATAAGGACACGATATAGAGTCGTATTGAAAATGTTATAACCTTATTCTTGGAGCTAAATTAGTTACTGTTATAACCTTATTGGAGCCATATGACGGAAAATGTCAACACACGGTAGAAAAAAAAAAAAACCAGTAGCCTCCATTTGAAAAGAATATAGTAGACTGCCCAAGTTATTCATCCCAATCCATTAACTAGTTCAAGTACCATATATAGGGATTTAACAGATATTTGTGATCATATAAGTTCATAACTCTTGAAAGTCTCCATATTGAAGTCACTACGAAAATGACTCTTTATAAGAAATACAAAGTATGGGGAAAAAATGCATTAGGAACAACTCCTAGGAGATGAGCCTGTATAAACTAAAGCCTGTACGGGACATGATCGCTTGCTCCTTCTCCAAAGAGGAAACAATGTCAACCATAGACAAAGTACCTTCAATATTGAACCAGAGCGAGTAAATGTTGAAAATTTAGTTCTAACTTTCCGGTGTGGTGTGATCTCCGTGAAAGTTGTCAATGCAACGACTTGCATACCCAGAATAGTCTGGGGGCAGGGTGGTGGGAGTGGGATGCATAGTCAGGTTGGGTTGTCCTATCCCGAAATAATTTTGGTTGCCTCTTGGTCCTTATTGTGAGCCAGTCCTAGTGGTCATCCTTGACCCTGAACCTTTGGTGGGATCATGTTGAGGCTGGGGGTTGCCCTAGCAGAGGGGGGTTGCCCAAGCCCCAAGTCTTGTCTGGCTTACCCTAGGGCCGGCCCTGTGCATAGTTATCATTATGTGTCTTTTGCTGAGGATGGAAAGTGAATATCCCTCAGAACTCAGGGTATATGTAATTTACTGAAAAGGAAGCGTAGATATTACCTGATAAATGATTTGGAAAGCATAACCCCAGAATTCAGCAACTTTCCGAACATTATATTCTTCACGGGAAACAGCAGAAACTTCTCGAATAATATCTTCTTCGTGGGAATCAGAGTTCTTTGTCCTGCCATTTTCATCTGCATTCCCATTTGTAGGAGCGACGTTGCTTTCGTTTGCATTTGTAGGGGAAGCATATGTGCCACACTCGGTATCTGACCTGATACGAGTATCTCTCTGACCTCCCATCATACCAAGGTATTGAAGGCACCCATAAGAGGAAAGCAATGACCCAAGCTGAAAGATGTGTTAATTTTGGTAAATCAAATGCACATATCACTGATAGATAGATGTTTCCATAGCAGACGAAAGAAATGGAGGAACAAGACGAGAAAAAACATCTTATTGTGTCGTAAACACAAGTAAAACACTAGTCTCATGGACCCGAAAAAAAATGAAAATTCCGACCATGATTAATGAAAATTGTGAAGATTATTGATTAGGAAATTTGGAAAAGCAAAATGACATACCGCGAAATAAATGGTAAGCAGCATAAACGTCCACCTGTCAAACATCCGAAGACATCACAAAAGGATCCAGTGAAAAAAAAAATTGGTAAGTAGAAAGGGTGCAAAGGATTATATGAATTTTGCTTTCTGTCAAATATATAAGAAGTACAAATTTGCTTCAAATTTTGAAAAAATAATAATAATCTTACTAGTTTATGGTATGGCTCGAAGTGTAAATAAGCAAGTAATAGCGGATATAGGCGTTTTATGGGGTGATGATCATTGAATGATGAAACCAAATAACGAAAGATTTCGTTACTTTCAAAAGACTATATATACGAAGCAACTATTAGTACTTCAAAAAACATTCCCAGCTGACTGATATTTCAGTATCTAGAAACATAATGGAGACAGATTTATAGACATTCATTATAAAGATGTCGATGCATGGAAAGCTTTCCGCACACACTTCAAACTCTGTGATGTGTGTTTATACTCTCTTATCTTGCACGAATATAGACACAGATACGAATAATGACACGATACAGATATGAGTAGGAGATACTGAGATTTTCAAATAGGTTATATGTATGTAGTCCCCTATGTTGCACAAATACGAACATGGATATAGGTAAGGACACGATACGGATACAGACATCATTTTTCCATGTCCATGCAACATAGATAGTCTCGCATCAACCCCTAAACATTTTTCCAGGGAAAGTTGGGAAAAGCCACCATGTTCTTTCATAAGGTAACGGGAAAAAAAAACACTATAACCAATCTTCAAAATTGGCAAAGCCTTAATATCTCAATATCAATCTCTGAATTGGCAAATAACCCCAGCAGCCCCACAATCTAGAATTTGGGAAGATTAAAAGTCTTAATATGATTCAGCTATCAGTATCGATTGAAATCATCAGCTTCGACCAAGATGCAGCTGGAGTGGTACTACTAAGAATAGAATGTTAAGGCAGAAGTAACACGACAATAGCTATAAAATCGGGACTAAACGTTACTCAACAAGACGTAAATTGACAAATATTTCAGGGTTTGAACCTGGTATCTCTGGTTCCTCTAATTTCCTCTTTTGACCAATGTTTTTAAGTTCCTTCTCTAAGAATTATAGAAAACTTACCAAATGGTTTAACATTAAGATAGTAAGGAATTGAGTATGAAACACAAATCAAATCCAGTGCACCTGTCCTGACTTCTAGACGAGCATCGATACATAATCATTCAAAGAACATCATAATCAACAAAAAAAAAAACAAAAAAAAAAAAACCAACATTTCTTATACAATCCAGAAGCAGTAAAAAAGAAAGTGGCGTTCGCTTACTGAGTGTAGTAGTAAAATATGTCACCTCCCTCCGCAACAGCATTGAGGAGGAGCAGAGCCAGGAGCACGAAGAACGACACGACACGAAAACCCAGCAGCCAAGCAGGATGAACGACTTTAAGACAAGTCCTCCACGATTCGTCGTCGTACAAAGTACCAGTCAATCCCTGCCGGCTATCTCTCTCTGTCCTCCCCCTGCCACGGCCTTCGTATCTCCATATCAAGACGGAGGACACGATCACGCAAGCCAGTACCCAGACCGAGCACAACAGAAATCTCCAGTTCAACCAATAGTGAGGGTTGTTGGTATCAGCAGTCATGACTGGATGCCAAGAGCGCGCAGAACTTCCTGTTGTGAAATGCATGGAGAATTATATTTCTTCACTCACTCTTTTTTCTTTCTTCTTCTTTTAGCTCCAGATATAAGTACTACATCAAAATAACTCCACCAATGAAAGAATGGTTGAATGAAGAACTTAAGTGAACTAGAAAGAAAAAAAAAAAAAAAAATTATAGAAAAAAAGAACAGAAAAGAATTTAGTCCCATATGATCAAACAAGTAATTAACCTGATTCAAAACCAAGTAAAAGAAACATCAACAACATTTCTAACAGAGCACAACCTGCTCTGGTGACAACATTTGGTTGCATGACATAACTACAAGCGTCAAACAAAGAAGAAAATTAGAATTATGGAATGACCAACATTTGAAAAAACATCAGTACATAGTTTACTATGATGGGTTTTTTTTTTAAAAATTTAATTTAAGCAAAGATGGTTAGCTTTGGAAGGGTTTTTTTTTCAGGCAAGGAATAAACAAATACAAATGAATGTAGTAATTAATTTACAGTTTGCAACATCAAGATTCAAGCTATGGAGGGGTTTGGATACTTACTGCACCAAAATACCAGATGCTTTGTTTCTTTCAGGCTAAGTGTTTGGAGTTGGAGGGAACCTTAGGCTCAGGAAAGAGAGGTTCCTTGTAATATAAGAAGGGTGCTATTTCTACTGACTGTTGCTTTCAGAATAAGCACCTTTCTTTTTTTCCTTTTCCTTTTTTGCTTTATGGTCAAATTCTCTTCTTCTTCTGATGAGAACCAAATAATTATTTGAGTTTTTCTGTCTTTATTTTGTTACTTTCTTTTTTTAACAGACTCAAGTCCTTTTCAGTGCTTGGATGTTGTGCTGGCTGCACAGATCTATATTGGACCATTGATTAGATTTTGTTGTTTGAGAGTTTGACTATAGTCATTAGTGGGATGATTGGATATGGATTAATTGTGATTGATGAATGTTGAGGTAAGTGTGGGAATTTTTTAACCTTGATAGTTTACCCTAACCTTTTACCAATGTTTTGCTCAATATTTGGGTGAGGTATAAGTGGGTTGATCTGTCTAACCCCAATAATGCTAAGAGGACACCAAAATCTGACCATATGATATGACAGTCTATGTGTTGGTAACATTAATGTCGTTGTCTCACACATGATCAAAGCGTGAACTGTCAAATCATGCGATCAGCAAAATATGATCAGATTTTGGTGTCTTCTAACAGTACTAAAACGATCAGATATATGGGTTTGAGACGGTGCCTCGTTTGATTCGACACGACATGTGTTTTGTAGTTAGGTTGGACCCGTGCTCTTTGATCGATGACTTAAGTGGTCGTAATCCGATTCGTCTACATTCAACCAAAACAAACTTGATTTGCCTATCGACACCTTAATGCTTACTTTTTTTGAGGTGCAATAAATGTAGATTTACTAGTTGGTTTGGTTCATGAATATTTTAAAACGTTCCTTATATTAAGGGGTCACTTTAAGATTCGTCGGCCCAATTGTCGCGATATTACATATACTTTGCCTATAACTTTGTTTAATATTTTAGTTATATCTATTTTTTTTTCTTTCTTGTTGAAAATTGTCACCTCGTTTAGCCCTACCTAATACTCCCTTTAAAATAAATCGAAAGATTGGTTGGGTCGGTCCAGGTTTAGCCGTTTTGAATTAGCTATAAATTTTACTAGTTCTTGGGACCGTCTCTCAATTGCGAGAATGTTATTAAAAATTAATTCTATGTTTCGACGCTTCGACGGCACATAATAGTACGATATTCTAAATACCGAAAAATAAGAAACCTACCAAGACAAATAAGCATATATGTTTATTCTCAACATTGAAATAACTAAAACGTTCCTTGTGTGACAAGAACACGCAATTCATAATTTTGGGCTATAGCAAGTTAATATAGGGCCAATTTAGCCAGCTAGAATAAGTTTTGTCACTTGGGAGGCTACAAAAAATTGCAGCTGTGTGAGAGATTTATTTGGAGAGGGGTGGGGCTGCAAAGGACCCCAAAAAGATTTCCTGTCGGTGTGTGATTTTTGTCACCAATAAAGCAATGATGCTCACGAAAAGCATCGTGTAGATGGGTAACGGGTCCGATAACCCGATAACCCGATTGATGGGTCTCTCTCGGATCCAGTCCAACAATAATTGGAGGGATGCAACAGTACCAACAGTAGATTTGCATGATTGTGGACAAATTCCACTCCTTTCTTTTTTGAGAATTTTTGACTTGCCCCCCACTTTGTTTACCCGAATTAAGGGTGCACCCCACTGTTTTGCATTAATGTACATCACCCCCCACATTGGACCGATTTCGTCAGAAATATTTTTTGTGGACCAAATTGCCCTCGTCTTTTTCCTTTCTCTTTCCTCTAACCCACCTCCCTACCCCACCCCACCCCCACCTCCCATGCGGCCACCGTCGCCGCTCCCCCCTCCCTGCCTCCGCTCCCTACCTCCGCCACCGCCACCGCCAGCCTCTGCGCCTCCGCTCCCCTCCTCCGCCACCGCCCCCTCCCCCCTCCCCGCCTCCGCTCCCCCCTCCGCCACTGCCCCCTCCCTCTGCCTCCCTCCGCTCCGCCTCCCTCCGCTCCCCCTCCCCTCCCCGCAGCCGCAGCATTAGCAGCAGCAGCGACAGCAACAGCAGCCGCGGCGGCAGCAACAGCGGCGGCGTCGGCAGCAGCAGCGACTTGGGCGGCAGCAGCGGGGGCGGCAGCAGCGGCAAGCGGCGAAGGCGGCGTTGCGGGGGCGGCGGCCGCGGGGGTGCGGTGGCCGCCGGGGGGGAGGGGGGGAGAGGAACAAGAAAATAGGAAGGGTATTTTGGTCCAATTTTTTGGTCAAAACGTTTGACCGTTAATTTTTGACGGAATCCGTCAAATGTGGGGGGTGATGTACATAAATGCAAAACAGTGGGGTGCACCCTTAATTCGGACAAACAAAGTGGGGGGCAAGTCAAAAAATCTCTTCTTTTTTCAGGTTCACAAGGGGATTGTTTGTTGGACAAGAAAGATGTCACAGAATGTCGCTCGTTTCTGGGTATCTGCAAGTTGTGCGATCACATATGGCCTCAAAAAAAGTCTAGAATTTCTATTTTTAGATTTAGGAGTCCCTAATTTTTAGAATCCGTACTAAAGGAGCCTTAGAATGTCAGAAACAAGACCAATTTTATTAGAGTGGTTTAAAAAAACTATTTTTTTTAGTATTTGTACAGAATCTTTAGAATGTCAGAAACGATAGTGATGTTATTTAAATAACAAAATAAGAATACGAGGACAAGGAACATAATATGGTGAGAAGCAACAAAATTTATAACAAGAGGGGCAACTATAGTCTATGATTGAAATATATTTTCAGAATAAATATGTTTGCCTTGAAATATTTGCTCAAACGTGTGATTCATTAAACGGGCGCTTCTAGAATGCTAGAAAAGTTAAAATTTGAGCAAATGGACACCCAAAGACTTAATAGTTTGTACATAACATATCGTATATTTGAATGTATAAATATTTTACAACTTTTGCTATTGTAAGTGGTATTGCAGCCACTTTAGCTGTAATAAAAGCTGAAAGAAAGGTGTTTATTGTAACTTTTGTTGCCGTAAAATTCACCCAACCAAGGGCAGAACCACCTTAGGGGCTGAGGTGGGCTACAGCCCACCAGAAAGAAAAATTCATAAACCTTGGCCCACCTCAACCCAATCTAGTCCAACCCAGTTCAAATTTCTAGTTCCGTCCGCGTACCCAATATTGAGATTGATGGGCAAGTGTCGCAACACCAACCTTACAGCAACAACAATTACAGCCAACCAAACGACCCCCTAAACTAACTAAACGAGAAGAGAGATGTGATGATGATGGAGAAGAAGAAGAGGGGAGATTGGGTTACCTTCAATTGTTGGACAGCAAAATGCAGTAGCTGTGATGATGATGATGAAGAAGAAGAAGAGGGATGAATAGCTTGATTGCTAAAAAAGTGTGATCAAGTACTGTAGTAGCTTAGCTAGTAACAGCATTTTAGCAGTGGCACTCTCTCTCTCTCTCTCTCTCTCTCTCTCTATATATATATATATATATATATATATATATATAAAACCATAGAAAGCACATTGATATAGGTGCTAAATCTTGTGAACGTCTTTGGATAAAAGTGTTGCCTCACCCCATCTCATCCATATGAAATGTGTGAGTGACACAGACATGGGTAGACCCCTTCTCCTCTCCTTCTCTCAACTCCCCAGGTACCATAACACACTTTTCACACCAGATTTTCATCATGATATCATAATCATCATGTTCTTCATTTCAGTGTCTATGACAGGTGGGCCATGATATAAGATTGGAGAATGACACTTTTGGAACATGAAAGTTCCACGCCTCGAAGAATATATAAGCTACTGATATATTAGAGAGTGATATATGATGCATACAGCAGCTCACAAGGAACATGAAAATGAGCTCCAGGAAGAGAAATATGTCAGTTTTGGCCCACTAAATAAATAGAACAAAAAATCAAGCAGCTATACACCAGTTTTGATTATTGCAGCTAAATATTTTACAACATTCCTGTTTGCAGAAAAGGTTACACAAAAAGCCACATTTAATTACACATTATACATACCACCATCAAAGGTTACTGATACATGGAAGACAAACTGGCCACTCATAGTATCATAGCAACCTATCCAGTATAAAGACAGCATCATTCCTGTCACAAGTTTCCTAATAAAAATCTGAACAAATGCTGGATTTTTTTTTTTTCCTTTAACCCAGCAAAAATAGGTGCTTCCCCACAAAGAAGAACGTGGATGGTCCCTCGCAAAGACGATCCCCAGAAGATTCATGTCTTTCTAAGCGAGGCCATCGGTATCATCTCCAAGGATGGCAAGGGAGAACGGGGCAATGGCGACGTTGAAGGTGGGTGCACCCACCTTATCGATATGCTTCATCTCAAAATCACCTTCCTGCATAGATCAAAACTATAATGAAATATATATATAACAAAAAAGAAGATTATTCCTTAACGAAAGGCAAAAGATCCATCTTTTTTCTGATCATGTATTATGTAGTGAGGGAGAAGTGACAAGTTTAATCATAATATGGAAAGAAAGAAAAAAACGATGACAATTTCGACATTTTTATAGTTAACTAGTGCAATCAAAGGGTATTATGCATATTGAGGTTCGAGGCTTGTGCCAGTTGGTTTGCACATCACTGTCAACACTGGATTGCTGGTCTACTCAAAAAAACATTGAGGTTAGTTTCTCCAAAACATTGAGGTTCTGATCAAGCTAGCAAAACAAAGCACATCAAAGTGTTGAATTTACAAGAGTTTCAAGCTTACCATTCTACCATTCGGTGTTCTTAAAGGACATGCGGATGAATACTCAAATCCAGTCTTAGGATGAATAACAGGCTGTTCTCCTATGACACCAACTCCCCTGCAAAGGATGGGCATACTTCAGTAAGAGCAAAGGTGAATATCTGCCTTTTTTTACCAATATTTCACGAACACCATAGATTTAAAGTGCAGGCCAACAAGAAAAAATGAGATGGAAAACTGACCAAAAGTTCTCAGTTTTTCCATTGGCATCAGTTATAATCCAATGTCTTCTGAGTAGTTGAACAGGACGCAGCGAATTATTAGTGATCCTAATTCTGTAGGCGAAAAAATACTGCCCTTTTGATGGCTGACTCCGGCCCTCAATATATACACTCCTGACTTGCACCCGTATACCCTGACATATTAGGTAAAATGGATATTAGGAAACTGCAAGAGACCATGGTAATATTTAGTGGAATTTATCTTTGTTACTAATTACAGTCTTCATAGAGGGTTCCACACAACAGCTCAATTGCCTGAGACGTGTGCAGCATTTGTTGTTTATTGGAAGTTTGTTTTTCGTTTGTATGGACTCCGGATAACCGAGAAAGAACATATAGCACAAAGGAGTATGGATGAAGAAACTTTTACTTATGAAAACAAGAAGTTCCAGCAAAACAATCAGCATTCACACTCAGACCAGGTTCGGGATTGCTGCTGCTTTTCAAAGAGCAGCAGTAGGAGCAGCTTTAAAAAGCAGCCTCCCACATGCTTCCAGAAGTAGTTTCAAATTTAAACTAGTTTTTCACCAAAAAAAAGGGCTGTTACTAAAAAATTTTGGGCGTGTGTTTCAAAAAAAAAGCAGTAGCAGCGATGATACCAATCCCAAACCCTGCCTCTTTCATCAGTTTCGCTTAAAAAAAGAAGGAACCACACCAATTTTACATCACGTATGTCAATTTTCCAGTATTGCCACATAACCCACTAGTTCTTTTGTTTTATTGGTCAGTGTTGCTGGCATTTTCTTTGGGCCTGTTTGCTAGTTAACTACTATAGGCAAAGCCTTGTCCAATTAGCGATTGTCTTTGATTAAAGACAAGGTGGTCAAAGCACGCGAGGCACTTCTGTCTCAGACTCTTACTTACGCTAATAAGTTGGCCACAATCATAAGCTTGTTTCAGAATGTAGGAATTTTACACAAGTAAATATCAAGTGAGGTGGAACTGGCAATATGGGGCAGTTATGATATATGTTAATCAGAAAGACATTAGCAATAAACCGAGAAAGTATAAGAAACTGAAACCACTATATTAATTTATAAATAAGTTGTAAGGTAAACATAAACGACTTAATACTTATCAACCTCCAAGAGAAATAAGGATTGCTAAAATGTAACCGTCAAACATGCTACACCTAAAGCAAAATTAAAATCAAACAATTGGAAACAAAAAGGAACATACCAGTGTTGTCGCATCACTTGAGCATTTAAGGAGGGTATATGGCGCCACAACCCTCAACTCATCTCTATATCGGGCAGCATCCTAGACGACATATCCAGTCCCAACACAATTTAAAAAATGCAAGTCAGCATTACGCCATGATTCAACTTGACTAAGTTAAGAATCATAAGGGAAATTTTCTGCAAACCTATCGGTATACTAAAGGGAAAGCACAGAAAATTTACTTTAAAGACAAATTTTCTTATAAGTTTTTAAAAAGCATACACCGCTAACAAAACCATCAAACGTGCCTAAGGATCTCGCAGGGTTCATATCTAAAATATAAAGCCAGCAGTGCAGTATGAAGGTATAATAAAATGCCAAAGTGCTGATATTTTTTCTGTTCTGAGATTTGGATATTCCATAAATGCAAGTTTATATCTCCAATCAACACTTGTCTCATGCGGTTATAAGTAAGAAGATTCGTAGCCTAGGGGAAGTGAAGACAAGCCCCACGTATTCAGCTACTCACTAATCTTCGTCAGTAGCGGTCTTGGTACTTGTGGTTCAGGTCAGGTTTCCCTATCCTTTCCAGACCCAAGTTGGCATCCTGGCAGAAATTTCAGTCCAAAAATCTACGAAGTTATGATTTGTTTCAAAAGTTTTCTGCTGGGTAGTCTTACCTCAGATTAATACAAAATTAAACAACACTAACAATTATGTGAATTGGTTTCCAGAATATTCTGTAACTTACCTGGCACATGTAACGAAATGGCAATGCAATGACTACATCAAAGGCCTGTAGTTGAAGGGGCATGGTAGCTCAAATTTGCTACGATTATTTCTTCCAATTCTGCACTATCCTTTACCAATATTTAGCAACATGAATTAGTTCTTGCACTTGTGCTCAAAACAATTTTTCTAGAGATCTGAATCCAAATGTGAATTGTGGTCAAAATTAGATTCATATTCCAATCCTTCCTTTTGGAGGAGAGACAACCTGAATACAGTTATTGCGCCTTTTCAACAGATTGAGAAAATTAAAAATGATGACAAATTATGCCTCATTTGAGTCATTTCAAGTCCACTAGTTATTGCTTTTTAATTAATTAATAAATTAATATTATTTGGATTGTACCTAAATTTGACCTTGTACAAAAAAAGGCATCAGTAAAAATGCATGAGGTATGTATAATTCTTTTAGAAACCACTATCATTAGGCTAAACACAGCATTCTACTTCATGAGAGTCAAATACAAGGGTGAATGACGAAAGCCAAAGGGCAAAGATTGGAAGAAAGAGGCCAAATAGTTGGTCAGTAGTTTTTTTTACCTCCATGGACTTTAAAGGACTGTTATCCATGTCCGATATGTATCCACCAGACACAGTACTTACCAGAACATGTTGGACAGGGTCAGATCTTCTGTATGTTCTGAAGGGTCCCAGAAACTTGGTCAGACACAGTTGGCTCGGGGAAAACTTGAGCATATATTGTTTGGAGTATTGGGGGTTCAAACTGAGTTTGGTTTAAAACCTCTTGGTTTCATACTAAAATCCATGGGGGAGGTTTACAAGCTACATCTCACCAATGTCTTGCTTAGCTGTAGGAACTAAACCATACGTGAAGTTGTCGTGGAGGATGCACTGGTAATAAACCATTCTGCCAATGTTAGCAATCCAATTCATACATGAATTGATCTACAATGTATGAGTTGGAGTTTGGAATCCTCAAGAGGATGAGGTTTCCTCGCTTCACGAATGATAGGGGTGTCTGTATTTGAAGACACAAGCAATCTCAATAGCACTTTTACTATCCACTCAACCCAAGCTCATTAATTTTATAATACCACTCATAAGTCTGCAACATGGTCATCTATATCTGCTTCATTAACTCATCAGTAGATAGATGGGAGGAAGTAGCCACGAGTAATCTTCCCAACCAGTCACATAAAACAAAATCTGCGACAACATCGCAAGAGGAGGAGTATATGGAGTAATCGAAGATGAGTTGAAAGAAGACATAAGGAGTAAACCAGTGTAGCGGACTGGGTTGCGTCTGGGAGGTGAAAGCACACTTCAAGACTCACTCATGCCAGCTTTGAAGCACATCTCATTAAGGAGATACCACTTCTTAGGGTAACCTATTTACTACCTAGAAACCATACATATTTGTATTCTTAAGATTGTGATTACTTGCAATTACAGCCATAAACACACTTACTTGTGAGTGCGTAATTAACTGGCTCCCATTTTATACCTCTATCCTACTTTTTAAGAATATTGTATCCCAAATTTGTATTGTGTCCATATATGGATCTTTGTCCGGCCTCGGAGCAACCTAGTTTCTCATGGTGCAGTCTACTTTATGTTAGGTAATTGTCTTTGTTTGGGTAGAGTTGTTTATATATGAGATATTAAATATAACGATGATACAACAATTGAGCCAACCCCAAATGTATGGTGTTAAAATCCCATCCACTACACCAAAACTCTAAAGTGTTGCTAAGGTATGAGAGTATATATATATATATATATATATATATATATATATATATATATATATATATATATATATATATATATATATATATGCCAAGGACCTCTAGCTCAAGTGGTTAGAGTGAGGCATATCCCCACAGAGGTTGCGGGTTCGAGCAACGGGGAAAGCACTTTAAATTCTTATGTTAGAATTAAAGTGAGGTGAGTGCGATACAGCCTGGAGCGGACGAGATACGGTCTGGATAGGTGTGGTGCAGATGCGATGCGGTGTGATGCAAGTGCGATGCTTGTGGAGGAGGCCTTCGGGCCATGATATGGCCTTCGGGCCGGTATGTAGCCTTCGGGCAGAGTTTGTAAGGCCTTCAGATCAGAATAAAAATTACCTTCTTCCAAATATATATATGTGTGTTTTTCGAAATTGAGAGATTGAGAGATGGATTCACGCCAAGGAGACTGAATTTGGGTAGCTCTATACCATGTTCAAGTTCCTACTTCCTACCATTACGAGTGTTGGTGGGGGATGTGGGTTATATATTTATTTTATTCAACATATAGTAGATCCTTTACCTTATTCTGGTTCAAGATAAACTTACAATATGCCAGAGATCACTTTGGGGGAGCCTACCCATCACATACATAAGCATTAAGGCAGGGCCGGCCCTGAGCAATTGGGGGCCCTAGGCAAAAAATTTTAAATGGGCCCCATACATAATGTAAAAAAATATAAATAAAACAAAATTTTGTTGTAGTCAAGATTTGAACCAATGACCTCTTAAATACAAATCTAGCATTGTAACCATCGCACCACAATACTTTTTGTTAAAAAATAGGAACATGATACATACTAGTTCTATTATAGACAATTCTATGTTGGTGCCCCCTTTCGTCAGGGGGCCATGGGCCGTCGCCCGGCCTGCCCTGGGCCAGGGCCGCCCCTGCATTAAGGTATAAGGAGGCAGAATGAGAAAACTCATAAAAGGAGGTAAAGAGTTCAGCTTGTGTAATGTTTGTGTTTGTATTACAAGGGATACAAGTTGTAATTCTATATGGCAACATAATATTAAGGGTTTTTAAGGTTATGAAGCAAGGAGCTATTGCAATACCCCAACCTAATCCAAAAGATATTTAAAAATAAGATAATTCCATTGTTTCTTCTTCCTGTTCTTCTCTTTCCTTCAAAATTATGACTAACATCTACCTTGTTTGACCTAGTAGAAATCCATAAAAAAGTGGATAATTTTGTCACCATCTAAGGTGATTATCCATCTTTGTGATGCTTTCAAGATGCTTTTAGGGAACAATTATGAACGTTGTAAATGCAATTACATATGTGTCTAAACTGTGTTTCTGTCTTCAAAAAGAAGCTCACATAAAAACCGTAAAGATACAATGTGTTCATAATTCTTCAAACTTCTACTTTAATAAACATGCACAGAAACAACTACAAGGAAAAAAAGGGAAAAAAGAGAGGAGCAATGTGATTACCTCAAACCTCTCCTCTTCAATCGCTTTCTTCATCAAACTATGGAGATGCAACGCTGGCTCCTCTGCCTCAAAGGATCTCAAGTTATCCCTTATTCTAGCAGCCTCTTTGTAGTCCTAACACAACATAGAACTGAGTAATTATTCTAGCTATGATTAAAAAAAATTAATAGAACCTGATGTTTTTCCTAATAGGATAACCAGAGTGATTCATTCAAATAGCAGTTAGAAGTTGGAACAAACAGACCACGTTAATTTCTTTCTATTTATTACTCTATTATAATGCACAATTTAAAACCTACATGTCTGCCTATGTATGTTGCAGGAATACAAACACAAATACGAATAAGGACACAATACAGATACATGATGTTTTCAAATAGGTACAGTGTAATCATCCATGTTGCACGAATACGGACACGGATACGGGTACAAATCATAGTTTGCAGTATCGGCCGATAACGATCTGATACGACAGATACCAATACGGTTTGGCATGTCCCGATCCGATACCGACCGATACCCAATACTGACCGATACCGACATTAGGAACCTCTTTTTCAGTCAATTCGGGAAAGAAAATTGAACGAAAAAGACCAATCAACAAGGATATAAAAGCATAGTAAAGTTGTAAAAGGATGTAAAAGAAGAAAACTTATATATCGTATGTAAACCAATTGGCAATGGTGACTACTATTTCATTCAATTTCAAAACTACTAAGAAATAACACTAAAAATACTTAAAATTATGTCTAAATGTATAAAATATATTTTCTAAAATGTTAATAATCTATTAATAATTATTTATTTTCCGACACGAAAAAAAATCCGATACTCCGATCCGAAACCTCCGATACTGTCGATATCGCCAATCCCGATACTCATAGGAATGGTCCGATATTGATTCCGATACCGCAAACCTTGGTACAAATATGATACGGTTATAGACACCATACACCATTTTCCCAAGTCTGTGCAACATAGCGGCCTATTTCCCTAATTTATCCACCCATACATCTCTTCTAGGTGCCCACTCGCAAATCGCAATGCTAAGAAAGCCAAAAATTAAGAAAAAGAAATAACAGCTCTCGTGCATGCTCTTCTCATACACGGTCATCGAATTGTGAATGTGACCATGGACGATTGCATATGTGCCACATACAAACATAATGGCTCACTCCAACACAAACTCCATCAGCAACTGGCAATCGCGCGAGGCTGATAATGACCCCACCCACACCACCACCGCACCACCCCCCTCCCACCACAGCAAACTACACACGACAGCCAATTTAACCATGGAATAGAAACCCCCGTTGCTAATTGGCACAATCAATCAAACACCTTGCGTTCATATGCAATGGGGTTTCAATTCCATGGACAGCCAATTTGAACGTAAAATTTCAAGCAAACAGAGAACACGAACAAAACCCATCGCTCAAGCCACTGTTTTTTGGGGAGGGGGGGGGGGGGGGGGGGGGGAGGGGGAGGCCCACCGACCTCGAATTTGGCGGCGACGGCCATCTGCTGCTTGAGGAGGGCGTAGGTCTGGCTCCTCGACAGGAACGAGCTCGACGAAGAAGAAGCCTTCTCGCTCTCCGAAGGAGAAGAAGAGGCTGCCGCCACTGTTACGAAGCTTCTCCGGCTCTCCTTCTGGCTCGGCCAGCAGGCTCTTCCCATGGCCGGATTGACGCTCGGCACCAACAATTTTAGCCCCAAAGATTGCATTTTTTTGTCACTTCTTCTTCTTCTTCTTTGGGAATTCTACTGAAACTGAACCTTCACCATTTTTTTCCTTATTTTCTTATTTTCCCTTTTTTCTCATATATATAACATATATTTCAAGAGAACAAAAGAGAATCAAGGATGAGGATAATGAGTGGCAAAAAAAGGGTAATCACAGATTGCTTTGTTGAAGGATATCATGATTTACTAAAATGCACTTTCACATATATATTTTATATTTTAAAACATAGAAAATTTTATATAAGATAAAGAACTATAAATAAATTGTAAGAAAGATAATAAAAAAAAATTGAGAAATTCATATAAAGATACAAGTCGTCATTACTAATTACGATAGAAGAGCATGCACTCATGTCGTCAGTAGTATTGGCGACATGACTGCATATTAAAAAAAATTATAACGTTCACGAACATTCACTTGTAACGTTCTTATTCCTACTAATAACCGAAAATATAGCTAAGTCGCCAATGCTATTGGCGACATGAGTGCATGCACTCATGTCGCCGCCAATAGTAATGACGACATACTCGTCATGTCGTTGTTGCTAATGGCTACATATATCTTTATATTAATTTTTTGAAACCTTTTATCTTATTTATAATTTATCCTATATGAAATTTTTTATTAAAAAAAATTTTTTTTAATATATTTACTAATAAAATATTTGGCACAAAATGGAGGAGTAAAGAAATGTTTTATTACTCCTCCATTTTGTGCCAAATGAATTTTTTTTAATATATTTACTAATAAAATGTTTTGTAATATCCTATATGAAATTTTTTATTACTCCTCCATTTTGTAAATCGTGCCTAAGCCTGCTGTTTTTTTACTCCTCCATTTTGTGCCAAATGTTTTTTTACTCCTCCATTTTGTGCCAAATGTCATTTGGCACAAAACATTTCTTCAAAATTTGACCACAAATATATTCCATTAAATCGTGCCTAAGCCTGCTGTTAACTGACTTGTCCCGTACTTGTTACATTGGCGAATGAATAAAGCTGCCAATACTTCTGCATCATGCTCTAAGTAATTCTTGTGGAAGAATCTCACCGTTGCTCGTCTATCATATTATGTAAGTATGATGCAACATTTCTCAATGTTATTTAAAGCATCTTGATCCAAAAATATTATCGGTACTTGAATAATCGTCCATCTTGCATGCAACACCCCGAATGTCCTCTCCATGTTCTTTCGTGCCGCATCTTGTTTTTTGTAAAATGTTTCTCAATTTCAGTCAGATGAATGTTTAATTGTCTGGATCAATGTGGCACAGTGAGGTAGATTAGCACCCCTGCTACCTTTTTGTTCGTCCCCGCCAACCGAGCACCCAGGAGATCCAACATATTGTGATTCGTTCGACCACAGAACCAAACCAACACGTCCATCCATACTATCATTGTGTGCTAACCATAATGTCTTGCTCCAACCTTGGATGCGTCAGACCCAACTTTGAAGCCAATCCATGTAGTTGCATATGCTCATAACCTCGATAAGAGAGCCCATATATTCGTGTATACGCATGTCTCGAACTAATTAGAGTCTTCCAAATCATACCCGTAACCATGGGCTCTGATACCACTCGGTGTAATGCTCTGATACCACTCGGTGTAATCCGAACCGGAGTTGACCCATGAGGTAACATATTTGACTAATCCATATGGCTTAAAAGAAAATTTTCGCCTGAACGTATCCCAATTATCTACACGATCCCATTTCCTACCCAATATGGTACTAAATTACCAACTCCAATGTCACCCTCTTTGAGGGCTCATCCGAAAACGAGATACGGTCCAACGGAACCAATATATGCAAGATCTCACCTGAGCTCCGTTGATGGTGTCGGTCACAGGCTCGGACGTTACGTCGCTGTGGGGGAGAGTTTATGTCCCCCGGGGGTGCTTTCTCCGTCGACTCGGGCTCGGACTCGGACTCCGAGGAACAGCAGTACCTTCAACTTCGATGCCTCGAACATGGCCGGTCCAAATAGCCTTGCCACCTAAAAGAAAAGCGCCACAATTATAGCATACTTCACTGCACTGCCAAAAGAATAAGCTCCAGAACATTAACATCAAGTTTCATAGAATTTAGCACGAGCGAGCGCCTAATTATATTATATATATATAGGAGCTGCTACATTTCGTGTGGTTTGTAATAGCGGACGTGAGCACCAGCTGACGTGGCGGTCGGCTACTGACTCTCTGGTTCAGATGGAATCCGGAGATAGCAGGAAAGCCAATAGATGGTCGCCACGTCGACTGACGGTCATGCCCACAATTACAAACTGCGGACAAAATATTATTTTTGTATATATGTACCGGAGCAATGCAAAGGGGGCTAGTGCTTCTTCTTCTAGGCCGCCTTCCACTGTCACTGATGAGCAACAACGAAGAAGAAGTATGTAGTGGTGGCAGCAGGGAGAGAGCAGCTGAACCCATCGCTCTCTCTTGTTATTGTACCAACTACCAAGTACCAAGTGGTTATATATGAGCTAAGAAAAACTTTTAGCCTAAATTACAGTGTGATACCCTCAACTATTTAAAATTTTTAACTTCGTATCTTCAACTTTGTATCAACTTAATATCTTATAAAACAAAATTGACCAAACTATCCTCTTCAACTAGTACATTTTTTTTATCATCTTCTTGTTTGTTAATTACTTTTTAGAGGATTTCATTTGTTAAATTGGTTGATAAATTTAGTATCCGAAAAAAGTCCAATAAATTTTGTTTAGGAAAACTGGTTGTTTTCCATTTACCCATCAAGAGGTCTCACTTTCAAATCCCGCTTTAGGTCCCGAGAATTTTCAGACCGGCCCTGCATCCCGCGCTTTGCCCCCAACCCGTTCCCCCCTCTCTTTGCCACGCACTACTACTACTGCCGCCGCCGCGGAGAGAGAGAGGGCAGGATTGGGGTAGCAGCGAGAGGAGGGTTGAGGCTATCAAGTTAATTTTTTGGAACAGTTGAAGGTATCAAGTTTGATGGATGGAGGTAGTTTCGCCATCTTTGTTTTTTGGAATATCAAATTGATATCTATCAAAGTTGGGGTTATCGAGTTAAAACTTTTTGAATAGTTAAGGGTATCAAGTTTGTAATTTGAGTGTATCAAGTTGTAATTTAGCCAAACTTTTATTCTAGTTCGGTTTCTCTTTCTCGCCGAAACGGGTTGATAGAAAGTGTTGGCAATGGCATATACATAATGGGAAGAGAGAACTCTAGAGCAAAATCAAATTATTCATATAGTTTCTTGAAGAATGCTTGTGGTGAAGGGGATCGCTAGGTAGGTGAGGAGAGGCTTTCAAGCAACGGCTTCACTGTTTCGTTTGTCTTCGGTGTCGGTGTCGGTGTCGGTGTCGAATTGGAGATGGAGACGAGCTCGGACCCGAGAAGAGACTCGAAAAAAAGAAGTAACCACAACATTCTACCAAGTGTCCGTCCTTGCCATCAGCGTCGAGAAGAAAGAGACGGGATTAGAGACTTCGTGATACACACATGTAGATCAATTGGCAAGGCTGTATCAGAGAGCATCACACACAAGATATTTACTTTTTATTTTATTTATTTATTTTTTATTTTATTAAAAAAAAAAAAATCAAAGCACGTCACCCGTGGACTTTACCCAGCCGGCTTTGGCTCGGAGACCGTGGACAAGCGCAACCCAGCCGCCCCCGTCGGGACTCCATCCTGAGACTCCCCCCAACATGCCAACGATCTTATCGCTAGACCGCGTGCCATTGACAGACACACACAAGATACACATGTAGGTAAATTGGCAGGCACAGAAACCGAAGACACGTGACAGGCTCCCATGGACCCCATAAAATCGAGCCTCTCCTACTATTTTCGAGGCACAGTCCGGCTAATGAAAGGCCGACACGTGTCGTCGGTTCACGTTTCGGTCCTCCTCCGTGGTCCGTAAGGAACCACTCTTAAAACAGTTCATCTTTCTATAGCTACCACATCTTTCTATAGCTACCGCTTAGGTGATGTTTGGGTCGAGGAATCAGAGCATTGGAAAAATAAAGTAGTTCATTTCCTGCATTTGAATGCCAGAAAAAAGCTGCAAGAAAGTAAAATGGTTCCAAGAGAAAACAAAAATGGAAGAAAAAAATGGTTTTTCCATCTACCCAAAGTTGTATTCAGACTATTTATTTAAAAAAAAAAAAAATAGGACTAAACTATTCATGCTCAAAGTTGTATGCCTTTCCAAAATACGAGAAAGCTTTCCAATTACGAGAGAAAATTTTGATAAAAATTATAATTTTCTAAAGAATAGAGAAATTAGTTAATTTTATTTCCTTTCCTTTCTGCAAACCAAACAGGCCTAGTACTGGAAGAATGTTCAAGCAGATGCTTCCATCTTTCTTCAACCTCTGATATTTGGGTAGAATACTTGTACTCATATCATATCAGCAAATATATGTGTTATATTGTACTTATTGAACAATATCAAAGTATACACTTTTTAGTAAGCACTTGATCTATATATGGTTTCTTACATGTTAATACTAACAAAAATGATATTCAAATCAAGACAAATATAGCAAATGCAGCAGATATATGTGAATATTTTTCGGCAAAAATCTTGATGGACAACATGTGGCATATTCAAAGCTAAAAAAAATATTCCAACCAAAAAATGCACCTACAAGAAAAATATCAAATAACTTTAAAATCTCACTGGAACTAAATCATGATGAAACAAATTCACTGCTATGCTATAGTCTCCATCATTAAAGACATGCTCTGTCTAGAAATGTAAATGGGCTCAATGGAAATTAAATGTACGAAAATAATATTTCGACATCAAAACACAAGGACAATAACTTTTCCGTAAAATGGTTAACAGTGTTGTAACTCATATGGCTCCTCACATTTCATCTCCTTGTAACCTACATGACCTTTGGCCCTTCATTTCTTCATAACCCCCAACCTCTCTCCCTATATAAAGAGAGGTTGGGATAGCTTGTAAGATACACTTGAGTAATTTATATTATACTTCGTCACATCTCTGACGTGTTTGAGTCTTTGTCTTACAACACGTTACCAGCACTTTGCTCGTGCAACGCCGGAGATCCAACGTACCGCTCGCCTCGACGTCCGCCGACCGTTGCCCCGCGTGCACCCCGTCGCTCGTCGCCGATCCCGCGTATCCGCAATCGTTTTCTCACGTCCTTCCACCGTACGGTAAGAAAGGTAAAAAATTTTACATATGAACATTTCGTGACATCTTGTTCATTTGCAACAAAAAAAATTTTCTTGAGCATCGGAAAAGAAATATTTTTGAGTAATATGAAGAGCATGCAATATCATTCTTCTATATAAATTTTGTTCTGGTCTGCTTGTTAAAAAAAAAAAAAAATCATGCATCTATTTTTTTTCTATGGTTTAATCCTAGTTTATTAAATTCAATGGTCCGGCCTACCGGATCGGAACAAGCAATGTTTATATACAAAGATAAAATGTGTTAATAGTTTTGTTTATATACAAAGATAAAATGTGTTAATAGTTCTGTTTATATACAAAGATAAAATTTGAACCGAAACACTTTTGAATTTTCAACTTTCTTTGTATATAAACATTGCTACTTGTACAAACAAATTATAAAATTTGAACCGAAACCTTTGTATTGTAGACTGGTTTTTCTTTGGTTTTCATATACTCACTTCACATGAGATTATTAATAACAATTGTAGATAATAATATTCCAACAGAACTATTGTTAGCCAGTTTGTTTGTATTGGAATAATATAGATATACAATCCTCCAATAATCGTCATAGTGAAATTTAAATGCTAACATTTTTTTGGTAATGATGGATTTGGAGCGTCCCGGCGAGCGCCACAGTACCATCTGCGCCCCGACAAGCACCTCAGTAGCATTTTTTTTTTTATGTTACTCAGTGAATTATTGTAACAGATGGGTAGTAAAAAAAAATTGTATTTTTTTCTCGCTATTTTTTTGGCGTCGCTTCATTAGACGTCGAAAAAATAGTTGACATTTTTTTTTGTGCCGCTTGCTTAGGCACCAATTCTTTTGTGTGTTGTTGCCTACTTATGTTGTACTTTTTTTTTTAGCGTAATGGCGTGAAAATTGAAAATTTGTTTTGGCTACATAAACAAATTCTGGCAACGCCAAATTTGGGCCTCCCAAAAATAACCTTTTTTGGTTAATAATTTTTCAAAGGCAACGCTCATTTTGAGCACGCACTAAATTGTCACCTATTTTGCACAGTTCGCAAATAGCGTGAATTTCTTGAAAAATCTTATTTATTCTTACATTTGACAAAAATTTTACGAAGTCTCTCCGAATAGGCTCACCTATTTGGGTATGATGTCAGAAAGAACTTGAGGCTTGGTTCTTAAGAGGTCCCCGGTGACCCTCCTCCCTCATTTTTTCGCCTGGTCATATTCACGTAGAACTATTGAAAGGGGATGACCGAATATTATTTTTTGCTCAAATTGTATTTATAATTATGCATTTTTGCAAGAAACTTATTGACCTCTCTATATCGGCCCGTCGATCGATATAAGATAATTTTTAAACAAAAATTGTTTTTTTCAAAACCATTGTTTTTTTTATTTACGATTGTTTGTTGTTGCTTATACAAACCAAATCCATATAAACCTGTCGTTTTATATGTTGACTGATCAAGATTTTTTCTCCTGTTGTAGAAAAATGTCGATCAAGATTGATTTTTCCATCCTTGAAGCCTCTGGCAAGAACTACTTGGACTGGACGCAAGACATCCAGAACCATCTAGATGCGCAGGGCCTCTTGGACGTCATCTATAACGAGGAAGAGCGTGAAGTGGAAGTCACTCGCTCAATGAACGCCAAAGCGATGATTCTATTCCGTAGGCATTTATCTGACGCCATGAAGTCGGAGTTCATTGAAATATCCTCGCCGAAGACGCTATGGGACTCTCTGAAAGAGCGCTTCGACCACCAGAAGACCATATGGCTACCTGAAGCACGCCATGACTGGTTGAACCTGCGCTTCCAAGACTTCAAGAGTGTAACTGATTACAACAATGAAGTCTGCAGGATTCGATCACTTCTCCAATACTGCGGTGAGATATTAACCGACAGTGATCTATTGGAGAAAACATACACCACATTTCCTTCAACTGACAACTTGCTCCAAAAGCAATACCGTCAGTCTAAGTTCACCAAGTTTCCCGAGCTCATCACCCAGCTTTTACTAGACGAGAAGAACAGTCTCATTTTAATGAGAAACAACAATTCTCGTCATGCTGGAACAAAGGCAATTCCAATGCCTGATGCAAACGCTCTCCGTGGACCAAATCCACGGTGGAAACGAGACAAGGGTCAGTCGTCCCAGCCAAAGAACAGAGGCGAGTTTAAGTCTCGTCACCCAAAGCGAGGTTCTAACAAGAACCAAGGACCTTGACTCCTATGCAGTCTCATGGTAAGAACCAACGGGCCAGTCGTCCCAAAGCGAGAGTGGAAGGCCAAGCGCCTACTCTCTGCTACAAATGTGGTGCTTATGGTCATATGCAACGGACTTGTAGGGCGACCCCCCAAGGAGTTAATAACTATCACAAGGGGCGCCGGGCCGAAGCAAATCTGGTCATCGAGTGCGAAAATCTAAATCTTGAGACCCCCGATTTTGTAGCAGAAATGGAAGAATAAATCTCCATTTTCTATCTATGTTTGATTTAAGTCATGAAACTTTTGGTGGTTTGTATTTTCTGTTTTCTCGATAAATTAAAGTTCTATTTCGAGCACTTTCCTCAAACGTGGGACAAACTTTAATTTTCTTTACTTATAGGCATGGACCACGGGGCAGTAGATTGTCTGGTTGATAGTGGAACGACTCACACTATCTTGAGAGATAAATCATACTTTATCTCCTATACGCCTAAAGTAACCTCAGTGACAACCATTTCGGGACCCTCAACCCTTGTTCAAGGTTTTGGCAAAGCCCGTTTTTCGTTGTCCAATGGTACTCCCGTTGAAGTATCAGAGGCCTTATATTCTCCAAGGTCCAGTCGTACCTTACTGAGTTTTAAGGATATTCGAGAAAATGGATTTCATGTTGAAACTGCTCGAGAACATAGCTTCGAGTATATTTTCATTACCTCCACTCAGTACGGCCAAAAGCGTATCTTGGAGAAGTTAAAATGTCTTTCAAGTGGTTTGTATCTCACTACGATAAAACACATCGAGAGTAATCTCATCATTCGCCGAGCGCCAGTTGATGAGAGGACTTTTATGCTATGGCATGACCGGCTGGGTCATCCGGGTCAAAATACGATGCTTCGCACTATGAATGCATCACATGGGCATCCTCTTGGAGGAAAGAATTTCGTTATAAATCCGAAAAGCCTATGCCAAGCTTGCTCGATTGGGAAGACGAATCTCAAGCCACTCCATGTGAAACCTACGAGATTGGTTTCCCAATTCCTTGAGAGAATTCATGGAGATATTTGTGGACCAATCCAACCAACATGCGGACCATTTAAATACTTCATGGTTTTGGTTGATGCATCGACTAGATGGTCACACGTAGTGTTGTTGTCCATCCGAAATGCAGCATTTCCTAAACTCCTCACCCAGATCATTAAGTTAAGGGCTCATCATCCGGATTATCCGATAAAGTCTATTAGACTTGATAATGCCGCGGAGTTTACATCGAAGACTTTCGATGATTATTGCATGACTTTGGGAATAAATCTTGAACACCCTGTTGCGTATGTTCATACCCAAAATGGCCTGGCGGAAGCTTTTATAAAGCGACTGCAAGTGATAGCGCGGACCTTGGTTATGCGCACCAAACTCCCACTATCTGCATGGGGCTATGCAATTTTGCACGCTGCAAATTTGGTCCGTCTGAGGCCCATGGCCACCCAACCACTTTCTGCGTACCAGCTGGTTACTGGATGTGAGCCTGACATCTCACATTTACGCGTGTTTGGGTGCCTAGTCAATGTTCCAATTGAGCCGATAAGGCGTTCAAAATTTGGACCTCAGAAGCGACGGGAAATATATGTCGGTTATAACTCCCCGTCCATCATTCTCTATTTAGAGCCCTTGACAGGCGATCTCTTTACCGCGAGACACGCGGATTGTGACTTTGATGAGGCAATCTTCCCGTCGTTAGGGGAAGAAATGCACGCTAACGTTGATGAGGAACGACGTGAATTAGTGTCACCCCCACTTTTCGAATTAGGGGTATTTTCGTCATTTTCAAGTTTTATAAATTTTTTAGGAATTTTATTTGGTTTGGTTTGGATTTTATCCAATTCGGACTCAAGTTGGAGACCCGGGTAGCCTGGACCCTAGTGGGACCCACATACTAGCTGGGCTTAGCCCACATACCATCCCAATTAGGCTAGAAATCATAAACCCAATTTTTCATGGCTTAATTTGTCATATTAGAGCTTAATTGGTTGATTAGGAACAAACCGAACCAACCCGAAACAAACCGAACCCAAAACTAAGTCTATTGGGTTTGGGCTTATTGGATCCTACCCAAACCCATTTCCCCACACCATGGCCGGCCAAGAGAGCAGCCCCCCCCCCTTTCTTCTTCATTAAGTCACAACATCTCTCTCTCTCTTTCAAAACCAATTTTTCTTCCAAGCTCTCTCTCTCTCCAAGAACCCACTCTAGGTATGATTTTAATTCTTCATTTATTACTCCAATTCATTTAATGTCTTCACAATAGTTAGGGAGGATGAGATTCTCTACCATTTGCCCATAAATTTTGTAGGATTTTCTAGAAATTTAGGTTGAGGTTTAATTAGGAGTTAATATATATATATATATATATATATATATATATATGTATGTATATATATATATGGAGGATTATTTATGTGTATATATATTATGTGGTGTGGTGTTGTGTTGTGTTGGGAGGGGGCATTGACAGGTTCGGCCAAGGGGGGGGAGTGGTTTGAGTGTGTGTGTGTATTTTTGGAGATATATGTGTTTATATACATCATTTTATATATATATCTATATATATATATATATATATATATAGTTATATATATTTGTGGTTCATATGTAATGGGATATATATATGTATGTGGTTGTGTGTATGTGTCTGTATATATATATATAGATATGTATGTGTCAGAATGGGAAGGAGAATGAGGAAGGAGAATAGAAAATAGGAAGGAGAATGAGAAGAATGGGAAGGAGAATGAGGAAGGAGAATAGAAAATAGGAAGGAGAATGAGAAGAATGGGAAGGAGAATGAGGAAGGAGAATAGGAAATAGGAAGGAGAATAGGAAGGAGAATGGGAAGGAGAATGAGGAAGGAGAATAGAAAATAGGAAGGAGAATGAGAAGAATGGGAAGGAGAATGAGGAAGGAGAATAGAAAATAGGAAGGAGAATGAGAAGAATGGGAAGGAGAATGAGGAAGGAGAATAGGAAATAGGAAGGAGAATGGGAAGGAGAATGAGGAAGGAGAATAGAAAATGGGAAGGAGAATGAGGAAGGAGAATAGAAAATAGGAAGGAGAATGAGAAGAATGGGAAGGAGAATGAGGAAGGAGAATAGGAAATAGGAAGGAGAATGGGAAGGAGAATGAGGAAGGAGAATAGAAAATAGGAAGGAGAATGAGAAGAATGGGAAGGAGAATGAGGAAGGAGAATAGGAAATAGGAAGGAGAATAGGAAGGAGAATGGGAAGGAGAATGAGGAAGGAGAATAGGAAATAGGAAGGAGAATAGGAAGGAGAATGGGAAGGAGAATGAGAAGGAGAATAGGAAGGAGAATAGGAAGGAGAATGAGAAGGAGAATGAGAAGGAGAATGAGGAGGAGAATAGGAGTTTGAGAATGAATCGGAGTTCGGGTAGTCGGATTGACTTGAAACTTGGGTGGCATGTTGGGTACACCCCACAAATGTCATATTTGAGCCGATTTTTGGCTCGGTTGACCCAGAGTTGACTTTTTACCCAAAAGTCAACCGTGAGTCAACACTTTGTCTAGATTTCATCAAATCCAAACTAGAGTTGACCAGTTGACCAAAAGTCAACTGTTGGTCAACATTTGACCAGTTTGACCTAGGGTTGACCATAGTTGACCTAGGGTTGACCAGAGTTGACCCGTTGACCAAAAGTCAACTGTAGGCCAACTCTTGATCCCGTTTGACTTTCTTCGACTTGTTTTGACCCGTGATGCCTGGTATGACCTAGGATTGACTTGGTTAGGCTTAGATTGACTTGATATAACTTGATTTGACCTAGATTGACTTGACAGGACTTAGAGTGACTCAGTGAGACCTAGTTTTGACTTAGAATTTGCATATCATGATTAGATTAGCTTTTCTTCATTATTAAACCATGTTTTGACTTGTAGTATCTCATCTTTAGGTCTGTGATTACTCTGAGCGTCTGTTCACCTTATCAGCTCAGGACCACAGGCGAGTACATTCACTGATAGTTTTCATTGTCTTGATATTTGCTATATCCGATTCAGTCGTAGTGTCTTACTTGATTCTCAGACACGATAGTGCACGGACTAGTATTGTCGGATTCCTGTCATGAGATATCATTCCTGGATTTCTTGGGATACTGGTACTTGCTTAGTCTTGATTCTTGTACTTGTATTGACGCCGATTCCTGAAGAGGACTTGCTCCCCTCTTAGGGAATCCCGCGTCATGACGTGCTATGTCCGGATCCGTATACTATTCGGGGAATGGGGAATATTATAGATAGTGTGATCAATGCCCTCTTGAGTTACTACTTGAACCATAGTTATACCCTCACCTCACGATGGGTATAGCCTGACCTGTGCTACTACTTGCTCCATAGCTTACCATCCCGGCCGGGCCGAGTCCACGTACTTGTAGCCGGTCGGCTGGAAGCCTGATGCTTGACCCATACCGATCACATTAGGCTATAATATTCGAGGCACATTTTATATTTACTTTTCCTGTCATATATCATGTTCTGTCTATATTCAGTACTTTCTCACCATGCATGATATACAGTTACTCACATGCTCTACCTGCCTTTATACTGTACTATGATTGAGACTAAGTCCTGTTTGAAAGAAGGGTTACAACCCCGGTCCTTGTTTGGTTTAAGGGTTGTAACTCGGCTTTCGAATGGTTCCCAAGTCGCCTATATCTTTGTCTTGTACTTCATTACACTGTCTCTTATAGAACTTGTCAATTCACATGGAACTGCTGTTAGTGTTTGTACTTGCTCATTTTCCTGACAGGATACCGTTATGATATTTTACAGATGTTTCTGAGACAGATGGAGACTCAGGCCAGGGCAGTGGCCTGATAGATTGGCCACTAGATTTTATACTCCCTGAGTAGTTAGCACTTGTTAGGCTTGACTGGACTACGATCCAGCTTTAGATTTTTGAATGTAGTATTATATATTATTCTGTGATGTTACGTTTAGTTTTGGACTTGTGTGGATCTCGAACTTATTTCTTGCTTCATCTATCATATTTCCTTTCCATGCTATCTACCTTAGTTTTACATTTGTGATTGAGACTGTATTGTTATGTCACCTCCATTCGGAGTGTATATACTGTACAGGTACCTTTATCTGTTTAGTTGTAGTATTCTAGATGACCTAGACAGCGTTCTACCGCCGATGCTGCGGCGTAGGCTGGACGTACCCACTTCTCGTGCCCCTAATCAGGGTGCGGGTCGTGACACGTTTTTGTGGTGGCCCACGCAGGTCGAGTTTATGTAGTGGTATTCGAACTTGAGTACCACTACAGCCTGCAGTAGGAATAGGATATATTTTGAAGTTACTCAATCACATTTTAGGAAAATTCTGATCTTTTGATTACCATGACAACTCTTCTTGCATTTGAATTCAATTGTCCTCCTTTGATAATATCTTATCTTGTGCCATATTGATCTCTTGGGTTCAATTCGTCTTCAGGATGACAGTGACTCGTTCTCAGGCAGCAGGGCCTAGTGCAGTTCCAGAGAGGTCAGATCCGGAAGGCCTTCCACCTCCGACTACAGGAGCAGTAGCCCCAGTCCCTGCCCTTCAGGCAGGAGTAGCAGCGACAGTTCCCGGAGGTCTTCCACCTCCAGCTGAGGGAGCTGCAGTTCAGGGAGCTGCCACATCAGTCCCTGCCCTTCCGGCAGGAGCAGCAGCAGCGACGGTTCCAGGAGGTCTTCCACCTCCATCAGCGGGACCGTCCGTGGTCATCCCTGACATTCTTCCACCGTCGCCTCAGTTACTGACAGATACTCATGGGATGATGGCCCTTCTGCAGCAGATGCTGCAGACACAGAGAGCACAGGCAGAGGCACAGTACTGTCAGGCAGAGGTGCTGCGACAGACCATGGAGAACTCCCATCAGCTGGCGATGGCAGCACTTGAGAGGGTTGTACCGAGTACAGTTCAGGATATCCCAGTTCAGCACCAGGGACCAGGCCAGAGGCAGGCTACTCGGTGCGCTTTCTGCAGGAGGCCAGGGCACACTAGAGAGGCTTGTAGGAAGAGGTTAGGCGTTTGCCTAAACCATGGGGCGTCCGATCACCAGCTGAAGGATTGCCACGCTAGTGGAATCCGAAGAGACCGGGACGGAGTACATCGGGCACCAGCACGTGACGAACAGCAGCAGGGTCAGGGCAAGAGGCAGGCCGTCCAGTGTGCTTTCTGCAAGAAGATGGGGCACACCCGGGATGCTTGTAGGATGAAGCTAGGAGTTTGTTTATTCTGTGGAGCTCCAGACCACCAGGTGAAGAACTGTGCTGCCCGTGCAGCCAGACAGGCAGGCCAGGACGGAGTGCAGCAGGCTAGAGGAGGCCAGCAAGGGCGTGCTTTCGCCATGACAGTTGAGCCCACTCAGGCAATAGCAGAGCAGAGTGCAGGTTCCAATCTTTCGATCTCATTTTCGCAATTGCTTCCTTAATTATAAACTGTTTAAAATTCGATTCTATCTGTTCATGATCGATTGGATAAAATTGTTCTGTGATGTGATTTTCTTCTGAGATAAGTCGTATGGGCTAGGTCGCCTCGATTATGAGATTTTAGAATCCTCTAGGGTCATGCTAGCAGGCAGAGTGAGGACATATAGTCGGGCTATGGACGTATTTCTCGGGTGTGGGAATTTAAGGTTTTTGCTGCCAAGCTAGCGGCAATGCAAAAATTTTAAATACCATAATACTAGAGGTATGTACCGTAGTTGAGGACTCTGTGATTATCGTAGCCTTGCTCACTGGCATGACGGAGATTCTGAGTATCATGATGATTGGACAGACGCATACGATTATCGATCTGCATGATTTTCCTGTGTTTATTTTGTTTTAATTTTTGAGGATGAAAATTTTAAGGTGGATAGACTTGTAGCACCAGGTTTCTAATTGAGAGTGATTTTAAATTTTATAGTTTAGTCATTTAATTATTGTCCTTTAAATTCATGCTTTGATTTTGGAGATTTTAATCATTTTAATTTTTTAAGCCATGATTTGTGAATTTAATGTTTTGCTAGTGAAACCTTAGAGACTGTTTGACCTAGAGCCTAACCATGTGATTAGGATGTTTTCAGTATCATTTCTGGCCCAAGGATATTTTGGTCATTGGACATCTTTGATTTATTTTGATATTTTGCATTGGTGATTGTTGATTTGGCTTTTGATAGGTGAGATTTTGTGATGGTTCGTGTCCGTGTCGGACACGTAACAGTTTTTATTGTAAGTGTTGTTGTGTCTTAAGAGATTTTTATTTTGCTAAAATTATTTTTTTTTCTTTTCTTTTCTCTTTTTTTTTCTTTGGAAGTATTCGAGAGGGATTGTTTTCTGCGTGTGTTTTTCTGTGAATGCTTTGTTTTAATTTCGAGGACGAAATTTTTTTAAGGTGGATAGATTTGTCACCCCCACTTTTCGAATTAGGGGTATTTTCGTCATTTTCAAGTTTTATAAATTTTTTAGGAATTTTATTTGGTTTGGTTTGGATTTTATCCAATTCGGACTCAAGTTGGAGACCCGGGTAGCCTGGACCCTAGTGGGACCCACATACTAGCTGGGCTTAGCCCACATACCATCCCAATTAGGCTAGAAATCATAAACCCAATTTTTCATGGCTTAATTTGTCATATTAGAGCTTAATTGGTTGATTAGGAACAAACCGAACCAACCCGAAACAAACCGAACCCAAAACTAAGTCTATTGGGTTTGGGCTTATTGGATCCTACCCAAACCCATTTCCCCACACCATGGCCGGCCAAGAGAGCAGCCCCCCCCCCCCCCCCCCCCCTTTCTTCTTCATTAAGTCACAACATCTCTCTCTCTCTTTCAAAACCAATTTTTCTTCCAAGCTCTCTCTCTCTCTCCAAGAACCCACTCTAGGTATGATTTTAATTCTTCATTTATTACTCCAATTCATTTAATGTCTTCACAATAGTTAGGGAGGATGAGATTCTCTACCATTTGCCCATAAATTTTGTAGGATTTTCTAGAAATTTAGGTTGAGGTTTAATTAGGAGTTAATATATATATATATATATATGTATGTATATATATATATGGAGGATTATTTATGTGTATATATATTATGTGGTGTGGTGTTGTGTTGTGTTGGGAGGGGGCATTGACAGGTTCGGCCAAGGGGGGGGAGTGGTTTGAGTGTGTGTGTGTATTTTTGGAGATATATGTGTTTATATACATCATTTTATATATATATCTATATATATATATATATAGTTATATATATTTGTGGTTCATATGTAATGGGATATATATATGTATGTGGTTGTGTGTATGTGTCTGTATATATATATATAGATATGTATGTGTCAGAATGGGAAGGAGAATGAGGAAGGAGAATAGAAAATAGGAAGGAGAATGAGAAGAATGGGAAGGAGAATGAGGAAGGAGAATAGAAAATAGGAAGGAGAATGAGAAGAATGGGAAGGAGAATGAGGAAGGAGAATAGGAAATAGGAAGGAGAATAGGAAGGAGAATGGGAAGGAGAATGAGGAAGGAGAATAGAAAATAGGAAGGAGAATGAGAAGAATGGGAAGGAGAATGAGGAAGGAGAATAGAAAATAGGAAGGAGAATGAGAAGAATGGGAAGGAGAATGAGGAAGGAGAATAGGAAATAGGAAGGAGAATGGGAAGGAGAATGAGGAAGGAGAATAGAAAATGGGAAGGAGAATGAGGAAGGAGAATAGAAAATAGGAAGGAGAATGAGAAGAATGGGAAGGAGAATGAGGAAGGAGAATAGGAAATAGGAAGGAGAATGGGAAGGAGAATGAGGAAGGAGAATAGAAAATAGGAAGGAGAATGAGAAGAATGGGAAGGAGAATGAGGAAGGAGAATAGGAAATAGGAAGGAGAATAGGAAGGAGAATGGGAAGGAGAATGAGGAAGGAGAATAGGAAATAGGAAGGAGAATAGGAAGGAGAATGGGAAGGAGAATGAGAAGGAGAATAGGAAGGAGAATAGGAAGGAGAATGAGAAGGAGAATGAGAAGGAGAATGAGGAGGAGAATAGGAGTTTGAGAATGAATCGGAGTTCGGGTAGTCGGATTGACTTGAAACTTGGGTGGCATGTTGGGTACACCCCACAAATGTCATATTTGAGCCGATTTTTGGCTCGGTTGACCCAGAGTTGACTTTTTACCCAAAAGTCAACCGTGAGTCAACACTTTGTCTAGATTTCATCAAATCCAAACTAGAGTTGACCAGTTGACCAAAAGTCAACTGTTGGTCAACATTTGACCAGTTTGACCTAGGGTTGACCATAGTTGACCTAGGGTTGACCAGAGTTGACCCGTTGACCAAAAGTCAACTGTAGGCCAACTCTTGATCCCGTTTGACTTTCTTCGACTTGTTTTGACCCGTGATGCCTGGTATGACCTAGGATTGACTTGGTTAGGCTTAGATTGACTTGATATAACTTGATTTGACCTAGATTGACTTGACAGGACTTAGAGTGACTCAGTGAGACCTAGTTTTGACTTAGAATTTGCATATCATGATTAGATTAGCTTTTCTTCATTATTAAACCATGTTTTGACTTGTAGTATCTCATCTTTAGGTCTGTGATTACTCTGAGCGTCTGTTCACCTTATCAGCTCAGGACCACAGGCGAGTACATTCACTGATAGTTTTCATTGTCTTGATATTTGCTATATCCGATTCAGTCGTAGTGTCTTACTTGATTCTCAGACACGATAGTGCACGGACTAGTATTGTCGGATTCCTGTCATGAGATGTCATTCCTGGATTTCTTGGGATACTGGTACTTGCTTAGTCTTGATTCTTGTACTTGTATTGACGCCGATTCCTGAAGAGGACTTGCTCCCCTCTTAGGGAATCCCGCGTCATGACGTGCTATGTCCGGATCCGTATACTATTCGGGGAATGGGGAATATTATAGATAGTGTGATCAATGCCCTCTTGAGTTACTACTTGAACCATAGTTATACCCTCACCTCACGATGGGTATAGCCTGACCTGTGCTACTACTTGCTCCATAGCTTACCATCCCGGCCGGGCCGAGTCCACGTACTTGTAGCCGGTCGGCTGGAAGCCTGATGCTTGACCCATACCGATCACATTAGGCTATAATATTCGAGGCACATTTTATATTTACTTTTCCTGTCATATATCATGTTCTGTCTATATTCAGTACTTTCTCACCATGCATGATATACAGTTACTCACATGCTCTACCTGCCTTTATACTGTACTATGATTGAGACTAAGTCCTGTTTGAAAGAAGGGTTACAACCCCGGTCCTTGTTTGGTTTAAGGGTTGTAACTCGGCTTTCGAATGGTTCCCAAGTCGCCTATATCTTTGTCTTGTACTTCATTACACTGTCTCTTATAGAACTTGTCAATTCACATGGAACTGCTGTTAGTGTTTGTACTTGCTCATTTTCCTGACAGGATACCGTTATGATATTTTACAGATGTTTCTGAGACAGATGGAGACTCAGGCCAGGGCAGTGGCCTGATAGATTGGCCACTAGATTTTATACTCCCTGAGTAGTTAGCACTTGTTAGGCTTGACTGGACTGCGATCCAGCTTTAGATTTTTGAATGTAGTATTATATATTATTCTGTGATGTTACGTTTAGTTTTGGACTTGTGTGGATCTCGAACTTATTTCTTGCTTCATCTATCATATTTCCTTTCCATGCTATCTACCTTAGTTTTACATTTGTGATTGAGACTGTATTGTTATGTCACCTCCATTCGGAGTGTATATACTGTACAGGTACCTTTATCTGTTTAGTTGTAGTATTCTAGATGACCTAGACAGCGTTCTACCGCCGATGCTGCGGCGTAGGCTGGACGTACCCACTTCTCGTGCCCCTAATCAGGGTGCGGGTCGTGACAATTAGCGTGGTATGTGCCCGCTTTTGCTCATAATGATCCCCCCTCTGCACATAGTGATAAGGAAGTGCAGAGGATTCTAGGTCTGCAAGATCTTGCAAATCAAATGCCAAACGTATTTAGCGACCTAGCAAAAGTCACGAGATCAATTATACCTGCTGCAAATGTGCCTGCAAGGATAGACGTCCCTGAGAGACGCCTTGTTCCTGTGAAATATGTTGCTCCGGTCGAACCCGCCGAGCAAAGGACGCTGCCATCGGCCGTCCAGTCCGCCGCTATTCCCAAGAAGAAGGGAAGACCGGTTGGTTCCAAAGATGTTCTGCCCCGGAAGCGGAGAAATCTTGTTAGAAACGTTTTGCCACATGAGATCATTAAGGATCACGGCGATGTATTAGAAGAGCGCGTTCCAGATGAAACGCCTATTCCTAATCATGCCGATAACCTCAAAATATCCGTCGAGTATGCTAGCTTAGACGATATTTTGAAGCGAAACGAAACTGTCATCGATGATGTGTTCATATACTCAGTGGCCACTGACATTATGAACAATGATGACATGGAACCTCGTAGTGTTGCCGAGTGTCAACGACGAACGGACTGGTCACAATGGAAACAAGCAATCCAGGCTGAACTAGACTCCTTAGCGAAAAGAAGTATGTTTGGACCCGTTGCTCCAACACCACCCAATGTTAAACCAGTTGGTCACAAATGGGTTTTCCTAAGGAAGCGTAATGAGAGAAATGAGATTGTGCGATACAAGGCTCGCCTTGTGGCGCAAGGCTTCTCACAACGCCCTGGAATTGATTACGAGGAGACGTATTCTCCCGTAATGGACGTCATAACGTTCCGCTACTTAATCAGTTTAGTAGTTTCTGAAAAACTGAATATGCAGCTCATGGATGTGGTCACAGCCTATCTCTACGGGGATCTAGACACAGAGATATACATGAAAGTCCCTGAAGGACTAAAGATGCCTGAATCAAGTAGTTCCCGACCACGGAACGCGTTCTCAATTAGACTGAGGCGTTCGCTATATGGATTGAAACAATCCGGGCGAATGTGGTATAACCGCCTAAGCGAATACTTGATTGGTTTGGGATACGTTAATAACGAACTTTGCCCATGCGTGTTCATAAAGAAATCCACTTCAGGATACGCAATCATCGCGGTCTATGTAGATGACATGAATCTCATAGGAACCGAAAAAGACTTGTCAGAAACTGCTGATATCCTGAAGAGGGAATTCGAGATGAAGGATCTTGGGAAGACACGGTTTTGCCTCGGCCTGCAGATCGAGCACCGTAAAGATGGAATTCTTATCCATCAAGCAAACAACACCCAAAAGGTGTTGAGACGCTTTAGTCATTTTGACGTTAAGCCGTCCGCTACTCCCATGATCGTCCGCTCTCTAGACATTACTAAGGACCCATTCCGTCCAAAGGAGGACGTCGAAGAGATATTGAGTCCTGAGTGCTCTTATCTGGGTGCAATAGGCGCTTTATTGTACTGGCCCAATGTACTAGACCGGACATCTCGTTTGCTGTGAATTGTCTAGCTCGACACAGCACCGCGCCAACACGCCACCATTGGAATGGCATAAAAGACATTTTCCGCTACCTTAAGGGTACTACGGACTTGGGCTTGTTCTATCCCTACGCGGTTTTGAGTGAGTCCAACGCTCTTGGCACTCGAAGCAACGCGACCCTTGTTGTCTACGTCGATGCGGGATACTTATCTGATCCGCACAAGGGGCGTTCCCAATCTGGTTATGTCTTTACCATTGGGAACACGGCAATTTCTTGGAGGTCTCGCAAACAGACCTTAGTGGCTACTTCAACGAACCACTCTGAGCTACTCGCGCTCTATGAGGCGACTAGAGAGTGTGTATGGCTTCGAGCTGTTATTGGCCATATTCGAAGTACATGTGATCTTCCATATGACCCAGATGAACCTGTTGTCGTCTATGAGGACAATACCGCTGTTATTGATCAAGCGAAACATGGTTACATCAAAGGGGATGCTACCAAGCACATATCGCCCAAGTTGTTCTTTACACATGAACAACAAGCGCTTCAGAAGATTGAAGTGCAACACATTGGATCGGAGAATAACCGTGCAGACTTGTTCACCAAGTCACTGCCAAAACACTCGTTCCAGAAACATGTCAGAACGATTGGACTTAGGAAGCTTTCAGAGCTAGCCTAAGTGAAACATGTTTCCCGCACCCTGTTGTGTGTATGTGAGGGGGAGCGCCCCCAAAACGCCCTGTTGTGCGTATATCCCGCGCCCTGTCGAGTGCGAGTGAAAAGGGGAGCATCCTGATGTATGCTTGTGTACTCTTTTTCCCTTAGACCAAGTTTTTTCCCATTGGGTTTTCCTTGGCAAGGTTTTTAACGAGACACATTTCAAATCTCTTATTCACTAAGGACTATTGTGATCAGGGGGAGTATCCAGTGTATACTTCTAAACCATTGTGTACTCTTTTGTCCTTCGATCAGCGATTTTTCCCACTGGGTTTTCCCTGACAAGGTTTTGACGAGACACCTTTGCAATGGTTAAGTTTACCCCCATCACACTGACCTGTGTGTACTCTTTTGTCCTTCGACCAAAGTTTTTTTCCCACTGGGTTTTCTTTGGCAAGATTTTGACGAGGCACAAGTAGATGGTCAAATTTGAAGATGCAAGCTACAGACAGACGAAGAAACTCAGAGATGTTTACAAGCAGAATTTCTGGAGAGCCAAGGGGGAGTGTTGTAACTCATATGGCTCCTCACATTTCATCTACTTGTAACCTACATGACCTTTGGCCCTTCATTTCTTCATAACCCCCAACCTCTCTCCCTATATAAAGAGAGGTTGGGATAGCTTGTAAGATACACTTGAGTAATTTATATTATACTTCGTCACATCTCTGGCGTGTTTGAGTCTTTGTCTTACAACAAACAGCAAGATGTCACACAAATTCCAAATTATTGAGATCAAATGGCTTAGCTTCCTATAACCCTTCACATCTTCAGTTCAGTCATTTACATCTCTTAATCTTCAGCGCTCAATAGTAACTTCATGGAATATACATAGCAGTAAAGGAGTTGACCAAAACCTCAGAAATAGTGATGGATGGAATTCAAAATGCTGAGAATTCACAAACAAAAAACCAAGTCAGTGATTGGTCAAGATGGATGATGCTTGTGGTATGGGAAGGGAGTTACAGTACATGTTCTCTCCACTGTAAGCACTCAAAGCCTAGGCGCAAATCAAATTCTTCTTCTGTTGTCCACTCGTGTTTTCTTTGATGCTGGGCCTGCATCGACATGCTCGCCGCTTGATTTTATCTATAAGATGACGGTATAAGATGTTCATAACAAAATTCACTACAAGTTCGATGTACTAGTGACAAAGTTGTAAGAGAGGTCATTTACCTTATCAAGTTTATCCCTGACCAGTCGAACAGTCTGGTTCATAGAAGAAGATGAGAAGTAATCCTGCAATCGACATGAAAATTTATAAATTATGATGATACATAATATGTTAAGGAGTCTCATCTCAACAACTACACTTCGATTTCCACGGGTGGGTTTGATTACAAGGTGGAAAATATGTGGACGATAAATTAATTCCGGAATTACTGTAGGGTGTGTTTGATTGCAAGGTGGAAAATATGTGGAAAAGAAATTAATTCCATGGAATTATTTTTCCTAGGAAAAAAAAAATTCCATGGAATTAAAAAAAAAATTCATGGAAAACTTAATTTGGGTGTTTGATTGTCATTATTTTCCACGGAAATGGTTATTTTCCTTGGAAAATGATATTTTCCTATGGGTTGGGCAAGTTTCATTTTCCACCATTTTAGAAGAAAATATGGAAAATGATAGTTTTTTGGAAAATAATTCCATGGAAAATATAAGCTATCAAATACTACAATTGGTGGAAAATTTGTGAGGGAAATATTTTCCACGGAAAAAAAGCCCAATCAAACACAGCCTTATAGTAGAAAAATTCCACGGAATTAAGTTGGGCGTTTGATTGTCGTTATTTTCCATGGAAATTGATATTTTGCTATGGGCTGGGCCAGTTTTATTTTCCACCATTTTGGAGGAACATATGGCAAATGATATAGGTTTTTGGAAAATAATTCCTTGGAAAATATACGCTATCAAACATTACAATTGGTGGAAAATTTGTGATGAAAATATTTTCCATGGAAAAAAAGCTCAATCAAACACGGCCTTAATTTTATAATGTCATGTGGACTTGAAAATTTTAAGTTGACATGTATCCTGGTATCAACAGATTAACAAGTGGCAGAAGGCTGAAGCATACCTTGTCTGATGACACATGGCTCATACAAGGGTCCTCCATATATGATGATCGGCCTGATTCTGCATGTTCCCTGCACAATATATAACAACCATCAACATTTATTAACCAACGATAACTGTGGAAAGTTTCCACCAATAGGGATCAAGTGAAGTAAAGCAGTTTTCTGGAATAAAATTTGAGAACCATCCAAAAATTTGGCTGCAAAGAGGAACACAAGACTTTTGCTATTCGTACGGTAGTACCAAACAGCTTGTATGACTCCTTTTCTTGGAGAAGTCCTGTACTGCAAGAGGGGTGAAGTTTACCTATATTTGGTATGAGAAGCATTTAAAACTGAGGAAGCCTGCCCAAGCTGACTGGAAGAATCTGACTTATGAAGACCATAACTGACTTGAGAAAGGCTATTCGATCCTCCGGTTCTGCCAGCTATAACAAGCAGAGTCGTGTTATCAGGTGCAAATCCAAAAGAAGAAAGAGAGATGTGAAACATTATTCCGATAAATGATGGAGACAATATCTGGAAAGGATAGTAGAATCTGAAGTTTACACTTAATTCGCCCTAGAACATCATTCCTCCTTCCCTCCAGTTTCTCCTTCACATCAGAAAGGCTCTCAAACTGGGGAGCATATGAAATCTGAAGTCGATTCCCAAGAAATACAGACTCGTCGAGTTTTCTCTTTGCAAACCTTCAGCAGTGAGGGGTTTACACAGAAGTCAGATCTGGCAGCTTACAGTTAATTTATCTTCTCACTATTCATCTTTAAGAATGTTGTAGGATATGAGAGAGAAAAAGAACTATTATTCCAAGAAATTAAGATATTAGGGAGGTACATGAATAGCATAATCGATACTAATTCATCTTTGTACTATTTCCCGTTTAAGAGCGATAAATTCATTAATTTCATGAAAATTAGAAAATAGAGAACATAAAAAGACATGTATAACACCGAAGATCATTCGGAAAGAAGAAGAAGAAGAGATTGACCCTTAGGAATAAATTTGGCATAACCCCTTAAGTTTTAATCCTAAATCAATAACAAGCCGAAGTTAAAATTTCTATTGTGAGGCCATACAAAGTTTTCATTAGATGAGGCAGGCCCTTTTTCATAAGGCTGCTAACAACATAGTCAAAATATCCTCATTCTGCTATTTCACTAAGGGGTTCGGTAAAATTTATCTAGAATAGTTTCTAGTAAACCCAAACCTTCTGAACATTATACAAATAATGAGTCTATAGGGACCCAAAACATAGTTGACTGATTGACCGGAAGTTTTAGTCCAATGGACTTCCATGATAGCCAAAAACACCTATGTTGCACGGGAAAATGGCATCCGTATCCTGTCCTTTTTCGGGTGGCATAGGAGACTACATATGTACCTATTTCAGAATATTAGTATCCCGTATCCGTACCATGTCCTAATTCATATCCACTCCGTATTCCTGCAACATAGCAAAACACACAGTTGGGCAAGGATGTGGAATAATAGCCAAAAGAAAAGGTTAGGGTGTGGTCATTATGGACTCCTTAATCGTGGAAGCTTATCTGAGTTGCGCATAAAATTCAGGGAGAAACTTACCCTTCTTTATATGCCCACTTCCATGCCTGAACTTTCACCGTTTAATCCATAGTCATCCGAAAAACTTGTCATGTGTTACTATTACATTGCACACATATACCACAATCCAAGCCAAAACATGCAAGTTTAAGCATGGTTTGGTTTCCTTCAAGCTCAAAAACTTGGATCCTATGTTACACAGATCATTGTGTCGACATTTTTTCATATTTCTCCCTTTTTTTTCTTTTAGTTTTTTTACTTACGCAATTGAAGTGAAAAAGAGCCACAATTTCGGTATCACGGTTCGATGGGGGAGAGTATCGGATCGGACATGCCAAAAATTACACGATACCCCCAATACGTATTGGTATCGGCCGATATTACGAATCATCACTATAGGCAGGAAAGACACAACATGATACAGTCACCATGACATGGACACACACCGCAACGACTTTGACGTGTCCTATATTTTGGTATGACGTGAACAAGAAAGCAGGTCAAAAACAAATGGGCCAATATTTTGAGTGATTGTGCTATCTAGGACATGAAGAGAAGAATATTGATGAAATGTACACATTTAATTAGCACAACTTCTCATAGCAAAGCAAAGATACAAGGGTCATAAAAAAGCAAACAAGGCGAGTGTCTAACTGTAAACAAGGACATACTCCGAATTTGAAGAATAGCAATCATAATATAATCATAACCCTTGACTGGGCTTGTTATGAACTAAATAACACATAATTTAAATGTAGAGGCCGGACCTAATTTTTAAGAGATGGATTTATCATTTACCTAAAAATTCAATTATCCTTAGATGTAACAACTTAATAAATCATAATCACCTTGCATTGCTGACCTGTGAAAATTTGATCCAGTAAACATCGGTAAAAGCCTCACAATCTTCTGCATCCATTGGTTTGCACCTGTTAAATGCAAAATGGGAAAAGGAAAAACCAGTTAGATGATTTCTACCAATGAGATGACAAGAAGAAAGTACTTCTTTTTGTTCACATGAAAATCCGAAGAAAGGTTATAACCCTTTTGGATAAACAAGATTTTCTATGAAGGGCTACCTCTAGACTATAGTAAGTTAAGAGTTATCTAGAAGGTTGAATATCAACTAGGCATCCAAATCTAAAGCCTAAAACATTATAGTGGTGGTTTCTTAACTGAAGATTATTTTTCAAGAGGAAAACTGTGTTCTTATGTTTAGACCATTCTCCTTGTATCATTCCTCTTGTGAACATTCACTATGCCATTTGCCAGTAACTTATATGTGCATAAAGATAACCTTTTTTTGGAGGTAAATTATGAAAACATTACACATTCTTTGTCCTCTCCAAATCGCATAATGATAAATTGACAAGGTAGCTGCCATTACAGCTACTATAGTGGTTTTACCGTTAGTCGCTCTACGTGACAGTCATACACGAGAGAAATAGCATACTGAGAAAATAGTGGCCATAGTAGCAGCTATTCACCAAGGTCACTGTAGCAGCTAATATAATGACATATCACCAATATAACAGATTTCATGGGACTTTCCTAATACTATTTAGCATATATGGTGCTTATTACTATTTTTTACGTTTCTTCCTAACAAGAAATAGCAGACGACATAAGTGATATATCGCCATTATATCAGATTCATGAGCTGATTCTTAATATTTATTGTGACTTCCAAAAAAAATAAAAATGGTTGTATAGACATATTTATTAAAAATGGGCCTACCTCAAGCTTGATCTATTTTTGTAGAAAATTATTTAACAGAATCTTAGGCAGACGTGTGTGGTCCTAGTACCATCCTACTCTATAGTGGTTCCCAAGTCCTAAGTAGGAAGTACAAAGTCAAATATCATAAGGAGTGTGTAGCTATGTACCCCCCAAATTGACAAGAAATCACATGTTTTCCCCCAACTCTCAACGACTAATCAAATCGTCAATTTTAACGTCCGGATCAAGTAACTTAACTAACTAGGGGTGTTAAAGAACCAAGCTATTCAAGAGCTGGCTCGATCTCGGCTCGCTAAAAAACTCGTGAACTGAGCTTAGCTCGAGCCTAAGAGTAGGCTCCTTAGATAAAAGAGTCCAAGCAAGAGATTAGAGGTATTCAACATGCGAACTTGCGAGCCGGCTCGTTTTTATTTATATACTTATATTAAAGAAATATCTTACACTAATATACTTTTCTAATTGTGTACAAAATCCATTTAAAGACTTTCAATCTGATAGTATGCTTACCAAGATGTACTTGGTTTGGGACAAAGTACATGAGTACATAAACAAGCTTAATGTCACGCACAAAATTTTTCGCTCCAACAAGACAATGTTGCACAACATATCAAACCAAAAAGTTTAGTTGGAAGACTCTAGAATTCTCCAGAGTATGGTGGAATCCTCTTGAACTCTCATGAGACTTCAAAGTTCTAGACTATTCTTATCATGTATATATTTTATATGGAGTCTTGTAAATATTTAGGTTCTAGAAAGTTTCCACGGTTAGATGGTGGACACATGGCATAATCTTAGTCATTCTTGTAAAGTCCTTGAGCCTATATAAAGAGGGAAGGTTTCATTTGTTCCTCACCACCCAAGAAGTTGTCAAGTCTCTCTAGTATAGTGAAGTTTTCAACAATCCAAGCTCTCTTTTGCTCCACATTTTCTCGTTGTCGTCTTAGCGGTCTAACTAAGCATTTGGGAAAGGTTTGCACGGGTCTTCGACGAAGAAGTTTGTGTTTCGCACAGAGTGAGGTGCATGCAAAAATACTAATTCCGTGACATCGAGCTTGTCTATAACTCAAGCTCATCAAGAGTTCAAGTTTTAAAAGAGTGGCTCCCGATCCGAGCTCGTGCTCGCAACCATTTTTAAAGGGTCGAGCATGAGCCTACTCGTCTGAAAGCTCAAACTTAGCTAGAGCTCTGTGTTTTCTTAAGAGAGCCGAGCTCGAGCATTGGGGGTGCTCGCTCAAACCTCGGCTTGTTAACACCCCCTAAACGTATCAATTCGAAAATGCACCACCGAATGGAGCGCTCGTACCAGGGGAGGGGCACGGTTCGATGTTAGAAACGACATAAGCTTAACATGGATGGAAACCCGTCGTGGTGTTCTCACTAGTCCCGTCTCACCATACTAGTATCTTCCTTTTGAGGCCAAACTGGGTAGACACTGGTCAGATCTCCGACCAACGCCCAACCATCATTTCATTAACACATCACTCTCCCGAAAAACTACAGAGCCATGACCCATTCTAAGTACATACCAAGACCACACTAGTGTCTTCTTTTCCTAAAGCCATCACGATGCATCTTTTTCTCTTTCCGAGAAATGACAATGTGTACTATTAGATTCTTTAACGTCACACCACAACCAGGGCCGTTTCTGGGCATGTGCAAGTTGTGCCACTTCCGTATATTACTAATGTGAAATCTACATTTTTAGATTTAGGCCTCCGTACTTTTTAGAAACTGATATAATTATAACAGTATTGTGCTTTTTCAAAAATAAATAAATAAATAAATAAATAAATAAAGAAGGACGAATAGGAAATTGGTGGCACGTACTCTAGTATCGCCCCATAGGAAGCGAACAGGTTCGAGAGCTCGTCTCCGCATCCTAACGCCGGCACGTTCCTCACGATCAAATACCTGCTCGACAAATAATTTATTGATTGAGTTTATTAACGAAACAAATATTTTGTATTTTTTTGGGTGGTGGTGGGGGGGGGGGGGGGGGGGGGGGGGGGGGGGGGGGGGGGGTGGGGGGGGGGGTGGGGGTGGGGGGGGGGGGGGTTGCCTACTTGGACTCGTCGCAGACGGTGTAGACGCGGACGGCCGGCGGTTCTCCTCTGTCTCTCGGCATCTCCTTCTTGCCCACCAACTGCTCGACCAAAATAATTATTTTTTGGTTGCAAATTCGGACTTTCGGAGTCTGGTCTAGGGATAGATCATAGATGTTGGGTTTTGAATCGGGTTATGGGATCAGTACCCGAATCCGATATGTTGTATTTTTATTTTTTTTCTCATCTTATAACCAATATGAAGTTCAAAACATGTAAACAACTAATACTAATCAAAGTAACACTGATGGCGGATGCATCAAAATTAATATCGACGGGGCCGTCTCTACAACCTCCATTGCAGCTGCTGCGGTGGCCAGAGACGTGAAAGGCAGGTGTCTTGCGGTCAGATCGGAGGTCTCGGAAGAAATTCTTACTTTCGGTGCTGACCGTGCGCTACTATCGAAGATTCTAGCAGTTCGTCAGGGTGTTTCCTGGCTAAACAGGTTCAAGCTGGTATTAATTGATAGAGGGAGACTCCTTTATTGTTCAAAGGATCTTCAAGGGTGAAGACAATCTGGTTCCGTGGAGATTTAGAGAACTAATCAAATTAATCCGCAAAGAGTTACACAAGATTGAGATATCTGTGGAGTTTGTATTCACTCGTAGAAGTGGCAACATGGCAACACATGGATTAGCCAAATTTTCTTTGAGTAATCTCATCAATTTTGACGAGAAGGATACCCCTGAATGTATTGTCCAGTTAGTTGCACATGAGGCTGTTGCCTAGTGTTGAATAAAATCCTTTCCCTTTTTCAAAAAAAATCAAAGTAACACTTTAGTGAACTTTTATGTGGCCGACGATTTCATATTTCCATGAATTTTATTTCAAAGATATCATTTTTACAGATATTGTTTATTATCATGTTTTGTACATAACCAGTGTTTTACATTGCAGTTTAAACAGCCTTTCAGACGACGTCTAAGTAGCCATGTTCGATTTAAAATTTTAAAAATAAATAAATAAATAAAATAAATCAACACTTACCTGTATCATTAATTGGGCGGCAGCGGCGGCGGATTGGATATTTTCAAAAACTTGAGAATATGAGAAATCGTTTGGCACACGGATTGGTTATTTTCAAAAGTTTGATATTCCTAGAAATAATATTATTTATAATCAAATTTCTAGGTATTTAATTGTATTGCTTTTAATATAACATATATTCTAACAATATAGAATTATTTTTCTTACTAGAAATAAATTGATAATAAATATATATATTTTTTAATTGTCCATATCTACAAATAATATTATAATATAAATGAGTTGGGTAGAACTTGGGTCTAGTTAAGTCATATCGAATCAAGTTTGTGTTGAGTTTTGGCCTTGTTATGATTCTAATCAACTCAGTTTTTCAACTTGATATTCTCAACTTTGATAGACGTTAACTTCTCTCCTCCCCTCCCGGCGGTTGCACCACCCCTCCCCAGTGCAGCCTCCCCGATCATATATATATTTAGATAATGCCATGTAGTTAGTTTAAATATTGAATATATTTTAATTAAATATTTTTTTGGTAGAACTTTGCATACATGTTGAGATAATACATGTACTTAATTTAAATATAGTTTACACATTGAATATTTTAATTAAAATTTGTTCTTGGTATAACTTTGTCTATATGTTTAGATAAATGTTTAAATAGTTATACGGATCTTAAGTTTTTTTTACAATTAATCATAAGAATTTTAAATTATTTTACGTGAGGATATACATAAGATACGTATTTGTGGTAGTTAATTATAATATATGAATCAATTTTTTAGTAATTATTACCTGATATACAAACTTTAGACGGCTATTTTCAATCCGCATTATAGCGGAAGAGAGATGATTATGATACATACTCGTTATTCTCTTCAATTTTATATTGGATTTATGTTAAACATATGGACGGAAATAACTTAATTTTCATCCATATTACATATTGCCAAATGCCGTACTTTTCAAGGAGTTTATTATATCCTAAAGAGAGCATTTAAGAGAGGGTTCTCAAAGGGTTTATAAGTAAGAAGTATATAAAGAAAGTGTGTTAAAGAGAGCATTTAAGAGAGGGTTCTCAAAGGGAGTCTCTTACTTTTGAAAATACACTCTTTTTTTTTTACTAAAAATAATTTGTATTAAAATATTAAAATTTGTTTAATTTGAATTATATAGTAAACTAATTTAATTAGATTAGCTTGGTTTAAAGTTAATATTGATGAAAATTGAAGTTTAGTTAGTTTTAAATCTATACTAGATTGGGCTAGGAATAGAAATTTTAAATTTGATTAAACTAAAGTAGATAAGAATATAATTCAGGTTATAATCTAATCATGTTAGTTGTATTTAAATTACGTATAATAGACTCGTATTAAATTATGAAATTTGAGACTGAGAAAGAAAAAAAAAAGATTAACTAATGGTTTCCTTATTAAAAAAGTTTTAGTTTTATTTATTAAAAAATAATTAATAGTGGACCCCACTACTCAGACCACCAAACCATTTAACCTAATTGAATTTTGAAGCGGTTTGATCTTGACATTTGACTTTTGGACCTACATGCAATCGAAGTTAATATGTTTGCTTCTTGACTTAATTCTAATATTGTAAACATGCAAAATTTCTAAGTAATATGGTTGTGTATTATGTATATATTCAATATAAGATTGTAAGTCTATAAAATTGGTTCAATTCGAGTTAAACTACTAGTTCGACCGGTTTGACCCAACCTAGTATCTTGACCGGGTCAATCTACGATCCGATTTTAAAAAGGGCTAATTATAGTTTAGACCATAAATTTTGTACCAGCTTAGAGTTTAGGTCATGAGATTTCCATAGAGATTTTTAAATATTGAATATATTTAATTAAAATTTAAATAACAAAATTATCCTCATCGTCTCCCCTCTCCCTCCCGGCGGTTGCACACACCCTCCCTAGATGTAGTTAGTTTAAATATTGAATATATTTTAATTAAATGTTTTTTTTAGAACTTTGCATACATGTTGAGATAATACATGTACTTAATTTAAATATAGTTACATATTGAATATATTTTAATTAAAATTTGTTCTTGGTAGAACTTTGTATAATGTTTAGATAAATGTTTAAATAGTTATACGGATTTTAAGTTTTTTTTTAAACATTAATCATAAGAATTTTAAATTATTTTAGGTGAGAATATACATAGATACACACCCGTATTCTCTTCAATTTTATATTGGATTTTTTTAAACATATAGACGGAGATAACTTAATTCTCATCCATATTACCTATTGCCAAATGCCGTACTTTTGAAGGAGTTTATAAGTATCTTAAGTAAGAAGTATATAAAGAAAGTGTGTTAAAGAGAGCATTTAAGGAGGGTTCTCAAAGAGAGTCTCTTACTTTTGAAAATACGGACCTGTTTTTATACTAAAAAGTAATTTGTGTGTGGACAATTAGCTCAACCTCACATGTATATCAATATATGTATCTCAATTGTCTCTACAAGCTATCCCAACCTCTCTTTATATAGGAAGAGAGAGGTTGGGAGTTACATAATGAAAGGTCACTCATGAGTTACAAAATGAAGAGTCATGAGTTACAACATGAAGAGTCACCATGATGAGATGAATTACAACACTCCCCTTGGCTCTTCACAAACTCTGCTTGTATACACCTCTGAGCTTCTGTCTGTCTGTAGCTTGCAGATTCAAAAATGACCACCTACTTGTGCCTCGTTAAACCTTGCCAAAACCCAGTGGAAAAAAATTTTGGTCGAAGGACAAAAGAGTACACACAGGTCAGTGTGATGGGGGTAAACTTAACCATTGCAAAGGTGCCTCAAAACCTTGTCAGGGAAAACCCAGTGGGAAAAACCGCTGATCGAAGGACAAAAGAGTACACGATGGTTTAGAAGTATACACTGGATACTCCCCCTGATCACAATAGTCCTTAGTGAATAAGAGATTTGAAATGTGTCTCGTTAAAAACCTTGTCAAGGAAAATCCAATGGGAAAAAACTTGGTCTAAGGGAAAAAGAGTACACAAGCATACATCAGGATGCTCCCCTTTTCACTCGCACTCGACAGGGCGCGGGATATACGCACAACAGGGCGTTTGGGGCGCTCGTGGGGCGCTCCCCTCACATGCACACAACAGGGTGCGGGAAACATGTTTCACTTAGGCTAGCTCTGAAAGCTTCCTAAGTCCAATCGCTCTGACATGTTTCTGGAACGAGTGTTTGGCAGTGACTTGGTGAACAAGTCTGCACGGTTATTCTCCGATCCAATGTGTTGCACTTCAATCTTCTGAAGCGCTTGTTGTTCATGTGTAAAGAACAACTTGGGCGATATGTGCTTGGTAGCATCCCCTTTGATGTAACCATGTTTCGCTTGATCAATAACAGCGGTATTGTCCTCATAGACGACAACAGGTTCATCTGGGTCATATGGAAGATCACATGTACTTCGAATATGGCCAATAACAGCTCGAAGCCATACACACTCTCTAGTCGCTCATAAGCGCGAGTAGCTCAGAGTGGTTCGTTGAAGTAGCCACTAAGGTCTGTTTGCGAGACCTCCAAGAAATCGCCGTGTTCCCAATGGTAAAGACATAACCAGATTGGGAACGCCCCTTGTGCGGATCAGATAAGTATCCCGCATCGGCGTAGCCAACAAGGGTCGCGTTGCTTCGAGTGCCAAGAGCGTTGGACTCACTCAAAAGCGTAGGGATAGAACAAGCCCAAGTCCGTAGTACCCTTAAGGTAGCGGAAAATGTCTTTTATGCCATTCCAATGGCGGCGTGTTGGCGCGGTGCTGTGTCGAGCTAGACAATTCACAGCAAACGAGATGTCGGTCTAGTACATTGGGCCAAGTACAATAAAGCGCCTATTGCCCAGATAAGAGCACTCAGGACTCAATATCTCTTCGTCGTCCTCCTTTGGACGGAATGGGTCCTTAGTAATGTCTAGAGAGCGGACGATCATGGGAGTAGCGGACGGCTTAACGTCAAAATGACTAAAGCGTCTCAACACCTTTTGGGTGTAGTTCGCTTGATGGACAAGAATTCCATCTTTACGGTGCTCGATCTGCAGGCCGAGGCAAAACCGTGTCTTCCCAAGATCCTTCATCTCGAATTCCCTCTTCAGGATATCAGCAGTTTCTGACAAGTCTTTTTCGGTTCCTATGAGATTCATGTCATCTACATAGACCGCGATGATTGCGTATCCTGAAGTGGATTTCTTTATGAACACGCATGGGCAAAGTTCGTTATTAACGTATCCCAAACCGATCAAGTATTCGCTTAGGCGGTTATACCACATTCGCCCGGATTGTTTCAATCCATATAGCGAACGCCTCAGTCTAATCGAGAACGCGTTCCGTGGTCGGGAACTACTTGATTCAGGCATCTTTAGTCCTTCAGGGACTTTCATATATCTCTGTGTCTAGATCCCCGTAGAGATAGGCTGTGACCACATCCATGAGCTGCATATTCAGTTTTTCGGAAACTACTAAACTGATTAAGTAGCGGAACGTTATGACGTCCATTACGGGAGAATACGTCTCCTCGTAATCAATTCCAGGGCGTTGTGAGAAGCCTTGCGCCACAAGGCGAGCCTTGTATCGCACAATCTCATTTCTCTCATTACGCTTCCTTAGGAAAACCCATTTGTGACCAACTGGTTTAACATTGGGTGGTGTTGGAGCAACAGGTCCAAACACGCTTCTTTTCGCTAAGGAGTCTAGTTCAGCCTGGATTGCTTGTTTCCATTGTGACCAGTCCGTTCGTCGTTGACACTCGGCAACACTACGAGGTTCCATGTCATCATTGTTCATAATGTCAGTGGCCACTGAGTATATGAACACATCATCGATGACAGTTTCGTTTCGCTTCAAAATATCGTCTAAGCTAGCATACTCGACGGATATTTCGAGGTTATCGGCATGATTAGGAATAGGCGTTTCATCTGGAACGCGCTCTTCTAATACATCGCCGTGATCCTTAATGATCTCATGTGGCAAAACGCTTTTAACAAGATTTCTCGCTTCCGGGGCAGAACATCTTTGGAACCAACCGGTCTTCCCTTCTTCTTGGGAATAGCGGCGGACTGGACGGCCGATGGCAGCGTCCTTTGCTCGGCGGGTTCGACCGGAGCAATGTTTCACGAACATGGCGTCTCTCAGGGACGTCTATCCAGGCACATTTGCAGCAGGTATAATTGATCTCGTGACTTTTGCTAGGTCGCTAAATGCGTCTGGCATTTGATTTGCAATATCTTGCAGACCTAGAATCCTCTGCACTTCCTTATCACTATGTGCAGAGGGGGATCATGATGAGCAAAAGCGGGCACATGCCACGCTAATTCACGTCGTTCCTCATCAACGTTAGCGTGCATTTCTCCCCTAACGACGGGAAGATTGCCTCATCAAAGTCACAATCCGCGTGTCTCGCGGTAAAGAGATCGCCTGTCAAGGGCTCTAAATAGCGAATGATGGACGGGGAGTTATAACCGACATATATTCCCCGTCGCTTCTGAGGTCCAAATTTTGAACGCCTTATCGGCTCAATTGGAACATTGACTAGGCACCCAAACACGCGTAAATGTGAGATGTCAGGCTCACATCCAGTAACCAGCTGGTACGGAAAGTGGTTGGGTGGCCATGGGCCTCAGACGGACCAAATTTGCAGCGTGCAAAATTGCATAGCCCCATGCAGATAGTGGGAGTTTGGTGCGCATAACCAAGGTCCGCGCTATCACTTGCAGTCGCTTTATAAAAGCTTCGCTAGGCCATTTTGGGTATGAACATACGCAACAGGATGTTCAAGATTTATTCCCAAAGTCATGCAATAGTCATCGAAAGTCTTCGATGTAAACTCCGCGGCATTATCAAGTCTAATAGACTTTATCGGATAATCCGGATGGTGAGCCCTTAACTTAATGATCTGGGCGAGGAGTTTAGGAAACGCTGCATTTCGGGTGGACAACAACACTACGTGTGACCATCTAGTCGATGCATCAACCAAAACCATGAAGTATTTAAATGGTCCGCATGTTGGTTGGATTGGTCCACAAATATCTCCATGAATTCTCTCAAGGAATTGAAAACCAATCTCGTAGGTTTCACATGGAGTGGCTTGAGATTCGTCTTCCCAATCGAGCAAGCTTGGCATAGGCTTTTCGGATTTATAACGAAATTTTCCTCCAAGAGGATGCCCATGTGATGCATTCATAGTGCGAAGCATCGTATTTTGACCCGGATGACCCAGCCGGTCATGCCATAGCAAAAAGTCTCTCATCAACTGGCGCTCGGCGAATGATGAGATTACTCTCGATGTGTTGTATCGTAGTGAGATACAAACCACTTGAAAGACATTTCAACTTCTCCAAGATACGCTTTTGGCCGTACTGAGTGGAGGTAATGAAAAGATACTCGAAGCCATGTTCTCGAGCAGTTTCAACATGAAATCCGTTTTCTCGAATATCCTTAAAACTCAGTAAGGTACGACTGGACCTTGGAGAATATAAGGCCTCTGATACTTCAACGGGAGTACCATTGGACAAAAAAAAGGGCTTTGCCAAAACCTTGAACAAGGGTTGAGGGTCCCGAAATGGTTGTCACTGAGGTTACTTTAGGCGTATAGGAGATAAAGTATGATTATCTCTCAAGATAGTGTGAGTCGTTCCACTATCAACCAGACAATCTACTGCCCCGTGGTCCATGCCTATAAGTAAAGAAAATTAAAGTTTGTCACACGTTTGAGGAAAGTGCTCGAAATAGAACTTTAATTTATCGAGAAAAAAAAATACAAACCACCAAAGTTTCATGACTTAAATCAACATAGATAGAAAAGGAGATTTATTCTTCCATTTCTGCTACAAAAATTCGGGGGTCTCAAGATTTAGATTTCGCACTCGTTGACCAGATTTGCTTGGCCCGGCGCCCCTTGTGATAGTTATTAACTTCTTGGGGGGTCGCCCTGCAAGTCCGTTGCATATGACCATAAGCAACATTTGTAGCAGAGAGTAGGCGCTTGGCCTTCCACTCTCGCTTGGGACGACTGGCCCGTTGGTTCTTACCATGAGACTGCCTAGGAGTCAAAGGTCCTTGGTTCTTGTTAGAACCTCGCTTTGGTGGCGAGACTTAAACTCGCCTCTGTTCCTTGGCTGGGACGACTGGCCCTTGTCTCGTTTCCACCGTGGATTTGGTCCACGGAGAGCGTTTGCATCAGGCATTGGAATTGCCTTTGTTCCAGCAGGACGAGAATTGTTGTTTCTCATTAAAATGAGACTGTTCTTCTCGTCTAGTAAAAGCTGGGTGATGAGCTCGGAAACTGGTGAACTTAGACGGTATTGCTTCTGGAGCAAGTTGTCAGTGGAAGGAAATGTGGTGTATGTTTTCTCCAATAGATCACTGTCGGTTAATATCTCACCGCAGTATTGGAGAAGTGATCGAATCCTGCAGACTTCATTGTTGTAATCAGTTACACTCTTGAAGTCTTGGAAGCGCAGGTTCAACCAGTCATGGCGTGCTTCAGGTAGCCATATGGTCTTCTGGTGGTCGAAGCGCTCTTTCAGAGAGTCCCATAGCGTCTTCGGCGAGGAGATTTCAATGAACTCCGACTTCATGGCGTCAGATAAATGCCTGCGGAATAGAATCATGCTTTGGCGTTCATTGAGCGAGTGACTTCCACTTCACGCTCTTCCTCGTTATATATGACGTCCAAGAGGCCCTGCGCATCTAGATGGTCTGGATGTCTTGCGTCCAGTCCAAGTAGTTCTTGCCAGAGGCTTCAAGGATGGAAAAATCAATCTTGATCGACATTTTTCTACAACAGGAGAAAAATCTTGATCAGTCAACATATAAAACGACAGGTTTATATGGATTTGGTTTGTATACAACAACAAACAATCGTAAATAAAAACAACGGTTTTGAAAAAACGATTTTTTTGTTAAAAATTATCTTATATCGATCGACGGCCGATATAGAGAGGTCATAAAATTTCTTGCAAAAATGCATAATTATAAATACAATTTGAGCAAAAAAATATTCGGTCAACCCTTTCAGTAGCTCTACGTGAATATGACCAGGGCGGGAAAATGGGAGAGGGTCACCGGGGACCTCTTAAGAACCAAGTCCCAAGTTCTTTCTGACATCATACCCAAGTAGGTGAGCCTATTCGGAGAGACTTCGTAAAAATTTTGTCAAATGTAAGAATAAATAAGATTTTTCAAGAAATTCACGCTATTTGCGAACTGTGCAAAATAGGTGACAATTTAGTGCGTGCTCAAAATGAGCTGCCTTTGAAAATTATTAACCAAAAAGGTTATTTTTGGGAGGCCCAAATTTGGCGGTGCCAGAATTTGTTTATGTAGCCAAAACAATTTTTCAAATTTTTCAAGTTTTTTTTTTCGAAATTACGCAAAAAAAACGTACAACATAAGCAAGCAACAACACAAAAGAATTGGTGCCTAAGCAAGCGGCACAAAAAAAAAATGTCAACTATTTTTTCGACGTCTAATGAAGCGACGCCAAAAAAATAGCGAGAAAAAAATACAATTTTATTATTCATATCGTTACAATGTTACTGAGTAACATAAGAAATGCTACTGAGGCGCTCGGCAAGGCGCAGAGATGGCACTGAGGTTCTCGCCGGGGCTCTCCAATCCATCATTACAAAAAAATGTTAGCATTTAAATCTTCGTCAATCATGAAATTTTTTTTTATTTTTTTCAGAAAAAAAAACTAACAAATATTTTGTTGGGATAAGTACTATTTAAACAAATTTTTTTTTTTTTTGAAATTGGCAGTTTTAAAAAATTGCAGAAAAAATATTTTAAAAATCTATACAGCGGACTATTTGATAAACACGCCAAAGTATAAAAAAATTTTCAACAAAAATATGTGGGTGCTCCATATGCAGAAATACCACAAAGTTGTTTAAAGATGAGATCATATAAATGTAACGTTAACTTGATGTGACTACCTACGGTTTTTGCATATTATATAAGGATGGATGATACATGGATCAAAGATATGCAATTTTGATGGAATACAAACAATGTTTTCATCTATACTTCATTTAAACAACTGTACAAAGAACAAGTTATAGAATAAGTTATATAAACAATGTTTAGACAAAATAATCCACGTGCACACATATGGTTTGTTGTCAGTAAAGTTTGTTGATTGAATATATAACAACATGTAGCCTGAACTAAAACAATGTTTGCATCAATGGTAAGAGATCTAATAGTATATTAACAAAAATAATTTACCTTTCTTACCTTATGGTGGAAGAAAGTGAGAAAACTATTGCGGATACGCGAGTCGGCGACGAGCGATGGGGTGCGCGCAGGACAACGGTCGGCGGGACGAGAGGCGAGCGGTACGTCGGGTCTCCGACGTTGCCGAGCAACGTGCTGATAACGTGTTGTGGACAATTAGCTCAACCCACATGTATATCAATATATGTGTCTCAATTGTCTCTACAAGCTATCCAACCTCTCTTTATATAGGAAGAGAGAGGTTGGGAGTTACATAATGAAGGTCACTCAGAGTTACAAAATGAAGAGTCATGAGTTACAACATGGATCACCATGATAGATGTTTTTGTATTAAAATATAAAATTTGTTAATTTGAATTTATAGTAAACTAATTTAATTAGATTAGCTTGGTTTAAAAGTTAATATTGATGAAAATTGAAGTGTTGGTTAGTTTTAAATCTATACTAGATAGGACTAGGAATATAAATTTTGAATTTGATTAACAAAGTATAAGAATATAATTCAGGTTATAATCTAATCATGTTAATTGTATTTAAATTACATAATAGATTTGTATTAAATTATGAATTTGGAGATGAGAAAATAAAAATAAAAACTATTAATTAATTTTTTCTTATTAAAAGTTTTAGTTTTATTTATTAAAAAATAATTAATAGTGGAACCCACTACTAAGACCATCGAACCATTTAACCCAATGACATTGACTTTTGGACTTACATGCAATCAAAGTTAATATGTTTGCTTCTTGACTTAATTCTAATATGGTAAACATGCAGAATTTCTAAGTAGTATATATGTGGTTATGTATTATCTAATATATTCAATGTAATATTGTAAGTCTATAAAATTGGTTCAACTCGAGTTAAACTACTGGTTTGACCGGTTTGACCCCACCCAGTATCTTGACTGGGTCGATCTATGGTACGGTGTACATCTAGAGATTTTAGTTCCTGAATTTATGTCATGACATGTCCATAGAGATTTTAGTTCCTGAATTTATGTTACGGTGTACATCTAGGATCTAAAAAATATTAAATCCAAGGACAACATGTTAGGACCTAAACTCTAATTATGAAGTTTTTAAACATTATTTTTAGGATTTTATTAACATATGCCTTAAGGACACATGTTAATACACTAATGAATGTGTATTTTATATTGGTATTATACTAGTATATTTATCAATGTGCATTCCACTTAAAACGTGTATTCATAAATGTAAAATGTATATTGATAAATGTACGATAGAAGTACCAGTATAAAATACACATTTGTCAATGTATTAACATGTGTCATAGGACACATCAACAAAAGGCTTATTTTTAACACATATCCAACACTATACAGTTTATAATAGTGTTTTAAAAATCGGACCATTGACCGGTTCACTCGTGAACTGGTTGTTTTTTCGGTCCAGTTTAGTATTGACCCAATATTTACTTAAATATACATATATTTTTTTTGTAAAAATCAGTATCCATAAGGGATGAAACTTGGACCACTTAGGTTAACCCATATGTTGAACCACTGGTTGAACTAGTTTGACCCGACCCAGTGCCTTGGGCGGGTCAATCTACGGTCCAAATTTTTAAACACTAATTTATGAACCAGAACATATCTGATGTGGCTAAATACTATGTTTTAAACATATTTTTTTTAATTATAAAATGTAAGTTTTATGTTATATATTTTTATCTCTACTATTATAAAGGGCCTTCAAAACGCTCAATCTTGAGCCATCTAAGCCGTGTATATTATCAACTATTTTCTTTTTAAAAGAATAAAATAAAATTTTAAAATATTTTATGTGTGGATAACCGTTTCTCTTTCCGCACGTAAAAAATTAGAAATCACCCAATACTAGAATATATTTAAAATTTAAATTGTGTTTAAACTAACTACATAATATTATCTAATTAAACAAATATCATAATTTGAAAAAAATCATAAAAATTATATTAAAATATATTAAAATTAAAATTAAAATATTCTAATATTTAAATTTTTATATAATTTATTAATATTATTATTGAATTTTCAGAAAATTGCAAGAAAAGCATTAAACTTTAATACAATTGTGAAAAAGGCATCAAGTTTTCACTATTTGTATTTTGAGCATTGAAACGACATTTCAAATGCCGTTTCATGATGTCACCCTCTGTCAGCTCCAGTTAACTTGGATTAAGAAATGGAGAAAGGATTAAGAAAGATGGACAAAGGATTAAAGAAAGAAACGGCAATCCAATTGCCGTTCGGTGACGTCGGATGACGTCACCATACGGCATTCCAAATGCCGCTTGACTATTTTTTTTTTCTTTTTCTTTACCGGGTTTTTAACTTGTATTTGTTGGAAAGCTACAAGTCTGCCGGCTCCCGCTTGACAATAAATACTATTGTCAGGTATTAAGTAACAACTTCTGTTGTGTCCAACTTCTGCAGGAGTGTGTAGCTTTCCAACAAATACAAGCGGCATTTGGAATGCCGTATGGTGACGTCATCCGACGTCACCGAACGGCAATTGGATTGCCGTTTCTTTCTTTAATCCTTTGTCCATCTTTCTTAATCCTTTCTCCATTTCTTAATCCAAATTAACTGGAGCTGACAGAGGGTAACATCATAAAACGGCATTTGAAATGTCGTTTCAATGCTCAAAATACAAATAGTGAAAACTTGATGCCTTTTTCACAATTGTATTAAAGTTTAATGCTTTACTTGCAATTTTCTGTTGTTTTTTTTATACGTGTAATGTATGTGAAGGTGACTAAGTAAAATTAATGGAACCCATATCTTACACTATATAATGGGGCTTCAAAACGGTTTAAAAGTGAGCCGTCTAAGCCGTCATTATATCACGGTCATTTTATTTCAAAAAATAAATTTTATAAAAATTATAAAAAAAAATTTAAATTTGTCAACATGAAAAATCGAACTCAACCAAAAAAAAAAAAAACCTCACACCTTAGCCATATGGATTAGAAGAGATACATGATAAGCACGTGCATTTACTACTTTTGAGAAGAGAGAGAGGGCATGGTTGTAGGGGTGGCGATTTTGCCCTCATACCCTCTACCCTAGTGGGTACCCTGCACCCTCAGGTGCCCACGGGTACCTCTACCCTTCGAGGGCATGCCCTACCCTTACCCTCTTGGAATTAGGGTAGGGTAAGGATTTTATTCTGTTACCCTAGTGCAATTACCCGGGTACCCGCCCTACCCAGTGCAAACTACCCCCACCCCCCCCCCCCCCCCCTACCCTGAATCATACCTACTATACCGTTAACCCTAACCCTTTAAAACCCTCGACCCTACCCTTCTCCCTAACCCTTTTATTCTTATGTATTCTCTTTTTATTTTGCAGGTATGGGGTCCATGGACTACTTTTTGTTGAGTGAAAACTGAAGAGTGAAGAATGAAGAATGAAGGAGTCAGGTCTAGCCGTCTAGGCTCTAGCCCCCCCTGTAAATATGTGCTTTATAATTTTGTATAGTCCCACTGCCATAGTATTACTACTACTTGTAGTTTTTTTTTAATTAGTACTTAGGATTAGGAGAACTACATGGTGCTTGATCCTAAGGAGTCAGGTCTAGCCCCCCTTGGGTATGTAGGCAGCCCAGGTTCTACTATATAACTGGGTTCAGCGCCTTTAGTAAAAAAAAATATTCTCCCTGTTATTTCTTGTTAAGTTATGATTTTTTGAATGCTGTCAAAATCTGAAAAAAATGAAATGGAAAGAAAAAATATTCCCCCCCGTTTACTAGCAAAAAATTTGATTTTCAAAGTTAAAAAAATGAAATGGCAAGGGCAATACCCTTACCCTCCCTACCCTGACCCTCAGCTACCCTGTGAGGGTAAAGGGTAAGGACGGATAATGGGTATTGATTTTTTGGAAGAGGGCTACCCTACCCTTATGACTCTCCTAGGATATCAAAAAAAGACCAATACCCTACGCTGCCCTCTTCCTGCCGTTACCCTACCCTACCCTACCCTACCCTACCCATCGCCAGCCCTACATGGTTGTTGACACGAGATTTGGGGATGGCTGCTCTGCTCAGTTTATAAACCAAGAGATCTGATAAACTAAGCGTACCTCAACTTCGTGTGTTCCGTTCCGTCTCCTGACATCTCCTGCTACATACGTACAGTATCTTCGATTAGATTTCGGTACTCCGACGCGGTAGGGTTACCACCGCCGATGGATCTGGGCAGCGGATTCGACAGGGAGAGGCACGTGTTCTTCCTCCAGATGATGGCGGACGGCCTGCCGGGAGTACCAGACCCAGGAGGCCAACCACCTCACCCTCGCCTACTTCGCCGTCTCCGGCCTCGCCCTCCTCGATGCGCTCGACCGCGTAATTCCTGTCTCCTCTTTCTCTCCCCCCCCCAGACAACAACATGTCGACACGGACACGGACGCGGACACGGCAAGTGATGTTTGTTGAGACTTCCTTGGGAGTTTTGTCGGCGCCTCCACCAGTAACTACACGGATCCGCGTTGTGCCGCGTCTCTTGCTTGTGCCGGTGCGACGTAAGATTTCTCGACCATCCGTCAAAGTTCAGGACGGTCCCTGTCGACGATTCTGGAGGATGTACTCGGATACTGAACGACGCGGTACGGACACGTCGGCCCGGACACGGACGCCTATTTTTTTTTAAAATATCCGACAAGTGTATTTCGGGGGGTCCGGCACGAGGAAATATGCAACAAAACTTAGGGCAGTCCTTGTCAACAGTTCTGGGGGACGGCGACGAGCTAGGTCGCATGGACACGTATATTGTAGACACCCGCGATATCCTATACCAGTATAATTTGGGGGGTGTCTATTGTGTCCGACACGAGGAAATATGGACAGAGCACTGATTTTTGACGCGCTCCTCGAGGCGCTCGCCCTTCTCGATGCGCTCGACCGTGTAATTTATCTCTCCTCCTTTCCCCCAACAACAACAACAACTAGTTATCCACAACTAGACACTGGTTGGACACGTACACGGACACGACAAGTGATGTTCGTTGAGACTCCCTTAGGAGTTTTGTCAGCGCCTCCACCGGTAACTACACGGATCCCCGTCGTGCCGCGTCTTGCTTGTGTTGGTGCGACGTGGATTCCTTGACCATCCGACAAAGTTCAGGACAGTCCTTGTCGACAATTCTGGAGGAGGGTGGCCGCGGGCTAGGCCGAATGTACTCTATACTGCACGCGTGGTACGGACACATCGGCCCGGCAGTGTATTTTGTGGGGTCCGACACGAGGAAATATGCAACAAAATTTAGGGCAGTCCTTGTCAACAGTTTTGGGGGATGGCATGAGCTAGGTCGCATGGACACAGATATTGTAGACACAGCGGTATCCTATCCCAGTGTTTTTTTGGTGGGGGGGGGGGGTGTTCTCTATTGTGTCCGACACGAGGAAATATGGACACAGCACTGATTTTCGATCTTTTGGAGTCTCCATGCTTCCTAGGTGATGGGAATTTGCTTCTGACCAGTTCATACAATGTATAGGTCGACAAGGAGCAAGTGGCTAGTTGGGTTCTATCTTTCCAAGCATACCCTAGAGATAAAACTGACTGGATGATGGTATGGTCTTACCAGTACGACTCTTTATATTTCCTCTCTTTAAAATGAATCTTATTGAAAGTTACTTTCAGGGCAATTCTACGGATTCCATGGTTCCAAAACTTCACAATTCACGGATGACAGTAACGTATGTTGGTTGAAACAGAGTAATTATCGTTTTGTTGAGTGAGGTATTATCGATGTGTTTCGTTACTAATGTGTTGGTTGTTTGTTGATTTCTTGTGTCAGCAGGTTCGAGTCACAATGGCAGTCATCTTGCGAGCACTTATTGTGCTTTAGCCATATTGAAGACGGTTGGCTACGATCTGTCAAGTATCGATCCCGAGATGATCTCAGCCTCCATGAGGAAACCTCCAACAGTGTGATGGAAGGTTTGGTTCGCAACTTCATCCTCCTCTTGTGTATATAGACATGATTAGTTTGTATTTGTTTTTAAAGTTATATTATTCCTTCTTTGGGAAAAGCATAACACATCCTCCCCCTCTCTCTCAACACCCCCCCCCCCCCCTTTTTTTTTTTTTTGTATAACATAGTTCAATAGAAAAGTCTACATGATGATCCAAGATAGCTGAGAAAATGTATGGCAATTATTATTCTCTTCTTAGAGTAAATGTTGGAAAAATTACTGGGGGTCTCATCCAGTGTTCTGAAGAGAGAATCAATCCGCGACTGGTCAGCTGACTTATCGTCCACTTAATCCGAATAATCAGGTGCCTGATTAATTAATTATTCACATGAACAAAAATTGCTGTTAATTGGCCGAGTAATCCAATTAATCTGTAACCAGTCATGGACCGATTGCGTAATGAAGGACCACATAATATAATAGTAGTTTCAACTTTTTCTTCATTGATGCATATATGTGTGTGCTATATATAGGACCCTGTTCTAGAAATCGGGATGAGTTGGTGCCTAGGCGCTAGCCGTCCGGTGCCAGCCTAGTGCCTGTCCGACGTCCGACAACCATGTTATTTAGGGTTTATGGGCAATATCAGAAAGAAAACAAATTTAGACCATCTTTTTTTTTGTTCCTGCCCGACTCCCGCATAGTGACTTTTACAACCTTGATATAGGTAGGTACTTCAAAAGTCTTGATTCTTAGTCTCAACTCTCAAAACTCTAGATCTATAAATTTATTGTGGAAATATTTTTTAGTGGTATTTTATATATTTATCTGCATACAAGTTTATCCGTGATGTGTGAGATTGTCATTCCGTCGCTCTCTGGCTTAATGTGTTATAGAGATGAATGCAATTCCTATAGTAAATATTATCTTAACTCTTCGTCTAGACTCCTGTAGTCTAGGAAAACTTGGAGAGTGCTCCTTGCATGAGCTTAAACGACATATATCACAGGTAAATCTACTTACATGCCAACTGGCCCCCTAGGTTTTATGGCATGACCCTCTCATGCTCATAGTTAGTTTATCTAGGAATTTGGCACCAACATAGAGGGTCATAAAAAACTTCGTCAAATCTTTCATGAAGCTTTTTTATGCCGACCCATTCTCATGGCAGAAGGATTGGATGATAATGATAACAAATTGATCATATATATATATATATATATATATATAAGTTTCTACAACCACGCAAATGACCTCTAGCCTAGTGGTTAAGAGAGATGCATGCGGCCCAAGTGGTCAGGAGTTCGAGCCCCAGTGGAGGCGAGTTCGCCAAAAAATTACCCATTGCTTCAAAAAAAGACTGGGCTCAATTTAATGTTATCATGTGGTGTGTTATCTATCCTCAGAGGTAGACACATCACAGGTAAAGCTTTAAGCTGAGAAATTCCTTTTGGTTTACATTGTAGTGAAGACGTGAATATCGAATGATCTTTTGTTATGTAGACAAATAAATTTAGAAGGATGTTCGTCTTCTCCTTTGATTTTGAAGACGATAAGCTAATTTGGATCCCTTGGCAGCTTTATGCCCACTCATATTGGAGCAGAAAAAGATCTTAGATTTCTATATTGTGCTGGTGAGTACTTACAGTTGCATTCTTATCTTACTATGCCATCTAATATCTGTATTAACCTGTCTTTATATCGTCGTACTTGACCAATGTTGCAGCTGCCATATGTTTTATGCTCAATGATTGGAGTGGAATGGATAGAGAAAAGGCTAAGGAATATATACTTCAGTGCCAGGTGTGCAATACACGATGTCTTATTCAGTATCTTTTGTATGGGTATTTTTGTACATTTCGGGATTACTCTACGAGCTTCCTTATGCGTTTAACTATTGCTTGCAGTCCTACGATGGCGGCTTTGGTTTAGTACCAGGTTCAGAATCTCATGGTAAGTAGGGTCCTACGAATTCATTACAATGATGGTTTTTTTTTTTTTTAATGTGTTAAGACTTCAGACTTTTCTATGGGATTATGATAGGGTAGGGTCATGAGGGAAATAATGTGGTAGGTTCTGGAGAAGAAGCAAGTCTCACTCGTAGACTACTATATTAAGATTATTAAGGATATGAATGGAGTTGTGACTAATAAAAAAATTAATGGATGTACGTCTCTATTTTCCATTACCATATGGTTTATACCATTAATCGGTATCAAGTCTTTACCTCTTGTCACGTCCCAGAACCAGAATACTGGAGAGCGGGGGAATAACTCAGCCAACTACGTATTACGGGTAGATGAATACCGTATAATACGATCAATGCTGTCTAACCAGACGAGGGGGTGCATACTACATAAAAGTCTCACTATGGTCATTTCGCATCTATTGTCTCAATCATTCAAATAAGAAACAGTAATAAAGAACATGTAAGATGAAGCAGTAAGGCGTCCCAAACGCGCAGTCAAAATGTTCTGGAGATCTGGCTTTACAAAACATAGCCAGATGGTATAGCAAAGTATACACAATTGTTATCAGCTGCAGTCTGACTTAATTACAATTATGCAAAAGTAAGTACAAGACGATCCGACTAACATGTCGGTGCCAAACGGCTAAGTATAAAGTAAATGACAAAACGAGCGGTGAAGTAAGGAAACCCACTCGAGTCCTCCTGCGATCATTCCCCTAGTATTGACCATCTTGGAGGTAGAAGTAAGCTGGATTCTCGGGAACCGGCTCTAAATCTGGCCATGCAAAACCAGAGAGGTTAGACCTCTAATAGCAAGTACCACAAGGGAGCACGATATGAAGGATTAAACCAGTAAGTAAAAGTAAAAGAATATAATAATAGATCTCTGCATTCCACTAGGATTTACATAACATCACGACACTCTGAACCAACCTCCCAACCAAACAAGGACAGAAGTTGGTCCGTCATGTCCTGACATTCTGATCATCTCAGTTAGGCAACAGAGTAGATACAGTACACAAACAAATCATCTTGAACGGCCAATCAACTCTTACGGCTTGCTATTGTGAGTCCCAAGTTATCCTGGAATTATACAAAATAGGGATTCCTCAGTTCTTACTATGTGCGAGCAAGGCTAGTCTATCCAGTCAATCAATTGCGCCAATCATGTAGTTAGACGAGTCCCAGCGGGACGCCCGCCGTTAATATAGCATGTACAATAATATAAGCAGATACTGTTCCCTGCCCGTGTGACAGATTTACAGTATCTGTGGGAACCAGCCGGCCTGTCGGGCACTTAATAGTCCCAAGAGGGCTGCCATGTAAGAACTCGGGAATCCTTTCTCTCCATGCCATCATTATTTTATTTAACTTAATAGTCTCTACGTTGAGTGAAGTTCCATGCCGTGGATCATGGTCATTCAATGAGTACTTTCGTACGGGGTACGATATGCGCAACTCTACAACGATACCCGTGCGGCTAGGTTGTAGGTCTTACATAGCGTGATGCAACAATCAAATCTGACCACGGGATAATCATGCCTTGACCATAAAGTACACATGCTGTTTTTGTAAGATAAATAAATAAATAAATAAGTAAATAAATAATTTGAAGCCTGCATGTACCTGTATGCCAATATTCGGGATCGGCTAATCGAGTACAATAGTTCATTACATGAACGTGTCTCATTCATTCAATTCAATAAGACGACTAGCCAGTCTCTTAGTTCCAACTAGGACGCATGATCAATATTTAGTCCATGTCACAATCATTATCAATGGTGACAAGGCATGAAAGTCATTTAGTATTACATGGGTCGAGTCTACAACTCTCAAGGTCAAGTTCTAGTCATACTGGGTATCCATGGATCAATCAGGACACAAGGCGCATTCCACATAACAATCCATTTTAACAAATTTAACATATCATGATTTGTCAAGAAATTCACGCAAAAGGCGTAAGAATATAATAGAAGAATTATCGTGCCATCATTAAATGAATAATTATAGGACAAATAAAAACACCCAGGTCAAGAAGTCACGCCAAGTTGAGTAGGTTATACTAAGGCCAACAAGTCACGCCAACAAGTCTAGTCGAAGTGAGCGTGAAAATGGTTCATGTTGGCATGCACAGTGTGAGTGTGGAAAATGATAAGAAATTCACGCACGCACTCGTGGACGTGTGCGTGACTAAAAATCCACGCACTCGTGGATGTGTGCGTGACTGAAAATACACGCACTCATGGATGTGTGCGTGACTAAAAATACACGCACTCATGGGAACGTGCGTGACTAAAAATACACGCACTCATGGATGTGTGCGTGACTAAAAATCCACGCACTCATGGATGTGTGCGTGACTGAAAATACACGCACTCATGGATGTGTGCGTGACTAAAAATACACGCACTCATGGGAACGTGCGTGACTAAAAATACACGCACTCATGGATGTGTGCGTGACTAAAAATCCACGCACTCATGGATGTGTGCGTGACTAAAAATTCACGCACTCATGGATGTGTGAGTGACTAAAAATACACGCACTCATGGATGTGTGCGTGACTAAAAATACACGCACTCGTGGATGTGTGCGTGACTAAAAATCCACGCACTCGTGGATGTGTGCGTGACTGAAAATACACGCACTCATGGATGTGTGCGTGACTAAAAATACACGCACTCATGGGAACGTGCGTGACTAAAAATACACGCACTCATGGATGTGTGCGTGACTAAAAATCCACGCACTCATGGATGTGTGCGTGACTGAAAATACACGCACTCATGGATGTGTGCGTGACTAAAAATACACGCACTCATGGGAACGTGCGTGACTAAAAATACACGCACTCATGGATGTGTGCGTGACTGAAAATACACGCACGCTCATGAGAACGTTAGCGTGACTAAAATACACGCACGCTCATGAGAACGTGAGCGTGACTAAAAATACACGCTAACATGTAAGAACATGAGCGTGACTCAAAATACACGCCAACACGTAAAGACGTGTGCGTGACTGAAAATACACGCAGCCACGTAGGAACGTGTGCGTGACTGAAAATACACGCAGACACGTAAGAACGTGTGCGTGACTCAGCCTTCGTCCCAGCCAAAAAATGAAGTTCCCAGCCAGAAGACACGCTAAGTTGGGAGATCAAAACCCATGAATAACCGAAATACAACAACTTAGATCTAGAGAAAACAAGCCATAGAAATCAAAAATGCCAAGAACTAAACTCTCTCAGGATCATGAGAGGAAGAGAAATGAACCATAAAAATGGTTCTCCAAGCAAGAAGCAAGATTGCACTTGCCTGCTGTGGTTGGTGGAGAGAGTGATGAGAGGAAGAAGAAGAAGTATTGGTGAAGAGAAGTAATGAGGAGAGAGAAGGAGAAGGAAGCCTTAAATAGGAAGGGTGGTGGTAGGTGGGAGTTATGGGCCGGGTTTGTCCACCATGAACCCGAAAATCCTCCATGGCCGAACCCAATAAGACCAAAGCAGAGAATAAAAGCAAGAAGAAAATGCAGAAAATAGAATGCAGAAATAAAATGCAGGAAATAATTAACATGAAAATTAAAGAGCAGATAATTAATTAACATGAAATTAAAGGAATTTAAATACAAGATAATACATGATAAATACTAAATAAATATACATGAGTTGCACATGTATATAAAAATATGCATTCCGGGAACGGGGAGTGACATCTCTACCCACCTTAGAAAAATTCCGTCCTCGGAATTTCAAATCCAAGCAGGTAGAAATATCGGAGCTAAACTAATACAAGCAATTCTAGTGAGCAAGCAATCATTTTACCATATCAAAAAGCAAGTACTATATATGTAAATTCATCAATCCACGATATCAAGTAGTTCTACCCATAAGGTGATAAGCATGAAGAATCAGGACAATCAAGGTATACAGAAAGAGATATACCTTGTGAGTCAAACATGTGTGGATACCGTGATCGGATGTCATCCTCACGTTCCCACGTTGACTCTCTCAAGGAGTGATGACCCCAAGCAACACAGACAAGACTAATTGTTCGGTTCTTGAGTATCTTCTCTCTTCGGTCCAAAATGGACACAGGCTGTTCCTCGTAAGACAAGTTGGTACCAACAACCAGCTCAGAGTGATCGAGGACATGGCTTGGGTCCGATACATACCTACGTAATTGAGATACATGAAACACGTCATGCACCTCTCGTAACGAAGGTGGGAGGGATAAACGATAAGCAACATCGCCTATCCGATCAAGGATAACAAATGGGCCTACGTACCGCGGACTCAATTTCTCGCGGACGCCAAATCTAATGACCCCACGAGTAGGTGAGATCCGCAAAAATACGTGGTCCCCAACAGAGAACTCTAACGGCCTACGATGCTGGTCCGTCCAATGACGATGCCGGTCCTGCGCAACTCGAAGTCGCTCTCTAATTCCCTTAACCACTTCAACCGTCTGAACAATCATTTCTGGGCCTAACATCTTCCTCTCCCCGATATCATCCCATGCAAGCGGTGACCTGCACTTCTTACCATATAGTGCTTCGAATGACGCCATCTGGATACTGGCTTGATAACTATTGTTGTACGAGAACTCGACCAAGTGCAGGTGGCTCTCCCAAGATCCTCCAAAATCTAAAGTGCAAGCTCGTAACATGTCTTCTAAAGTCTGGATCGTTCTTTCTGATTGTCCATCCGTCTGCGGATGGTAGGCCGTGCTAAATCTTAACTTGGTACCCAGACCATGATGTAAGCTCTTCCAGAAATGTGATGTAAAGCGGGTATCTCGATCCGACACAATACTGACAGGGACTCCATGCTGCCTGACTATCTGTTGCACATACAACTCTGCCAACTTTTCTGTAGATTGCCCTACTCTAAAAGGAAGAAAGTGTGCTACCTTAGTAAGTCGGTCCACTATTACCCAAATAGCGTCCTTACCACTTGGTGATATCGGTAAATCGGTCACAAAGTCCATTGTAATATGCTCCCATTTCCATTCCGGGATAGGAAGCGGTTGCAATAACCCAGCTGGCCTCTGCTGTTCTGCCTTCACTTGCTGACATACCAAGCAATGGAAAACGAATCTAGCTATCTCCCTCTTCATCCCGTTCCACCAGAAATGCTGCTTGATATCTTGGTACATCTTGGTCCCTCCAGGGTGAATAGAATACTGAGAACTGTGAGCCTCTGCCATAACCTCCTATCTGATATCTCTACTAGGCACACATAGACGTGATCCAAACCTAAGTGTACCATCTTCATGAATTCTCATCTCCTTCCTGAGTCCTGACTCATATTCTGCCCTAAGCTTCTGAATCCTTGGGTCTTGTGCCTGAGCTGCCTTGATCCTGTCTACTAAGTCAGATTGAACTTGCAGACTTGTTAGAACTCCTACATCACTAGGAAGTATAACTTCGATGTCCATCTCCTGAAGGTCTTCTAAGATATGCTTCTGTGTTGTTAACATAAATGCGCCGCCTCTCCTGCTAAGAGCGTCTGCTACTACATTAGCCTTGCCTGGATGATACTGAAGCTTTACGTCATAATCCTTAATCAACTCCAACCATCTTCTTTGCCTCATGTTCAGTTTCTTCTGGGTAAAAATGTACTTCAGACTTTTATGATCTGTGTACATCTCCACTCGGTCACCATATAAGTAATGCCTCCATAGCTTCAGAGCAAACACTACTGCCGCTAACTCTAAATCATGAGTTGGGTAATTCTTCTCGTGGTCCCGAAGCTGCCTAGATGCATATGCTATCACCTTCCCATGCTGCATAAGGACACATCCAAGTCCTTTACCCGACGCATCACAATATACTGTAAAACCTCCGGGTCCAACTGGCAATGTAAGAATAGGAGCTGATATCAATTTCTGCTTCAAAGTCTCGAATGATGCCTGACATTCTGCTGACCAAACAAATGGTACATCCTTCCGGGTCAAGCGGCTCATGGGTGCTGAAAGCCTTGCAAAGTCTGACACAAACCTTCTGTAATATCCTGCCAATCCCAAGAAGTTCCGCACATCTGCTACGGTCTTGGGTACTGGCCAACTTTCTACTGCTTCTATCTTCCTGGGATCTACTGCTACTCCAGCTCCTGATATGATGTGACCCAAAAATGAAATGTGATCCGACCAAAACTCACACTTACTGAGCTTGGCATACAGCTGGTTCTCTCTCAGAACCTGTAACACTTTCCTGAGGTGGTCTTCATGCTCCTCTTCACTAGCAGAGTATACGAGTATGTCGTCAAGAAACACAACGACAAACTGGTCTAAATATGGCATAAAGATGCGATTCATCAAATCCATGAATATCGCTGGAGCATTGGTCAAACCAAACGGCATTACTAAGAATTCATAATGCCCATACTTCGACCTGAATGCTGTATTGGGAATATCTTCTTTCCGAACCCTCACCTGATGGTACCCTGAACGGAGATCTATCTTGGAGAAAACTCTAGCTTGGCTCAACTGATCAAATAAGTCGTCGATTCTGGGTAATGGGTACTTGTTCTTCACTGTTGCCGCGTTAAGCTTCCTGTAGTCAATGCACAATCTGGATGACCCATCCTTCTTCCCCACAAGTACCACTGGTGCTGTTCATGGTGACACGCTAGCTTGGATGAACTTCTTCTCCTTCAGTTCCTCTATATGCTGATATACCTTGGCCTGCTCTGAATCCGCCATTCTGTAAACTCGATCTGATATCGGTTTAGTTCCTGGTGCCAATTCTATACTGAACTCAATATCTCTAACCGGTGGTAGACCTGGAAGTTCTTCAGGAAATACGTCTAGAAATTCTTCAACTACCTTCGGAATCTGAACTTCTTCCATTGTCGTTATTACTCCCTGCTCTCGCTGAGTTGTCTCTGATCTGACTAAGGTGAATCGTTCCATGCCTGGAATATCAAAAGATACACTCCCTCTACGACAATCTATTGTCGCATGACTATCTTTCAACCAGTCCATGCCTAAGATAACGTCGAAATTTCCAACAGGAAATTCTATCAACCGGGCGGGTAAAGAATGCCCGCAAACTACAACACTACATGCTAAAATAACTCTACTAACTCCTACGAGCCCATTACCAGTGAGTATATTCAACTTCCCTGGCAATGCCTCGAACTCCATTCCTAGTCGTGTCGCAAATTGTGCAGATATAAATGAATGTGATGCTCCCGAATCAAACAATGCTACTGCGGGATATGAGGCGACGAGAATGTTACCTGCCACAACATCTCCCGATGCCAATGCCTCCTCCAAGGACAGAGTGAATGCTTGCCCTCGAACTCCTTGCTGGTTTTCATGCTGCGGCCTAACCTGATGTTGTTGCTGGCCCCTTCCTTGATGATGCTGGGGTGATCTATGCTGGTGTTATTGCATCGGCGGTCCCTGCTGTCGAAACATCTGAGCCTGCGGACGCTGTGCCAACGGCCTTACTGCCACTGCTGGTCCTCGATACTGGCCTGCCCCTGGGGCTGGCAGAGCAGGAAACTGCTGCCCTGGTCCTCCTGACCTCGAATTCATGGGACATGTGGTAACCCGATGGTCTGGATTTCCACATATCAGACTTAGTCTATTCAATGTCCGACACACATCTCTAGTGTGTCCCATCTTCCTACAATAAGTGCAGCCCGCCGGGGGTTGCTGGTTCTTCCTTTGTTGCTGTTGCTGCTGCCTAGGTGGTGGTGCTGGTCCTCGTATCGCCACATCGTGGATACGAATGCCAGTGGATGGTGCTGTTGTTCGGGGCGCGGCTCCCCCTCCTCCTTCAATCTGACTGTGGGATCTCTTCTGACCCCCAGTCCTTACTGCAAGCCTCTGTATGGTGATCTCATGCCTTCGAGTCGCCGTCAATATCTCATCAAAAGTCTGGTAATTGTGCCCCTCTATTAATTGTAAGAGTTCAAGATGAAATCCTTGCTGAAACCTCATGGCCCTCTGGCTCTCTGTTGCTACCATCTCTGGGGCGAATCTACTCAATCTGCAAAACTCCGCTGCATAAGCATCTACAGTCTTGCCAGCCTGCCTGAGGCTGATAAACTTCTGTTGTAGCTCAAACCGTGCCACAACTCCATAGTACTTGGTCTTGAATCTTGTAGTGAAATCGTCCCAAGCCACAGGACGTCTGATGCCCACTTCCTCTGATTTTCACCAATCACGCGCGAGATCCTGAAGTAACAACTTCACTAGATCCACACGTTCTTCTGCCGGTACCTTAGCTGCTGTCAGGATAGCCTCAATATCCTTAAGCCATGCATCCGCTGAGATGGCATCCTCCGTGCCCTCGAAACGGCGGGGGTCGTACTTGCAAAACCTGGCTGATGCTCCTGAATCTGGCCTTGCCCCTCTTTCCAAAGCCGTCTGCAATCCTTGGTTGAGCAACACATTCTGCTCTTGTAGCTGAGTGTGCATGCGCTGCTGGGCCAACATCTGATGTTGCTGAGTAGCCATCATTCCTCTCATGATCTCCAGAAGGGCTGGTGTGTCCACTTGGGTAGGTGGAACTGTTGGTGGTGGTGGAACATCCGGATACTGCGATCCAGCTGCTGGTTCCACTATCACTTCTTCCTGGGTAGCCTCTTGAGTTAGTACTGGCCCTTGTTGCTGACCAACCTGGTCAGGTTGTCCATGTCGCTCCTGCTGTTGTCCAGCTCTGACCGATGCGGACGAAGTGCCCCTAAGAAAAGGGACAAGAGAACAATCAAACAACCGGACATGAAGGATCGATGAAGTCAAAGGATACCGGAATGTCAAGTAAGGGTTGAGAATAACGAATCATGAGATCAAGGAGGAAAACACGTGTGATTGAGACATCCTATAAATCAAAACACCCCACAAGTCTGAAATCAGACCTGCATGGGCCACCACTAAAACCTTGTCACGTCCCAGAACCAGAATACTGGAGAGCGGGAGAATGACTCAGCCAGCTACGTATTACGGGTAGATGAATACCGTATAATACGATCAATGCTGTCTAACCAGACGAGGGGGTGCATACTACATAAAAGTCTCACTATGGTCATTTCGCATCTATTGTCTCAATCATTCAAATAAGAAACAGTAATAAAGAACATGTAAGATGAAGCAGTAAGGCGTCCCAAACGCTCAGTCAAAATGTTCTAGAGATCTGGCTTTACAAAACATAGCCAGATGGTATAGCAAAGTATACACAATTGTTATCAGCTGCAGTCTGACTTAATTACAATTATGCAAAAGTAAGTACAAGACGATCCGACTAACATGTCGGTGCCAAACGGCTAAGTATAAAGTAAATGACAAAACGAGCGGTGAAGTAAGGAAACCCACTCGAGTCCTCCTGCGATCATTCCCATAGTATTGACCATCTTGGAGGTAGAAGTAAGCTGGATTCTCGGGGACCGGCTCTAAATCTGGCCATGCAAAACCAGAGAGGTTAGACCTCTAATAGCAAGTACCACAAGGGAGCACGATATGAAGGATTAAACCAGTAAGTAAAAGTAAAAGAATATAATAATAGATCTCTGCTTTCCACTAGGATTCACATAACATCACGACACTCCGAACCAACCTCCCAACCAAACAAGGACAGAAGTTGGTCCGTCATGTCCTGACATTCTGATCATCTCAGTTAGGCATCAGAGTAGATACAGTACACAAACAAATCATCTTGAACGGCCAATCAACTCTTACGGCTTGCTATTGTGAGTCCCAAGTTATCCTGGAATTATGCAAAATAGGGATTCCTCAGTTCTTACTATGTGCGAGCAAGGCTAGTCTATCCAGTCAATCAATTGCGCCAATCATGTAGTTAGACGAGTCCCAGCGGGACGTCCGCCGTTAATATAGCATGCACAATAATATAAGCAGATACTGTTCCCTGTCCGTGTGACAGATTTACAGTATCTGTGGGAACCAGCCGGCCTGTCGGGCACTTAAGAGTCCCAAGAGGGCTGCCATGTAAGAACTCGGGAATCCTTTCTCTCCATGCCATCATTATTTTATTTAACTTAATAGTCTCTACGTTGAGTGAAGTTCCATGCCGTGGATCATGGTCATTCAATGAGTACTTTCGTACGGGGTACGATATGCGCAACTCTACAACGATACCCGTGCGGCTAGGTTGTAGGTCTTACATAGCGTGATGCAACAATCAAATCTGACCACGGGGTAATCATGCCTTGACCATAAAGTACACATGCTGTTTTTGTAAGATAAATAAATAAATAAATAAGTAAATAAATAATTTGAAGCCTGCATGTGCCTGTATGCCAATATTCGGGATCGGCTAATCGAGTACAATAGTTCATTACATGAACGTGTCTCATTCATTCAATTCAATAAGACGACTAGCCAGTCTCTTAGTTCCAACTAGGACGCATGATCAATATTTAGTCCATGTCACAATCATTATCAATGGTGACAAGGCATGAAAGTCATTTAGTATTACATGGGTCGAGTCTACAACTCTCAAGGTCAAGTTCTAGTCATACTGGGTATCCATGGATCAATCAGGACACAAGGCGCATTCCACATAACAATCCATTTTAACAAATTTAACATATCATGATTTGTCAAGAAATTCACGCAAAAGGCGTAAGAATATAATAGAAGAATTATCGTGCCATTATTAAATGAATAATTATAGGACAAATAAAAACACCCAGGTCAAGAAGTCACGCCAAGTTGAGTAGGTTATACTAAGGCCAACAAGTCACGCCAACAAGTCTAGTCGAAGTGAGCGTGAAAATGGTTCATGTTGGCATGCACAGTGTGAGTGTGGAAAATGATAAGAAATTCACGCACGCACTCGTGGACGTGTGCGTGACTAAAAATCCACGCACTCGTGGATGTGTGCGTGACTGAAAATACACGCACTCATGGATGTGTGCGTGACTAAAAATACACGCACTCATGGGAACGTGCGTGACTAAAAATACACGCACTCATGGATGTGTGCGTGACTAAAAATCCACGCACTCATGGATGTGTGCGTGACTGAAAATACACGCACTCATGGATGTGTGCGTGACTAAAAATACACGCACTCATGGGAACGTGCGTGACTAAAAATACACGCACTCATGGATGTGTGCGTGACTAAAAATACACGCACTCATGGATGTGTGCGTGACTGAAAATACACGCACTCATGGATGTGTGCGTGACTAAAAATACACGCACTCATGGGAACGTGCGTGACTAAAAATACACGCACTCATGTATGTGTGCGTGACTGAAAATACACGCACGCTCATGAGAACGTTAGCGTGACTAAAAATACACGCACGCTCATGAGAACGTGAGCGTGACTAAAAATACACGCTAACATGTAAGAACATGAGCGTGACTCAAAATACACGCCAACACGTAAAGACGTGTGCGTGACTGAAAATACACGCAGCCACGTAGGAACGTGTGCGTGACTGAAAATACACGCAGACACGTAAGAACGTGTGCGTGACTCAGCCTTCGTCCCAGCCAAAAAATGAAGTTCCCAGCCAGAAGACACGCTAAGTTGGGAGATCAAAACCCATGAATAACCGAAATACAACAACTTAGATCTAGAGAAAACAAGCCATAGAAATCAAAAATGCCAAGAACTAAACTCTCTCAGGATCATGAGAGGAAGAGAAATGAACCATAAAAATGGTTCTCCAAGCAAGAAGCAAGATTGCACTTGCCTGCTGTGGTTGGTGGAGAGAGTGATGAGAGGAAGAAGAAGAAGTATTGGTGAAGAGAAGTAATGAGGAGAGAGAAGGAGAAGGAAGCCTTAAATAGGAAGGGTGGTGGTAGGTGGGAGTTATGGGCCGGGTTTGTCCACCATGAACCCGAAAACCCTCCATGGCCGAACCCAATAAGACCAAAGCAGAGAATAAAAGCAAGAAGAAAATGCAGAAAATAGAATGCAGAAATAAAATGCAGAAAATAATTAACATGAAAATTAAAGAGCAGATAATTAATTAACATGAAATTAAAGGAATTTAAATACAAGATAATACATGATAAATACTAAATAAATATACATGAGTTGCACATGTATATAAAAATATGCATTCCGGGAACGAGGAGTGACATCTCTACCCACCTTAGAAAAATTTCGTCCTCGGAATTTCAAATCCAAGCAGGTAGAAATATCGGAGCTAAACTAATACAAGCAATTCTAGTGAGCAAGCAATCATTTTACCATATCAAAAAGCAAGTACTATATATGTAAATTCATCAATCCACGATATCAAGTAGTTCTACCCATAAGGTGATAAGCATGAAGAATCAGGACAATCAAGGTATACAGAAAGAGATATACCTTGTGAGTCAAACATGTGTGGATACCGTGATCGGATGTCATCCTCACGTTCCCACGTTGACTCTCCCAAGGAGTGATGACCCCAAGCAACACGGACAAGACTAATTGTTCGGTTCTTGAGTATCTTCTCTCTTCGGTCCAAAATGGACACAGGCTGTTCCTCGTAAGACAGGTTGGTACCAACAACCAGCTCAGAGTGATCGAGGACATGGCTTGGGTCCGATACATACCTACGTAATTGAGATACATGAAACACGTCATGCACCTCTCGTAACGAAGGTGGGAGGGATAAACGATAAGCAACATCGCCTATCCGATCAAGGATAACAAATGGGCCTACGTACCGCGGACTCAATTTCCCACGGACGCCAAATCTAATGACCCCACGAGTAGGTGAGATCCGCAAAAATACGTGGTCCCCAACAGAGAACTCTAACGGCCTACGATGCTGGTCCGCCCAATGACGATGCCGGTCCTGCGCAACTCGAAGTCGCTCTCTAATTCCCTTAACCACTTCAACCGTCTGAACAATCATTTCTGGGCCTAACATCTTCCTCTCCCCGATATCATCCCATGCAAGCGGTGACCTGCACTTCTTACCATATAGTGCTTCGAATGACGCCATCTGGATACTGGCTTGATAACTATTGTTGTACGAGAACTCGACCAAGTGCAGGTGGCTCTCCCAAGATCCTCCAAAATCTAAAGTGCAAGCTCGTAACATGTCTTCTAAAGTCTGGATCGTTCTTTCTGATTGCCCATCCGTCTGCGGATGGTAGGCCGTGCTAAATCTTAACTTGGTACCCAGACCATGATGTAAGCTCTTCCAGAAATGTGATGTAAAGCGGGTATCTCGATCCGACACAATACTGACAGGGACTCCATGCTGCCTGACTATCTGTTGCACATACAACTCTGCCAACTTTTCTGTAGATTGCCCTACTCTAAAAGGAAGAAAGTGTGCTACCTTAGTAAGTCGGTCCACTATTACCCAAATAGCGTCCTTACCACTTGGTGATATCGGTAAATCGGTCACAAAGTCCATTGTAATATGCTCCCATTTCCATTCCGGGATAGGAAGCGGTTGTAATAACCCAGCTGGCCTCTGCTGTTCTGCCTTCACTTGCTGACATACCAAGCAATGGAAAACGAATCTAGCTATCTCCCTCTTCATCCCGTTCCACCAGAAATGCTGCTTGATATCTTGGTACATCTTGGTCCCTCCAGGGTGAATAGAATACTGAGAACTGTGAGCCTCTGCCATAACCTCCTGTCTGATATCTCCACTAGGCACACATAGACGTGATCCAAACCTAAGTGTACCATCTTCATGAATTCTCATCTCCTTCCTGAGTCCTGACTCATATTCTGCCCTAAGCTTCTGAATCCTTGGGTCTTGTGCCTGAGCTGCCTTGATCCTGTCTACTAAGTCAGATTGAACTTGCAGACTTGTTAGAACTCCTACATCACTAGGAAGTATAACTTCGATGTCCATCTCCTGAAGGTCTTCTAAGATATGCTTCTGTGTTGTTAACATAAATGCGCCGCCTCTCCTGCTAAGAGCGTCTGCTACTACATTAGCCTTGCCTGGATGATACTGAAGCTCTACGTCCTAATCCTTAATCAACTCCAACCATCTTCTTTGCCTCATGTTCAGTTCCTTCTGGGTAAAGATGTACTTCAGACTTTTATGATCTGTGTACATCTTCACTCGGTCACCATATAAGTAATGCCTCCATAGCTTCAGAGCAAACACTACTGCCGCTAACTCTAAATCATGAGTTGGGTAATTCTTCTCGTGGTCCCGAAGCTGCCTAGATGCATATGCTATCACCTTCCCATGCTGCATAAGGACACATCCAAGTCCTTTACCCGACGCATCACAATATACTGTAAAACCTCCGGGTCCAACTGGCAATGTAAGAATAGGAGCTGATATCAATTTCTGCTTCAAAGTCTCGAATGATGCCTGACATTCTGCTGACCAAACAAATGGTACATCCTTCCGGGTCAAGCGGGTCATGGGTACTGAAAGCCTTGCAAAATCTGACACAAACCTTCTGTAATATCCTGCCAATCCCAAGAAGCTCCGCACATCTGCTACGGTCTTGGGTACTGGCCAACTTTCTACTGCTTCTATCTTCCTGGGATCTACTGCTACTCCAGCTCCTGATATGATGTGACCCAAAAATGAAATGTGATCCGACCAAAACTCACACTTACTGAGCTTGGCATACAGCTGGTTCTCTCTCAGAACCTGTAACACTTTCCTGAGGTGGTCTTCATGCTCCTCTTCACTAGCAGAGTATACGAGTATGTCGTCAAGAAACACAACGACAAACTGGTCTAAATATGGCATAAAGATGCGATTCATCAAATCCATGAATATCGCTGGAGCATTGGTCAAACCAAACGGCATTACTAAGAATTCATAATGCCCATACTTCGACCTGAATGCTGTCTTGGGAATATCTTCCTTCCGAACCCTCACCTGATGGTACCCTGAACGGAGATCTATCTTGGAGAAAACTCTAGCCTGGCTCAACTGATCAAATAAGTCGTCGATTCTGGGTAATGGGTACTTGTTCTTCACTGTTGCCGCGTTAAGCTTCCTGTAGTCAATGAACAATCTGGATGACCCATCCTTCTTCCCCACAAGTACCACTGGTGCTGTCCATGGTGACACGCTAGCTTGGATGAACTTCTTCTCCTTCAGTTCCTCTATATGCTGATATACCTTGGCCTGCTCTGAATCCGCCATTCTGTAAACTCGATCTGATATCAGTTTAGTTTCTGGTGCCAATTCTATACTGAACTCAATATCTCTAACCGGTGGTAGACCTGGAAGTTCTTCAGGAAATACGTCTAGAAATTCTTCAACTACCTTCGGAATCTGAACTTCTTCCATTGTCGTTATTACTCCCTGCTCTCGCTGAGTTGTCTCTGATCTGACTAAGGTGAATCGTTCCATGCCTGGAATATCAAAAGATACACTCCCTCTACGACAATCTATTGTCGCATGACTGTCTTTCAGCCAGTCCATGCCTAAGATAACGTCGAAATTTCCAACAGGAAATTCTATCAACCGGGCGGGTAAAGAATGCCCGCAAACTACAACACTACATGCTAAAATAACTCTACTAACTCCTACGAGCCCATTACCAGTGAGTATATTCAACTTCCCTGGCAATGCCTCGAACTCCATTCCTAGTCGTGTCGCAAATTGTGCAGATATAAATGAATGTGATGCTCCCGAATCAAACAATGCTACTGCGGGATATGAGGCAACGAGAATGTTACCTGCCACAACATCTCCCGATGCCAATGCCTCCTCCAAGGACAGAGTGAATGCTTGCCCTCGAACTCCTTGCTGGTTTTCATGCTGCGGCCTAACCTGATGTTGTTGCTGGCCCCTTCCTTGATGATGCTGGGGTGGTCTATGCTGGTGTTATTGCATCGGCGGTCCCTGCTGTCGAAACATCTGAGCCTGCGGACGCTGTGCCAACGGCCTTACTGCCACTGCTGGTCCTCGATACTGGCCTGCCCCTGGGGCTGGCAGAGCAGGAAACTGCTGCCCTGGTCCTCCTGACCTCGAATTCATGGGACATGTGGTAACCCGATGGTCTGGATTTCCACATATCAGACTTAGTCTATTCAATGTCCGACACACATCTCTAGTGTGTCCCATCTTCCTACAATAAGTGCAGCCCGCCGGGGGTTGCTGGTTCTTCCTCTGTTGCTGTTGCTGCTGCCTAGGTGGTGGTGCTGGTCCTCGTATCGCCACATCGTGGATACGAATGCCAGTGGATGGTGCTGTTGTTCGGGGCGCGGCTCCCCCTCCTCCTTCAATCTGACTGTGGGATCTCTTCTGACCCCCAGTCCTTACTGCAAGCCTCTGTATGGTGATCTCATGCCTTCGAGTCGCCGTCAATATCTCATCAAAAGTCTGGTAATTGTGCCCCTCTATTAATTGCAAGAGTTCAAGATGAAATCCTTGCTGAAACCTCATGGTCCTCTGGCTCTCTGTTGCTACCATCTCTGGGGCGAATCTACTCAATCTGCAAAACTCCGCTGCATAAGCATCTACAGTCTTGCCAGCCTGCCTGAGGCTGATAAACTTCTGTTGTAGCTCAAACCGTGCCACAACTCCATAGTACTTGGTCTTGAATCTTGTAGTGAAATCGTCCCAAGCCACAGGACGTCTGATGCCCACTTCCTCTGATTTCCACCAATCACGCGCGAGATCCTGAAGTAACAACTTCACTAGATCCACACGTTCTTCTGCCGGTACCTTAGCTGCTGTCAGGATAGCCTCAATATCCTTAAGCCATGCATCCGCTGAGATGGCATCCTCCGTGCCCTCGAAACGGCGGGGGTCGTACTTGCAAAACCTGGCTGATGCTCCTGAATCTGGCCTTGCCCCTCTTTCCAAAGCCGTCTGCAATCCTTGGTTGAGCAACACATTCTGCTCTTGTAGCTGAGTGTGCATGCGCTGCTGGGCCAACATCTGATGTTGCTGAGTAGCCATCATTCCTCTCATGATCTCCAGAAGGGCTGGTGTGTCCACTTGGGTAGGTGGAACTGTTGGTGGTGGTGGAACATCCGGATACTGCGATCCAGCTGCTGGTTCCACTATCACTTCTTCCTGGGTAGCCTCTTGAGTTAGTACTGGCCCTTGTTGCTGACCAACCTGGTCAGGTTGTCCATGTCGCTCCTGCTGTTGTCCAGTTCTGACCGATGCGGACGAAGTGCCCCTAAGAAAAGGGACAAGAGAACAATCAAACAACCGGACATGAAGGATCGATGAAGTCAAAGGATACCGGAATGTCAAGTAAGGGTTGAGAATAACGAATCATGAGATCAAGGAGGAAAACACGTGTGATTGAGACATCCTATAAATCAAAACACCCCACAAGTCTGAAATCAGACCTGCATGGGCCACCACTAAAACCTTGTCACGTCCCAGAACCAGAATACTAGAGAGCGGGGGAATGACTCAGCCAGCTACGTATTACGGGTAGATGAATACCGTATAATACGATCAATGCTGTCTAACCAGACGAGGGGGTGCATACTACATAAAAGTCTCACTATGGTCATTTCGCATCTATTGTCTCAATCATTCAAATAAGAAACAGTAATAAAGAACATGTAAGATGAAGCAGTAAGGCGTCCCAAACGCTCAGTCAAAATGTTCTGGAGATCTGGCTTTACAAAACATAGCCAGATGGTATAGCAAAGTATACACAATTGTTATCAGCTGCAGTCTGACTTAATTACAATTATGCAAAAGTAAGTACAAGACGATCCGACTAACATGTCGGTGCCAAACGGCTAAGTATAAAGTAAATGACAAAACGAGCGGTGAAGTAAGGAAACCCACTCGAGTCCTCCTGCGATCATTCCCCTAGTATTGACCATCTTGGAGGTAGAAGTAAGCTGGATTCTCGGGGACCGGCTCTAAATCTGGCCATGCAAAACCAGAGAGGTTAGACCTCTAATAGCAAGTACCACAAGGGAGCACGATATGAAGGATTAAACCAGTAAGTAAAAGTAAAAGAATATAATAATAGATCTCTGCTTTCCACTAGGATTCACATAACATCACGACACTCCGAACCAACCTCCCAACCAAACAAGGACAGAAGTTGGTCCGTCATGTCCTGACATTCTGATCATCTCAGTTAGGCAACAGAGTAGATACAGTACACAAACAAATCATCTTGAACGGCCAATCAACTCTTACGGCTTGCTATTGTGAGTCCCAAGTTATCCTGGAATTATGCAAAATAGGGATTCCTCAGTTCTTACTATGTGCGAGCAAGGCTAGTCTATCCAGTCAATCAATTGCGCCAATCATGTAGTTAGACGAGTCCCAGCGGGACGTCCGCCGTTAATATAGCATGCACAATAATATAAGCAGATACTGTTCCCTGTCCGTGTGACAGATTTACAGTATCTGTGGGAACCAGCCGGCCTGTCGGGCACTTAAGAGTCCCAAGAGGGCTGCCATGTAAGAACTCGGGAATCCTTTCTCTCCATGCCATCATTATTTTATTTAACTTAATAGTCTCTACGTTGAGTGAAGTTCCATGCCGTGGATCATGGTCATTCAATGAGTACTTTCGTACGGGGTACGATATGCGCAACTCTACAACGATACCCGTGCGGCTAGGTTGTAGGTCTTACATAGCGTGATGCAACAATCAAATCTGACCACGGGGTAATCATGCCTTGACCATAAAGTACACATGCTGTTTTTGTAAGATAAATAAATAAATAAATAAGTAAATAAATAATTTGAAGCCTGCATGTGCCTGTACGCCAATATTCGGGATCGGCTAATCGAGTACAATAGTTCATTACATGAACGTGTCTCATTCATTCAATTCAATAAGACGACTAGCCAGTCTCTTAGTTCCAACTAAGACGCATGATCAATATTTAGTCCATGTCACAATCATTATCAATGGTGACAAGGCATGAAAGTCATTTAGTATTACATGGGTCGAGTCTACAACTCTCAAGGTCAAGTTCTAGTCATACTGGGTATCCATGGATCAATCAGGACACAAGGCGCATTCCACATAACAATCCATTTTAACAAATTTAACATATCATGATTTGTCAAGAAATTCACGCAAAAGACGTAAGAATATAATAGAAGAATTATCGTGCCATTATTAAATGAATAATTATAGGACAAATAAAAACACCCAGGTCAAGAAGTCACGCCAAGTTGAGTAGGTTATACTAAGGCCAACAAGTCACGCCAACAAGTCTAGTCGAAGTGAGCGTGAAAATGGTTCATGTTGGCATGCACAGTGTGAGTGTGGAAAATGATAAGAAATTCACGCACGCACTCGTGGACGTGTGCGTGACTAAAAATTCACGCACTCGTGGATGTGTGCGTGACTGAAAATACACGCACTCATGGATGTGTGCGTGACTAAAAATACACGCACTCATGGGAACGTGCGTGACTAAAAATACACGCACTCATGGATGTGTGCGTGACTAAAAATCCACGCACTCATGGATGTGTGCGTGACTGAAAATACACGCACTCATGGATGTGTGCGTGACTAAAAATACACGCACTCATGGGAACGTGCGTGACTAAAAATACACGCACTCATGGATGTGTGCGTGACTAAAAATCTACGCACTCATGGATGTGTGCGTGACTGAAAATACACGCACTCATGGATGTGTGCGTGACTAAAAATACACGCACTCATGGGAACGTGCGTGACTAAAAATACACGCACTCATGTATGTGTGCGTGACTGAAAATACACGCACGCTCATGAGAACGTTAGCGTGACTAAAAATACACGCACGCTCATGAGAACGTGAGCGTGACTAAAAATACACGCTAACATGTAAGAACATGAGCGTGACTCAAAATACACGCCAACACGTAAAGACGTGTGCGTGACTGAAAATACACGCAGCCACGTAGGAACGTGTGCGTGACTGAAAATACACGCAGACACGTAAGAACGTGTGCGTGACTCAGCCTTCGTCCCAGCCAAAAAATGAAGTTCCCAGCCAGAAGACACGCTAAGTTGGGAGATCAAAACCCATGAATAACCGAAATACAACAACTTAGATCTAGAGAAAACAAGCCATAGAAATCAAAAATGCCAAGAACTAAACTCTCTCAGGATCATGAGAGGAAGAGAAATGAACCATAAAAATGGTTCTCCAAGCAAGAAGCAAGATTGCACTTGCCTGCTGTGGTTGGTGGAGAGAGTGATGAGAGGAGGAAGAAGAAGTAATGGTGAAGAGAAGTAATGAGGAGAGAGAAGGAGAAGGAAGCCTTAAATAGGAAGGATGGTGGTAGGTGGGAGTTATGGGCCGGGTTTGTCCACCATGAACCCGAAAACCCTCCATGGCCGAACCAAATAAGACCAAAGCAGAGAATAAAAGCAGGAAGAAAATGCAGAAAATAGAATGCAGAAATAAAATGCAGGAAATAATTAACATGGAAATTAAAGAGCAGATAATTAATTAACATGAAATTAAAGGAATTTAAATACAGGATAATACATGATAAATACTAAATAAATATACATGAGTTGCACATGTATATAAAAATATGCATTCCGGAAACGGGGAGTGACACCTCTTTGCACTGTTTTGGACGGACTTACTAAACCATCCAGGATGATGTTGTTTTTGGATGGAAATAATGTTGTTTGTTGATCATAATGTGCTAGTTGATGAAAGATGAAAGTAGGGGATGATTAACTTCTAGAATAGATTAGTGGAGAGAAACAATGGGGTTTAGAAGATTTACAAAAATAGAATGTGTAGCTAAAGCAAAAAATTTCAAGAAGAAATGAGAGAGTAGTTCATATTAATGGCTGTTAGATACCTAATAATGGTACTTCTCATTTCTTAGGATTAGTCATTCATCACAATGATGAGAAATAAATTGAGAAAGATATTCATAGAATTGAAGTAAGATGCTTGAGGAGTGCTTTATGATTGTAGGATACTATAAGATCTCTGCACAGACCATCCTAGCCAGTTTCACAGAATATGCCTAAAAATGAGCATAGCTGAAATGATATGCTAAAATGGATTAGTGTCAGTGGCAATTTACTGAAAGATAAAATAAGAAACAAGTGTATTTCATTGAAAGTTGGGGGATGTGCCAATCAAGAATAAAGCGATTTTGAGCTGCTTTTAACATGTTTGATTGCGGTCAGTAGGTGCACCATTAATGTAGGAGTGACTCTCTATTAGGTAAGGGCGCTACTAGAACTGGCGGGTAGGGTTTAACAAACTTGGATTAAGGATGCAACAACGATATTATATTTGCTAATATTAGAGAGGAGATGAACCTTAACAATGCAGAATGATGAAAGATGCAAATAGCCGACTAAAATAATTTCAGATGAAGGTGCTATTGCGTTTTTTTTTTATGTTAGCCTTTCCTACGAGGGTGTCGCTTTGCTCAACTCAAGTGTAAGATTTGGCCCTAGGGTGCTGGTGGATACAGGTTTTATCTCCAAAACAACCTCTGTATAATGTGGGTATGGCTGTGTGCGTCATGTCCCTGGTCCCTGCATTAGAGGGAGCGACTAACACTTCTCTTTCAGCCTTTACTTTTCTTTTTGAAAATAGATATTTTATTTCAAGCAATAGGATTACAAATGTCCGAAATAAAATGTGGTACAATCCTATCTCAACTTTCTTGTCCAACAATATCTCGATCATGTTGGACTAGCCTATGAGCAGCTATATTACCCTCACACTTCACATGTTCAATTGAGATGCCCTCAAAAGCTTGCAAAAGGACTTGACATTCAGCCTTTCCTACATAAATTTATCGTGAAAAGCACATACACTGAACATGGGAGTGTCAACTAAGTCCATTTCTTAGTTACTCTTCAGTTACATAATATTTAATCACAGCAAATATGAATTATTTATCAATAAATTATATTAGATAAGATCATAATTCATAAGAGAATGACATTGAATATTAATCACTTTATTTTCTGTTAGATATATACTCATCTCTGACTTTATCTACATCTCTAACGACGAGGAGACAATTATAGGCATTGGAAGAAAATCTTATTTGTGATTATGAATATGGATTATGATTGGTGGCAGTTTCTACTGATTTATCTTAAAATATAACATTATAAATAATCTATTAGATTTCCTTTTGTTGAGAGATATGATGCTTATTATGAATAATATAGTATATAATAATGTGTGTCGTTTTTTATTTTCTACTGTCATAAAGTTTCCGATAGTTATATGGAGAGTATTAAGGATATATACGATGGAGTTACGACAATCGTGGTAACTATTGGAGGATATAGTAATCCATTCCTTATTGCCATTGGCTTATATCGAGGATCAACATTCAGTCTTACGTTTTTACGATAGTTATGGATGAAATTACTAGACATATCCCTATGAGATTTCATTTTGTATGGTGTTTGTTGATGATATTGTGTTGGTTGCTGAGAGTAGCCAAGTGTTAATGCTAAAATATAAGTGTGGAAAAAGAAATTGTAATCTAAAGAAATTATGATCATTATAATGAAGATAGAGTATATGAAATGTAATTTGAACCCAAGGTAAAAGAGATATGAGGAGGGAGTCCATATAGATGGACAAGAGATTGTGAAGGATGTCATAGATGGACAAGAGATACTTAAAAGTGGTAACTTTCACTATTTATGATCAATCATTCATTGTAATGGTGAGATTGTGAAGGATGTCATAGATAGAGTTAAAAACATGATCGTTGAATGGAGTACTTCTTGAGTATTTTGTGATCTTAAGATACCTCTGAAGTTGAAAAGAAAATTCTGCAAGACTCAAAGAAAACCATATATGCTTTATGGATCGAAGTCTTCGGCAATTGAGGGACATGTTTAGAAAGTTAGTATAGCTGAAATAAAAATGCTAAGATTGATAAGTGTCAAATACATTAAAGGATATGATAACAAAATAATGTATCCGTGGGAAGTTAGAGGTGTCGCCAATTGAGGACACGATGAGAAAAAAATTGACTTTAGATGGCTTGGACGTGCAACGCAGACCCATAGTTACTCCCGTAAAGAGGAACGATACTATAATACGTAATGGAGTCACTCGGACTAGAGATGCCTAGTCTAACATGGTTTGAAGTGTTAAAGAAGGATATGTATTTTGTTAGCATTACATGGAATATGACCCTTAACAGAGCTGAGTGGAAGAAGAGGATTCAAATGGCCGACCCCAAAAATTTAGGATAAAGACTTTGTTGTCACAGGCGACACCTAGGCGTGCAGGTTGAAGAGGTTTCTCCTCGACATGGAAAAAGTTTCCCTGGGTGAGGTTTTACTCGCATAGGCAGCCTCCTAGGGTCTTCCAGGAGAAAAAAAAGGTTCGCCTAGGGTAGCCCAATTATGCTTAGTATCCTTACTTGATGTTGAATATTGGTTATTTCAAATTTGTTGCTTCTTGTATTACTTTTATGCTTATTGCTTATTAGTTATACTACATATTTGTTGTATGTATAATTGCAAAAAAAATTGATTAAAAAACAACGGATCCTGGGCAGGCGCCTAGGCGAGGCATGTGGCTTGTCGCCTTGCCTAGCGCCCAGTACAACATAGCCACATAGGTATAAAGTTACAGTTTTTATGTTGTTTTGAGTCTTTTGACTACTCACTGTTATTATTAAGTTTTCAAGTATATAATAATTAGTGTGCTATTATTATATGAAATGTGTTCAGTAGTGAGCTCAATATCTGGCTTTGTCTTAGTGGCACAGGTGGTGCGACGTATTGTGCTGTTGCTGCTCTTCGGCTAATGGGTTTTATTGAAGCTGATGTTTTGTCTAAATCTACAGAGTCTTGTGTCATTGATATCCCATTGCTAGTGGAATGGAGCTTGCAGGTACAGTTTCTTTGAAAGCATTTTTTTCATCTAATGATGAAGTAGAATATAAAATATATTTAAAATGTTCTCTGATAAATAAAACCTTCTTGTCAGTGTCAACTGTCAAATAACAATATAGTTCCTATCTAAAGCACTTTATTGGTTAAACAAGTAGTCTGTAAGCAGATATTTAGTATTTCTCTTTAGCAATGAATATGAAGTGGATGAGTAGGTTCATTAGAGTACTTTACTGGCTAAACGAGTGGGTTGTAAGCTGATGTTTAATATTTCTCCTGAATAATGAATGTCGAAGTGGAAGAAAGGATAATTGGAGACTTGAGTTATGTTTGACTATACTGGAAAGTAATTTCTCCGCCTCTAGTGACCGAGAAGCAATTGAGATGGCATGCATTAAACAACAGAGATCTATGAAAATCCCGGCAAGTAGTGCTGCTTAAGTTTTGTGAAAGAATATTTGGAGGTGAAGTGGACAGACCAAATTGTGGTCCCGAGTTATGACCAATGATTTGGTAGAGCTTGTGTATAACAACAACGGTATCCCTTTGGAAATGGTCAATACCAGTTTCTCTGACCTCAGTTTTACAGTAGGAAGTGGAGTTGTTTTAAATCTCTTTCTAGCAATTTGCTCTTTAACCATCCAGTTGAGATACTATTCACTTGGGGTATGATGCGTCAACTATTTTTGCAATCAATAAATGGTGTCTTTGGATTCAGAAGGATAACTAGCATAGTTATGCATTTAGATGGAAAGTTTTTTCTTCATTTACTTGTCGACTGTTGGTAAATGTGGAATCCCGGCAAGTAGTGCTGCTTAAGTTTTGTGAAAGAATATTTGGAGGTGAAGTGGACAGACCAAATTGTGGTCCCGAGTTATGACCAATGATTTGGTAGAGCTTGTGTATAACAACAACGGTATCCCTTTGGAAATGGTCAATACCAGTTTCTCTGACCTCAGTTTTACAGTAGGAAGTGGAGTTGTTTTAAATCTCTTTCTAGCAATTTGCTCTTTAACCATCCAGTTGAGATACTATTCACTTGGGGTATGATGCGTCAACTATTTTTGCAATCAATAAATGGTGTCTTTGGATTCAGAAGGATAACTAGCATAGTTATGCATTTAGATGGAAAGTTTTTTCTTCATTTACTTGTCGACTGTTGGTAAATGTGGAATGTTCCCCCATCATGACTTATTGTGAATGCCATATTCCATGCCATCTTTTGAATTGTATGCTTGGTCTTGTTGTTTATGCTTTTTCGTGGAAGGTAAATTGTTCTATTTTACGCAACAGCATATGCAAATGTGTTTCAAATGCTCTAGAATTTTATACATGATACAGAGACAAGGGCTGGATGGAGGATTTCAGGGTAGAGCCAACAAACCCAGTGATACATGTTATGCCTTTTGGTAAAGCTTGAACTGAGATTGAATTTAGAGGAAATTTTGTGCACAATTTGCTTAAAACTTGTTTGGTCCAAACAGGATTGGCAGTGTTTTGAAGATCTTAGGGGCCTATCACTTTGTGGATAGGTGTGCTTTGCGGAGGTTCCTACTTTCCTGCCAATCTCAGGTATTGGAACTGCTCCCTTTAGGCTAAACTTGCTGCTCCAAGATTACTCGAGTTTGTTGAATATTGACACAGTGGCAATGCTCTTTCTCTGCACCAGTATGGTGGAATCACAAAATTTGCGGAGGATATGCTGCCTGAACTTTACCATTCCTACTTTGGATTTTCTGCGTTGAGTTTGTTGGAGGAGCCTGGGCTGAAGCCACTCTGCGTTGAATTAGGGGTCGTAGTATCAAATGATATTGCACTCTGAACATGTCAAGCCGGTGCCCAACTTACAGATGATTCAGATTTCCTGTCGTCTTCGTGATAGCTACAGTGGATTCTTGATCCGAGTTTCTTCTCTCTCGAGCCAGCATTTATTTTGTAAGCTTTATTCTATTTTTATGTGTGATATTTATCAGGAAACGTAATGTTATTAGGCATGATTACCCTAATCTTCGTTGTAACAAAGGTATCATCAATACACTATTAATTTTCTTTTGCTGCAACACTACACTTTGGTTTGAACCATTTCATTTTCTAAATGTGGAAGTGTCTGCATCAATATATATGGTTTGTGTCCGATTCTTTTGAAACAGTGGTTCTTGGCAGAATGGTCTGCAATTCTGCTTCGCGGACCGCATTCATAATGATATTTTATGGATTTTGGCCATGTTGATGAAAGGTTGGATTCTGCAACTTCAGTAATGGTCCAGATTGAAGACTAGGACACAAAAGAGAGGAATAATTGAAAAGGCTAAAAAAAGAGGAGATTCTTATTCAAAAGGGTGCTGGCCTTTGAAAAGGCCACAATTTAGGCTTAATTGCACTTTGCTACCCTCAACTATTCCGCCTTTTCAACTTGATACCATAAACTTTTTTTCGTAACAAATTGGTACCTCAACTATTATTTTTTTTCAACTTGATACCTAATTTTTCAAAAATTCCGAAAATGCCCTTCCCTCTTCCTTCCCTCCACCCCCTTCCCCACTCCGGCCACCCCCCCCCCCCCGCTAGCTCCGCGCCCTCCCCCCCCCCCCCCCCCCCCTCCCCCCCCCCCCCCCCCCCCTGCTACCTTCGGCCACCCCCTGCCCCGCCTCCCGCCCCGCCCTCCCTCCCCAGCCCCCCTCCTCCCGTGCTGCCGCGGCCTAGGGGAGAGGCGGGGGCGGGCGGGCGGGCGGCCGGAGCGTGCAGGGGGGGAGGGTTAGGGGTAGGGGTAGGGACATTTTAGTCCAAAATAACATATGGGTACCAAATTGTTACAAAAAATAGTTTAGGGTACAAAGTTAAAAAATGGTAATAGTTGAGGGTAGCAAAGTGCAATTAAGCCCACAATTTATAACCTCAACTTGCAAAGTGGATGAAGTGTACCTTTTTTTTAGCCCCTTGAAAAAAAAAACAAGGGATAGAGATGCTTCTAATCCAACGACTGTTTATGGCCGAATTTTAAAAGTTAAGAACTGATGAGTTTGATTACAATCTACTTGGTGTTGGCCACCTCTTTTCTTTGGACGCGGCTATCCGTATCCCATAACCTACTAAGCACACACAAAAATAAAAATAAAATAAAATAAAATAAAATTTCTATCCTACCCCTCCCTCTGCTCCCCTCCCAACCCCTCCTCCTCCTCCTCCCGACCCTCCTCTTCCTCCTCCTCCGACCTCGACCCCTCCTCCTCCCTCTTCCTCCGACCCCGGAGGAGGAGGAGGAGGAGGAGGAGGAGGAGGGGGGTGGTCGGGAGGGGGAGAAGGAGGAGGGTGAGGAGGAGGAAGAGGGTCGGGAGGAGGAGGAGGAGGGGAGCAGGGGAGAGGGGTAGGATAAAATTTTTGTTTTTTTGATGTGCTTAGTAGATCATAGGATGTGGATAGCCGCGTCCCTTTCCTTTTTCTTTCGTCCTTTTGTTTTTTCCCTTGTCCCTAGAATTGGAACCCATACCTCCCAATAATCTACACCAGCAGCCCTGATGATATTTGGTTCTGGGTAATTCAACTAAATGTCCATATTTGTATTTATGGTCCTCTAAATTTATTACTTGTATGTATAGCATGTTTGTTCTCATTATTAAGCATCTATGAATATCATTATACTAGTTATGAAGAAGTGAAAATAAGTCATCTTAAAATCTAGAGCACTACATAATCTATTCATCATAAATTCTAATGTTATATCGGGTTTATAAATAGTACCAATTATTTTTATAAGGTACATTTATTTATTACTCTAGAACTCTATCGAATTTTATACCTACCTCAAATTCTAGTCTGACTTGAATCTTATGAAGAGGGACAGAATCTTGAAGTCTTTCGAATTAAAGAAAAGAAGACTCCATATTCAACCTAATAAGCTTTCCGAACACCCGTATTAAAAAATAATAATCACATGCCACTTAGAAAATGACTCTAACTTAAATAGTTAAATGTATCTTATTTTAAAATAATCCTCCAAAATCATATTAATTATTTAGGAATCCCTCAGATTATTGACAATTAAGAGCATCCACATCGGAAGAGATTTCAAGTGCTACATTTTGACTTTAGTTAAATTTTGTAGCACTTAAAGACTGCAGCGGACACTTGTCCATACTTGAAAATTGCTAAAAAAAATAAGATACTCCAGATTTGGAGGTGTCAAAGCTCTGGTACATTAATTTCTGGGCCCACCATATTAGTCGTTTTTACCAAACATGAAAGAAAAATAAGGAGAAAAAATAGAGAAAAAAATCTTACCAAACAGGAAAAATAATAAAGAGAAAAATTAGGAAGAATGTTAATTTGGGATATTTGTTTGGAGTGTACTATTGTATGCCAATATCAAGGAGACACTCCAAAAGTAATAATTTACACAATTTTTAATAATTTAGAGTATGTGTTTGGAGTGTATCCACTGTAGATGTTCTAAGTCATAAGCATACTTCCGTAAAAAAAAAAATCAAAATTCTAGATAAAAAGACAATACTATCCTCCTCCTTCCTCTCTATTCCCCCTCCACTCCAGTCTACACCTAGACCTTGTTTGGTTCGCAGAATCATCGGATTAGGAAAGAAAAGTGATTACTTTTCAATGTTTGAGTGCCAAAGGAATTGAGGAGGAAAGGAAAGTGATTCCCAATGGATGAAAAATTAGGAGAAAAAGTGATCCTATCAATCCAATCAAGGAATCATTTTTCCACATTGAAGTATTCACTTTCCTTTCCAAATTCTTTGACATGTCCAAACATCGAAAAGGAAAATCAATAAAAGTTATAATTTTTCAAAAAATAAATGCCGGGCTTATGACTAGCAAAATCCTTATTTCACTATAGATGATTTAGGACCTATTTGTCAATAAGTTGGATTCAGAGGACTTGTCCCTACTTTTCTTATTTGAAAATTCTAGCATCCAAATCTTGACCCGTCCCCTGACAGTTACAAGAAGGAACGAACGAAAGTAAGGAAAGGAAGGGAAACACGTTTATATATATATATGTATATATATCTATATATAGTCCCGATACATTGAACCGAATCAAACGCAGAAAATGTCGCAGAGCGCAGCGCTGTCCCTCTCTTCTCCTTCCTCCTCCTCTCGCGCCGCTCCTCCCCTCAGCAGCAGCAGCAGCACGCGCAGCACGCGCAGCACTCCCAAACCATCCTCCGTCTCGCTGCTTCCGAAGAGGGTCCGCTGCGCCGTCGACTGCCGCGCCGGGCCGGGCCTCGCTCTCGTCGTCCCGGAGGATCCGAAGAGGAGGTGGGGGAGGGGGAGCGTATGGAGAGCGGCGGCGGCGGCGGCGGCGGCGAGTTCGATCCCGGAGGAGGAGGAGAGGGGCGTCGGCGTCGACGTCGTGTCGGAATCGGAATCGGAATCGGAATCGGCGTCGCGTCTGATGGCGACGGTGCAGCTGGGGGCGCTGACGCTGCTGTGGTACATCTTCAACATCTACTTCAACCTCTACAACAAGCAGGTCAATTTCCCCACGCCATTTTTTTTCCTTTTTCCAAAGATGCTTAGAAGATGAGGGAAATTTGGAGGAAAAGTGAATTCCGGAACGAAAAAGTGAATCTTGGATTGGTTTGGTGGGGAGTTTTTTTTTTTTTTTTCTTTAGGAATCATTTTATTTTCGTGCTCCTTTTCCTTGGCATACAAACAAAATGAATTTTCTTTTCCAACGTCCTGATTCCGCGAACCAAACTTGCACTAGTTCCAACTTAGCACGTGACTGTGGTGAGCATTGGGTCTACTTGGTAACGGTATTTTCATCTGTTTTGGAAAGTTTTTGAACCGATCATTTATGAAAATACTTCAATTGCTTGTTAATTTTTTTTAGACACTCATTTTGGTCGGGTTGAACTCTCCAAAATTAATGTAATGTAATTTTAGACGCCCTAAATATATAGATTTTGAGAGATTTTATTATTTTATTCTATTTATATTCTCACAAAAATTATAAATTATAACTACTAATACTATCCTATTTTTTCTTCTTCTTATTATTTGTGTTTCTTTTCTACCTTTTTTCAACTACGGCTACTTTCTCCGGCACGTATTTCTATTATTTTGATCAAATATAAACTTTCTCCTGATCGAGACATGGACTCTATGCCAGTTCCCGTGCCCGGAACCGTCTTGTTTATATATGAACATATATGTAATTTTATTCGCGTAATTTTTTTTTTTAGAACAACTCATTAATGAATTACCAAATATGGGTTGGACTGTTACTTAAAACTACAAAAAATCGGATCTCTAGCAATCGGTACTCTAAAAACTACTTATGACCACTACTACTACTACAATCGTCAACCAGATGGTAACAGTGCCATGACACAGTAAAGAATAGTGATATTAAAAAAATAGATAAAATAGTGTATCATGAAACTATTGGAGACAATAATTTCTCCCAAACTTGGCCTTGACGTTGTCAAAGCCTAATTTTTTTTTTTTTAGAACAAAAATTATAGATCCTTGGAAGAAAATTATATTTTCACGTGAAATTTGGCAATAGATTCTAGGAACCGACCAGAATTTGTGCACCCGATGCACATGACCGCTAGAAGTATTATTTTTTATACAAGATCGTACTGTATTTCCGAGGAACCTCGACCAAGATTCAAGAAGTTTCAGGGACCTGTACAAAAAGACCCTGTTCCTGGTTTGCTAATTTTGTTCTTTATTTTATACATTGCACTCTAGTTTTATTAACAGAGCTGCTACGTTGTCCGCAGTTTGTAACCGTAGGGTGACCGTCGGCCGACGTGACGGCCGGCCATTGGGCATTGGCCCCCGGTCCGGGTGGGACCCGGAGATAGCAGGAGGGACAATGGGTGGCTGTCACGTTGGCTGGCGGTCACGCTTGTGGTTACAAACCGCAGGCAAAATATTATTTTCGTTTTATTAATATTTTACTAGGAAGAGATTGCATCTCGCGTTGGGCCATTTGGGGTTTGGAGCCTACACCAGTGTCATGTGACACTGAGCTACCAACTTTTTGCTTATGCATCCCCACTTCACAATTATCAAATGTTTTCTTTAGTTGGTCAGTGGTCGCCACTGGAAGCCCATAGCTTGTATTGTTCATACAATTATATGATATTTCTATAAGATCCCTAGGTTAAGCAAGGATGACAAGTCAGTCCAAATTTTAGTGCTAACTGAAAAAATACATTCCACTGCAAGCAACAAGCAACAATATATATATATATATATATATATATATATATATATATATATATATATATATATATATATATATATATATGACCTCTAGCCTGGTGGTTAAGAGAGATGCATGCGGCCCGAGTGGTCATGAGATCGATTCCCGGTGGGAGCGTTAAAATATATATATATATATATATATATATATATATATATATAAAATATATATATATATATATATGGGGAGGCTGTTTCCGTGACTCGAACTTGCAAGGGTGGAGGTAGCAAGTGTTACCGTTACACCATGCAATGCCCTCTTTATATGTTTTGACTTTTAATCTTGGAGTCAATTGGTGTAATCGTAAAGGTTGGAGTTTGTATATTGGAGGATGCATGTCCGAGTCATAAAACAGCCTCTCCATGATATGGGGGGTGAGGGTGTGCAGTATCTTGACCCTTCCCAGACTTTGCATTGGCAAAAGCTTAGTGATACCTACAAATGCATAAACGCTAAAGAAAGTTGTGAACAACATTTTTGGGACTTAAAGTCTGATAACCAAATTTCAAAGTTAAGTTTTATTTAAGTCAAACGAAAAAAATATGTTGATTCGCTATTAATTCATTGCTCGACTTAGTCCTTATTTGTTGGAGCAATAAGTAAAATTATTCACCTGAACATACAACCAATAGAAAATTCAATTCCCTAAAATGTTTTATGATGTTTGTTCTAGATCACTACTCTGCTTGTTTGAAATGCCATGTGTAAGCGGCAATAAAAAGTATACTCTCCTGAGTTCAAATGTCAGGAAATCTGTTGTAATATGTTCAATGGCAAAGAGAAGGGGATCATTTCATAGGTCAAACATGATTTGCATATTCTGAATATTTATCAATCCATACGGAAATTTACCATGGCCATGTTTCATCTTTCAGGTTCTGAAGGTCTATCAATTTCCACTAACCATTTCAGCGTTTCAATTCGCTGTGGGGAGTGTTCTTGTGCTTTTTATGTGGACTACTAATCTTTACAAGAGGCCTAAAGTCTCTTCTTCGCAGGTACTTTTACATCTAATTTAATCGGGTCGCATGTAGGTTTGATCACTGATACTGATCACAAATATTGTACAATTTGTAGCTTCTGGCAATTTTACCATTGGCTATTGTGCACACTCTTGGCAATCTTTTCACTAATGTGAGTCTTGGAAAGGTTGCTGTCTCATTCACGCACACTATCAAGGCTATGGAGCCTTTTTTCTCTGTAATGTTGTCTGCAATGTTCCTTGGAGAGGTAAGTTTCTCTGTTACTAACACTATTATTTTACTTACAATCCCCTTAATATTTGGTAGAAACTTATAGAGAGAAGTTGCATGGTGGCTTCATTTTATTATTCTGATAATATGTTTCTCTCTGTTCATAAGTTGTTTTTTTTTCTCTCTCAGACAGGACGAAATCAAGTAGATAAAACCGGTTTCATTCATAGTAAAGCAAGATAGTCACAAGTACAAGTTAATAACTAGAACCAGATAATAACTAGATACAAAAGGTAAAAGTTTAGAAGATGAGAACCTTGATATGATCAATCTAGTCAATGGAGCATCACATTTAGACATTTGCTTCCGTAGTATCAATCCCCAAAACACCACGAGAAATGTGTATGGCCAAAGCAACAAGCCCGGCAACTCCAACTATAAATAGAAGGACCAACATTTCTTACTTGAGATTTCCGAATCTGGAATCAAGCTTCTACCAAAATAATGGACCTCTTCTATATTAGGAAAGATTTATGATTAACAGACTTGGAACTGATACTCTTTGATTTATTTCACTTCCAGACATGAGAGATAATAAAGGGGTAAGGTAGAAAGAACGTAATTGACAAGGATCAGTATACCGCCTCTGGAAAGGAATTTTCTTGTTTAGAGTAGTTAGTTAAAACTACTGGATTTTTATGCCCATTTAATAAGACCTTGTATATTTGTTGCTTGATCTTTTTGTTATCAATATCATGCCATATCAGCTCAATCATATAGTAATGTCATTTTATGTGGTGTAGCCACTGAAAGGATCATTTCTTTTACCTGTGGATAGTAATTGGTCAGGGGAACCATAGATACTGCTCTTTATCTTAACACGACTCATGGATTATGATTCTTTGCTCTTACTATAATCTTGTTCGTGTTGGGATGAGAATGAAACTTATATATTCTTCGAAATGTTTGCCCAGTTTCCTACTATCTGGATTTTGAGTTCTCTCGTGCCGATTGTTGGTGGCGTTGCATTGGCATCTCTCACAGAAGCTTCTTTTAATTGGTAAGTAATATGTCTTGAAACTGTATTCTTCTAATTCCGATAAACCAGACTATTTCTACGCTCGAGCACTACTTTATGTTACTGATCAAAGTTGAATGCATGTTCTCTAAAGTTGCCCACACCATTTTGTTTTACTACCATGACACTCTCTAAAGGCTACGTACACATATTCTTCCGTTCCTTTTGTGTTATAGAGTGGACTAGCAAAATATTTATGAAACCTTCATCTCCTGGAGAACAGGGCTGGATTTTGGGGTGCAATGGCTTCTAATCTTATGAACCAATCACGCAATGTGCTCAGCAAAAAACTCATGGTTAAGAAAGAGGTAACCTATATTTTGGGAAAGATTGTTGTCAACTGTTTGCTTATGCATACTATTTTTAGTTAACATATGTAGTGATTGTGTCTAACGTGATTATCATCTCCTTTAACAGGAATCTCTGGACAATATAACTATCTTTGGGATAATAACAATTATGTCATTTTTCCTGTCTGTCCCTGTAGCTTTGTTTATGGAAGGTATCAAGTTCACTCCAGCTTACGTGCATTCTGCTGTGAGTATTATGTTGGATAGTGGATATTTATAAAAACTTTACCTTTTCCTTTAGAATAAGGTTTTAGTAATGCTTAAAACCGTTGATAATGGATATTATTTGTTCTGCTTCTAGGGTTTGAATATCAGGGAGATCTATTTGAGATCAATTCTTGCTGCACTCTGTTTTCATGCTTATCAACAGGTGATACATCATACTTAACTATTTCGTCTTTCTTATTTTTTTGCAACCAACTAAATCACAAATAACTTTCACTCGAGAAAACATTTCAAACCGGTCCTTCGAATTATATTCCTAACCTACTTTTTTACTTTTATCGTATTTGTGTTTTCTGTTCACCTAGAACATGGTAACATGTCCTTCAACTTATTCGTAATTTTGCTAACCTTAAGAATGTTGTAGATCCTTAACTTTCACTCAAGTTAGCAATGCTTCACTACAACTAACTGCATTTTTTTGGAAAGAAAGAAATTTGATCACCTTCGGAATTTTTGGCACTGCCAATTGGCAATTGTACGTCAGTAGTGCAAAAGAAAATATACAACTCGATACCATTTAAACATTTGAATTATTAACTATAGAGCTTGTAATGCTTACCAAATTGCATAAATTCTTGTGATACGATTATAACAGGAAGGTGTTCGTTGTTCTTTATACATCCATATTTTCTTTTGTCATCAATGATTATCTAATGTGCAAAACTCTCACTCTAATATTTTTCATTGAAAGCCTCATATTGTATTGATATAGCATACATCCTTCAATTATGTTTGCTTCTAATGAGAGAGGAGATGGTTTAACATACATGTCTGCTTTTGATAGTTTGTTATTGTATTTCTTTTCTGGATTAAAATTCTAAGAGCAATATCTCAAATACTTAAAAAAAAAAAATCTATGAACATTTTTGGTTTGCTTATATCCATGTTTGACACATCCACTTCCCTATACTATGTTGTAATTTCACCATCTACCTGGTTCTTATGATCAATTTCGGAACTGGTAGGTCTCGTATATGATACTGGCTAGGATGTCGCCAGTCAGCCACTCCGTGGCAAATTGTGTAAAGAGAGTAGTTGTCATCGTCAGCTCTGTCCTCTTTTTCAGGACTCCAGTCTCGCTAATCAATACTCTAGGTAACTCTTTCCTCAACTCGTACTACTAATGCACAACTGCTTGATTTGTTGAAACCCAGGATACCAAGTTCTAGTCCTTCTCTTCTAAAACACTTACGCGAGTTCTGTTTCAGGAACTGGTGTTGCACTGGCTGGAGTGTTCCTTTATTCAAGGGTAAACAAACTGAAGCCAAAGGCTTCATGAGAGTCCCGTCCATTTTACAATTACGGCGTTTCATCCTGGAGTAGCTCACGTAAATTATCATAGTTACGCTTCCATTTGCTGCTCCTCTTCATTTTTCGAGTGGCATTGTTTCCTTATACTTAGGATACAGGTTTTAGTCCTTGTAACGTAATCGATTGCGATATTTATTCGAAAATGCAGGAGAATTGAGGTCTATCATAGGTGTAACTATTTCCTTTTTATTTGTTCATACAATTTTAAGCCCCTTCGACTGTAGCTTCAACTATTACTGTTACAAATAGGTTCATAGCATAATTGATACTTTGGTTGAGAAGGTGGAATAAAGTTGTCTTGGCTGAACTGATTTTGAAATTACCAGGATTGTCCTTGGGCAAAATTATATGTATGGTCACTTTTTATATGAATTGAGCCCTTACAAACACTTGGTTTGGTCAGATTTGCATTTTAGGCAGCTTCAACGCTTGGTGATTCTTATAGGTGTGGCCTACTTTCTTCATGATACATTCTTGTTGTTTTCATTCAGAAAGCTATATACAGTGCAATACCAGAAATTAAGGCTAAATTACTCTCTGGCTTTCCAACTGTGGTGTCGGACGTTTTTGGTGGTTTAACTTTTTTACTACTCGATTTTGGCACCCTACTTATTAAATTGCTCTTTTGAAGCATATTTTGTCAAATTTGAAGCACATCCAGACCAATTCAAATATATATATATATATATATATATATATATATATATATATATATATATATATATATATATATATTGCAGTACAAAAATTCAATTTAAATATTTCTATTGTCATTTTTTTTGAAGTGATCCCGATGTGCTTCAAATGCTTCAAAAGAACAATTTATAAAGTTGTGGTGCCAAATTAAATTGAGCAGTGGAAAATTAAGATGTCAAAACCATTCGAGCATTATAAGTGGTGTGCCATTATGATTTGTTATTCTTAGGACTTAAAATATATGTTTAGTTAGAAAATATTAAAATAATTTAAATATGATTTGAGTATATTTTAATTAGGATTTGCTATATGTATATTTTTAAGACTTTGGATATATGTTTTAGTTAGATAATATTGGGTACTTAGATAGTACCATTATTTTAGGATTTCGTACACGCTTGTTTGTTAAGTTCTAGGGATTAATTAGAACTTTTTTATATACATGTATACATGCAACTTAGACGGCTCATTTTGAGCTGTTTTGAAGACTCTTTATAATAGTAGAGATAGGAAACGTTTTAGGCTTCACAATGGAACTTTTATGTTCCAAAAGTGTTCTTCTTCAATCTTATATATACTATATATGCACGTGTTGTACGTATTTAATCTTACATGGGAAGAACAAGCGATACTCTTAATTTTTTACTATTTTTATGTAATTATCAAATACCTATGTTAAATTTAATGAACAATTTTGAATTTTTTTTTATATAGTAAACATAGATAAGGATATTTGTGGAAAAAAATTTCACGGTAAAATTTATATTTTTTATATTATATAGTAGTATAGATATATCAAAATATGCTTAAATTAATTAAGAATAAATTTTGGTAAATAAATTAGTTGAATAACCGTGATTTCTCAAGTAGTTATTTGTTTTTCATATTGCATTAATTGGAAGAAAATATGACTAGTACGGTAGCCTATGTTGTTCGGACACGATACATGCAGGACACAACATGTACACATGGTCAATGTTGTTGTGCCGTAGTGCATGCTTGAGTGTCCATGTTGTTGCCAATATGTGTCCTTTTTCGGCGTTAAGGACTACTGTCTTGATTTGACAGAAAAAAGCTTTCCAATTTGAAGTTAATAAAACATTAAATAAATTAGGTAAAATCTCAATTACCTTCGGCCATCATGTCACAGAAACATTAAATAAATTAGGTAAAATCTCAATTGAAAATTAAGTACGACCACTTAACTGAAATTTTTTCTACAAAAATGCAAATAAAAGTTTTTTTTTTTGCTTTTGAAATAAATTATGCTAGTTTATAAAGTACCATGATCAGACTTACTTTTGGCTATTTATAAGAACACATCAAAGTTTACTCATGGCTAGTCCAATCTAACTTTGGTTTATTTACAAGTTTGCCATTGAAAAAATTACTTAGGACTTGTCTAACTCTAGGTATATAAGTCAATTTTTTTTCTCTTGTCTCTTTCCTCAGTACATCAAAGATGAATAAGAACAAGAAGAAGAACAAGAATGTGAGATGTGTTTTCTTCTCATCTTCTTCTTTTTCTCCACCATTTTCATCATCACCATCTCCATCTCCATCAAAACCTTAGTTTCTTTCTCATTATCAATTTCGATGACACCTAAAAGCTTCTATTTACACTAACTACCCCTATGTTTTTGATTTATAACACGGGGTACCCCTACTTTTAAACTATTTACACTAACTACCCCTATGTTTTTGGTTTATTACACGGGGTACCCCTACTTTAAGGAAAAATAAAAAAATTATAACACTAACTACCCCTACGTTTTCTAAAGGGAGGGGTAGTTAGTGTAAATAGTTTAAATCAGGGGTACCCCGTGTTATAAATCAAAAACATAGGGGTAGTTAGTGTAAATAACCCTACAAATAATGTACAAACTCTAATATTGGTGGGTGAACAAACAATGTACAAATCTTTTGGTGGGTGAACATGACATTCTTTGTGAAGCAGTCTCGGTTAACTCCCTGGCCGACAAAATCCTATTTTGGCAGTCCTAAGATTGACCAAGTCTACTTACTGCCACAATTTTTAGCAGTCCAAAATAATTCTAGTACTGCAAAAAATTTGGGCAGCCCTAAAATGGACTTGCTGGACAGAAAGTCCATTTTAGGACTGCCCAAATTTCCTGGTAAGTGGATAGGACTGTCATAAATTTTGGCAGTCCCAACCGTCCAAATTTTTTATTTTAGGTATAAATATATTTTAGAGATAAGTCTCTCAATTTCGTTCATTTCAAAATAAACCTATTTTAGAAATAAGTCTCTCAATTTTAAATCTATTTTAGAGTCTCTCAATTATCTACTCGGATTAAAAAATTCTAAATTCTAAATCTATCTTATAGATAAATCTCTCAATTTTCTTCATTAATAAATCTTCATAGATAAATCTATCAATTTTAAATCTATCTCATAGATAAATCTATTTTTGGCCGTCTTATTTTAGAGATAAGTCTCTTAATTTAAATTATATTTAAAAAACTCAAAATTTATCTATTTATTTAAAATCTATCTAATTAAAATCTATTTTAAGAACTCAAAATTTTAAATCTATTTCAGTACTACCACAATTTCTGACAGTCCTCAATACTTCTAAGTCTGCCAGAAATTGTGGCAGTCCTGAAATGCATGCATTTGCTGTACATCAAGACTGCCACAATTTGACTGCGACAATTTCTGGCAGTACTTAATACCTTTAGGACTGCCAGAAATTGTGACAGTCTTGGAATACACTTGCTGTACATCAGAATTGTCACAAGGATTTAGGATTGCCAAAAACTATGGAAGTCTTAAAGTCGACTTTGCCGAATGTTGTTAGGGTTTACTTCGATCATGAAATTGGTTATAAATAATTGAAATAAACATTACATGTATGTTTTCCATCATGATAATTTATAATTGGGTTTTAGGAATAAACATTACAAGAAGAATATGAGAAGGAAACTGGGTTTTGGGAATAGAGCCTTTGGGTGCCATCGAAGTTGGGTATGAGATGTCCTGAGTAATTTTTTCTCAAAGCTGGACTAGTCCTGATGAACTTTTGATATGTCCTTATAAATAGTCTTACTTTTTTGTTGTTATTATTCTAATCAAAATTTTATGGTATAATTGAAACTAAAACACAATACAGTATTTATATTACCAAAATATTATCTATATGTTTTTTTTAATAAGATTTAAGGGGCAATCAAAATTAGTCCCCACATAAAAAAAAAAATATGAAACCTGTAAATTTAAGTACATCAACAAACTAAGCCTTCATATGGTGGAAGTTGGAGGGCAGTGAGCGAGATGCAATACAGCGCGTACAAAAAAAAAAAAAAAAAAATCCTTAACTCAATGGTCAGCTGGAGCAGCTCCACCGTCACCGTTGCCACCACCACCACCGCCATCGATGCCCATCATCTTCTTAAACTCGTCGAAGTCGACGAAGCCGTCCCCGTCGGAGTCGACGGAGGCGACCATCTTCTCGCAGTCCCTGACGGTGCACTTCTCCCCGAGCTTCTCCAGCACCATGTGCAGCTCCGCTGCCGACACCAGCCCGTCCCTGTTGTCGTCGTAGAGGTCGAAGGCCCCCCTGAGCTCCTCCTCCTCCTTCCCCCGGACCCGGTGGAAGTCCGCGAACTCCCCGAGGTCCACGAACCCGTCCCTGTCGGAGTCCATCTCCCGCAGCATGGCCTGCACCTCCTCGTCCGACATGTCCGAGGCGCCCAGGGCGGCGCGCACCGCGTCCCCGAGCTCCGAGGGGGAGATCCTCCCGTCCCCGTTGGCGTCGAAGCGGGCGAACACCTTCCTCACCTCCTCCATGTCGACCTCCCTGTTCGATTGCTTCTCCATTCTTTGTTTCGTTAATTATTTTTATTTTTATTTTCATTCTTCTTCTTCTTCCTCTTCATATATAGTTTGCATGCATGCACGTAAAAATAGTAACTTAGACGTGTGGACAAGAACAAACTCTTTTTTCCTGCAAATTTTGTGGTTCTTCCGTCAAATTCGAGCGCTCATTATATAAATTTGAATCCAAATCAATTTTAATAGTGTTGGTTTATCCAAAATAAATAAATAAATAATAATATGATAATAATCAGGGCCGACACTGTGTTCATGGGGCCTACACAAACTTTCAAGATGGTACCCATATATAATGTTAAAAAAATAAAAATTAAAATAAAAGTAAATTAAAAATATATTTCCACCAAGTATTGAACCTAGGATATATAATGGACAAGTCTAACATAATAATCACTACACCAAAATTATTTTTTTATTAAAAATATAATGAATATAGTGCAGCAAGCTGAATGCATGCACAGAACTTATGATGGCCTACACAACCCCCAAGCAGAGCAACTGCCGGACATTCATCAATTAAAGGAGAACACAAAGTGGATCCCCGCCATCGGGGTTTGTCAAAATTAATGTTGACGGTGCGGTATCATCTTCTCGTCTGGCCGTTGCTGCAGTCGCTAGAGATGACAAAGGGAGGATTCATTGCAGCTAATTCAGTTGTCCTGGAAGACTTACACACATATGGTGATAATCGAACGTTATTAGCTGAGATTCTAGAGGTTCGCCAAGGAGCTTTTCTTGCTAGCAAATTGTAGGCAGGTGATATAATTATCGAGGGAGATTCCTTCATTGCCACAGAATATTCAATGGGGATGACAATCTTATCCCATGGAGACTCAGAGATCAAGTTCAGAGCTCCCGGGGAGAGATCCGCGGGCTGAACATTAGTGTGCGGTTCGACTTCACCCGTAGGGAAGGGAACATGGTTGTCCACTCATTAGCAACTCATTCTTTGCACAACGACTCCAGTTATGAGGAGCACATTATTCCTGATTGTATTTCTCATTTTATAGCAACTGAGGCTATCGCCCCAAGTTGAGAGCAATAAATTTTTTGTTTTCCTAAAAAAATAATGGGCCATGTTACATGCTAGTTCTGTTTGAGATAAAAATTTATATATATATTAAAAAATAAAAATAAATAGCATATGACCTCTAGTCTAGTGGTTAAGAGAGATGCATGGGTCCGAGTGATCAGGAGTTCGATTTCCAGTGGAAGCGATTCCAATAATATACAGGGTTGGTGAGACGAGTGTAGAGATATCTATTTTTATTTATTTTGCGTTCTATTACAAACTGACACAATATTGTAAAGACAACACAACCAACATGGACGCGATATATTAGTGTATTTTGAAATATTGGTATTTTATAGTTTTCATTACATAAAGGTCGAGGTATTGGTGGGCTGAGGTGGGCTCCATCCCACCTCCAACCCAGCATTTTTTTTTCTTTTCTATATACCCATTAAATTAGAGCTTACTTCTCTCTCTCTCTCTCTCTCTCTCTCTCTCTCACACACACACAGAGCGCCCGTCCCCTCTCTCTGTCTTCATGTTCCTCTGAAGTGATGGAAGAAGGGGTTAGGGAAAAGAAAGGTCATCAAGTAGATTTAGCATCCTCTTTGAGCTATTTTATCGTCTTTTTGATTCACTGGTTGGAATGACCCAAATGTCTTTGCATATCATCTTTCATGATTTGTCTAAAGTTGTCCGGAATTGATTGTTACTCTCAACACCACATGACATTGTAGTTACATTGGCTAAACCTAGGTTAATCCAAACGAAAATGATATTTTGTCCGCCTGTTTGTGACTGCGGACGTGACCGTCAGCCCACGTGGCAACCAACCGTTGGCCCTCCTGCTATCACCGGATTTCACCTGGACTAGGAGACAATGGAAGGCCGCTACGTGGCATGCAGTCACGCCCGCACTAACAAACTGTGGGCAATGTAGCAAAGTCCTTCATCCAATCTTTAAAAAAAAATTTAACTGCAATTTCTGTAGGCTTCTGACCAAGCTACTAGTTTGTTTTACTAGTTTTATATACTTTCATAAATGTTATAGGAAACAACATTTTTCTAGTTTTATATACTTGCATGTTTCAACTTTGCACTTATTATGTCCGTTATTGGAAGTTTTAATACCAATATTAATGCAGTACCACATAGGTGGCTTTAGAAAGTTCCATGTGTTTGCTTGATTTATGTTTAGTAAAGTCGGTCATGGTGGCCTTGAGGCTTGAGGTCTATGTTTCTTTGCTGGTAGAAACTCAAGATTTATGTCAAATTGTCAATGCAAGGATTATGCTCAGTAGCAAAGGAAGTGGCTTACATGCTTTGGAGTTAGACCATCTCCAATGGGGGTTTCTATCTTCCATATTTCTATGGAAGAAATTTATTTTAGAAAAAATTTCTCCCAATGGTGGTTTCTATCACCATTTCTATCCTAAGTGGCAATGATGTAGGATAGAAACTTTCTAGGAGGATTTCTACATGTAGAAACTCATAGAAATTCTCCTATCTCTTATGACAATTATTATTGGGCCCCACACCATTAAATGGTCCTTTTACTATGTGACACATATAGGGGTGCAACTCGGGCGGGTTGGGTCGGGTTTGAGGTTAACCCGAGCCCAACCCGATAGATCATAAGTCTAGCCCAAGTCCAAGTCCGACCCGACTTCGGGTTCAACATATGAAGTCCAAGACCAAGCCCGGAGGATCGGGTTGGGCTCGGATTGGGTCGGGTCCATCGGGTTTATCGGACTCTAATATGATATTTGAAATAATTTTAAACAAGAGTAATATTAAATGCATAATCAAATAGCAATCAAGTCTCAATCATTACAAAAAAAAAAAACTAAAATGAGATTTAGGACAAGGAGTTGAAGAGTTCGGGTGAAAAAAAAATATAGTTTAAACTTTTTTTTAAAGTAGTATATATATAAAAATTATATGTATGTCGGATTTCGGGTTCTTCGGGTTACCCAACACATGAACCCAAACCCAACCCGATTTTTGATCGGGTTCAAATATTTTAACCCGAGCCCAAGCATGAACCCGAATACCTTCAACCCTAACCCAACCCATTGACGGGTTTACCCGATCGGGTTCGGATTTAGCCCGTCCGAGTTGCACTAGGATAGAAATGGAGAACCATTGTAGAACATTTTTGTTTGTCTACAATTTCTATGTAGAAACTCTTCCAACTAGGATAGAAATCTCCTTAAAGTACAATGCCAAGTAGGATAAGAACTCAATTTTAGAAATCACCATTGGAGATGGTTAGTTGCTTTGTCAGACATAGTTTGATGTATTATTCTTACCTTCTTTTAAAAAAAAGGTAATTGCAGTTTTTGAAGGTTTCAATCAAGTAACTGCTAAGAGTATCGTTCTGTGCCATTTAGTTCACTTAGTGGTAGATTCCAATCTCTTAGCCGTAGGTTATCTTATTAAATGTGGATCCCAAATCAGTTGTTATGAGTTTCCTTCTTTTATTAGATTAATTTTGCTTGCAATTTCTGTGGGTTTCCAGTTTCTGAACAAAGTAATTAACTCTATGTGTAACAGTAAACATGAGTTTTCAGTTGTCTTGTTTCAAGTCTTTGAACTCTTTGCAGTTTGAACTTTGATGTAATATGCTTACCTTCTTTTACAAAAAATTGTAACTGCAGTTTCTATAGGATTCATGTTTCTGAACAAAGTAACTGCATTTTGATATAGAGTATTGCTATTTGTACCTCCAAATTATCCCTCTAATACATCCCTCCTTATGTGGCAGCTGACGTGGCATATTAAATAATATTATGTGTCATCTGACATAGCCGATGACATGACAAATTTTAAATCAAAAAGTTAATTACCCAATTTTGTCCATGTTAATTTAATGTTAATATTAATATTAATATTAATTAATATTAATATTAATTAATGTTAATGTTGATTTTAATGTTAATATTAATATTAATATTAATATAATTGTTAATGTTAACGTTAATATTAATTTTAATGTTAATTTATGTTAATGTTAATTTTAATTTTAATTTTAAAATTTGTCACGTCAGCTGCCACATCAACATACCACGTCAGCTGCCACGTAAGGAGGGACGGTTTGGAGGTACAATTTGGAGGGACAAATAACATTATTTGATATACTATGCCTACCTTCTTTGAAAAAAGTTGTAAGATCAAGGTAAGCAAACAACCTATAGTTAAATTATTTCTAATTTCATTGCTTACTTTCTATCTTATTAGGATGGAAAAAAAAAGAAACTATTTTTGTAATTTAAAAAGAAACTTGGAGAAGAATATCAACAACTGGAGCATCTTCAAATTCCAAATATATTCTTGAACCTATATCAAGGAGTGTCGATATTCTTATGTTATATGATAACTATTTCTTGTTGAAAAATGATATTTGAATCACACATTTGGATTATTACGTTATTTAATTTTTTTTTTTTTTTTTGTGTTTATATTTTTTTAAGGACATTTTAAGTTGAGTCAAATATATACTAAAATCCTGACTCCGTAATTGATTATATGCTTACTATACGGTAGATAACTGTTAACATCTTGGTATGGTCAACATTATTCATAACATCAACATTCACACTTTTGTAACTTATTATCTTAAACTTTTCTCATTAGTAAGTAGCAGCCATGAATGAAATCAATTTTTTTTTTTTTTTAGAAAAACTATCATACGGTAATAGTGAGTCAGACTTAAGTGTCATGTTGAATGCACATGACTAATCAGATAATTTTGTCCCTAAAATAACTGACCAATATGTATCCACCCTCTCTTCGACCCACATAAATCCTAACCTCAATGTGCAACTATATATCCCTTGTATTGCCTACACACCCTTCTCCATCCAGGGCCGGCTAGAGGATTAGGTTCTCCATTTATAACTTGCAATATTATTATAAAAACTATACAAAATGATACGAATTTTCTGTGTTTAGTCATACAATAATAATGTCTACTCATCTGATACGTACCAATCTCTAATCAACATCCTTGTGAGCAACATTTTCTAATGGGTGTATAAGTAGAATTAGAAGATGGTAGAAAGAGAGAAACAAAATATTACATTGTTTTTATTAGTTATGAAATATTGGAAGAAATTGAAATATATTTAAATAAGAGACATACAACTATCAAATTGGAAAAACACCGTATAAGAAAGGAAATTAAGTACACTTATAATATAAAATAAACTGAGTATAGTGTTGAAAATTTTATTGTAGTTGGCTCTAATCCCAATCAGAACTCATCACCATTACATAAGAAAGAAAAGAAAACAAATGCAGCAAATAAGAGAACTCATCACCAGTACATAAGAAAGAAAAGAAAAAAATGCAGCAAATAAGAAAACATATTAGGGAATAGACACACTAAGCTATTAATACATTGAAATTTGGAAGAAAGTGAAATGTATTTAAAAAAATACATATAACTTCTTTCAATTTAATATAAGTAACCTATACAGTTAAAGGACTCTCCTTTAAAGTTTATCTAATAATGAATTGTTGGAGTACTCTTGTGTAATGCTATTGCATACTGCATTTCCTAAGAAATTAATATGGTGGAATGTATTTACTAAGTAAAACTATTGCACTATATTATATTATGAATATATGAATGTGAAAATGTCAGGTCTACTTGCTAATTGTTGGGTTGACAATTAATTTATTGTTGTTTTGTTATTGTTGGTATAAGACGATCGACATTATTATACTTGAAAAAAGGAAGCCACCTAAAAATAATTAGTTAAGGTAACAGCCTACTACCAAAATCAGAAAATAAACAGAAATAAGATAGACTAAGTATCTATCATTATTTCTATACATGAACTACGTGAGCTTGTTCTTGCAACTGAGAAGGTCACTCTCACGGGAGATATTATCTGAATTCGACCGTGCATCATCTACCGTTAATACATATTCTATTACAGTGAAAAAAAATAAATCAAGATTGCAATGTATTTTCAGTAATTATACCATAAATTTTTTATTACAATAATAACAAAAAAAAAGTAAGTCCAATTATAATACTTTATAAATTGCATCATAGGCGGATCTACTTGTGGTTTGGGGTGGGCTCAAGCCCACCCAACCAACCCAACATTATTTTTTATACATGTAAATTGATTTTTTAGTCACATCCATCCTCACCCCCACCTCACAAGACTCCATACTCTCACAAATGTCCATCTAGGGTTAGCTCCTCCCTCTCTCTCAGGGTCTGCTTGGATTGAGAGTTGAGAGAGTTAGGTAAGGAAAAGTTAAGGAAAAAATAAAATCATGTTTGATTTGAGGATGGGATTTAGGATGGAGGGTTATATAGTGTTAAGTAAGGATTTATTTTACCATATTTTGTCCATTTTTTAATCCCTCAAATCGGAGGGTTAACAAGGCGGTTTGAAAAATTTTGTTTAAAAAGTCATAAATATTACTTATTTGTACTATAAAATATTATAATTTTTTTCCCTTCATTTTTAATTGTTTTCAACATGTTGTTCCGTACCTTCCTAATTTGTGAAGATATTTTGACAAGTTCTAATTAAATTTAAATCAAATTTAATTTTATGACATATGTAATAATATTATTTTAGTAACTATCATATTTTTAGTCCGAGCTCTCTAGCCTAGTGGTATTAGAGCGGACACCCGGAGGGACCGGCAAGGTTCGAGTCCCCCAATTGTGTGTGTGTGTGAGATTTCAAAAAAAAAAAAACTATCATATTTTTATTAATCATCCTCTCACTCAAAATCTTCAATCCAGATAAGAGTTATTAAACACCCCCATTTGACTCACCCTCCAATCTATAAAGGTTATATGTATTGACTCTACTCTTCCTCACTTAACCCTCAGTCCCATCTCTTACTCCTCCCTCAACCCCTCTCTCTCTCTCTCTTCTCTCCATAACTCTCCGTCCCATCTCTTCCTGGTTCACGTCCAGATAGGCCAACAGGCTCTTGATCTAGACGAGTTCTACTTCGACTCCAAGTCTTACCATTGGGGCCAAGTTCCAGACGCGCACGGTCACCGCCGGCCAAGAAAGGTAATCTTTAAATCTACATTATGCACAGGGTTTTCAGAAAGAGTGAAAACAATGGCGTAACAGTAGAGCATCAAACACCTGGTTCTGAAACCTCTCCTGACCCTCGTTAGCAATCACCCGAATAAAACTCGTATTATACGCAAATTTTTCCGTATATTTCATAAACATATATAATACTTGCGTACTTTTGACAGATCCAAATCAGTACGTTATGCATGCGAAGTTTTAAACGTGTTCTGTATAAATTATTGAAAAGATTGGCACAAAAAACGTGCTGAAAATCTGTTTAATTAACCAAATTTGACAACATATTTAAAAATGTGAAGTTTCTAAACTCAATATTTCCATTTTTTTGAATATTTGACCGAATTTTTGAACGTATTTTATTTGCACTAAGCCGATTTATACTCGTACTTTTGCCGTCCCGAAATTTTTCCGTTTGCCGAATTGCTAACAAGGCTCCTGACTGACAAAGAAAAAAACACATCTTTGAAACCTCTACGAACTAAAATCTCCTATATCATCAACCGCGACTGCTCAATCTTTGTTGTTCTCAAGTAATCAATACACGAGCCATTTACATTTTTAATATAGAAATAACGAAGCAACAATTAAAGACAGTGAAGATCATGATTCAAGAACTAGCAGTGTTTGATTCAAGAACAAGCAGTGTTCTCAAGTAATCAACACACGTACGTGTCATTTACATTTTTCATATGAATCCCTCTTTTAAGTATGTTTGAATGATATTTAACCACAAGCAGCTAAAAATTTCTAAATTTAAAATTAACAAAGAGATTTTACTTCAGCAAATATAGTACTTGAAGGTTCATTATGTTTGAAGATTCTGTTAATAAAAATAATTTCCAACTCTGTATTTTACAGACAAAATAATAAAATATGATGTAAATAAATAATATGACCGATACCGGGACTTGAACCTGGTTCAATGTCCTTAAGACAATATTCGTCCGGTACTGATGCTTACGGTTTTAATGACGATTCGTCTTCCATGATACAACAGTTCTTTTCCTTCGGTAGCTTAATGCTAGATGGATCCATGAATGGATTGAGTGATTGAATTATTCCACACTTGTGCTTTTATAAAAATAAAGAGACACAAAGAAAATGACACACTTTTTCAATAAATAGATTCGTACACCTTTCCAGAGATTAGCTGCCATAAATTCGTTGATAGAAAATAATTAATATTATTATTATTTCAAATATACATTCAGTTTTCCAACAGATTCTAGCTATAAGAATGTTTAAATGCTCTTGATCTGGTTTATTCTGTGAATCTATTCAATCTTTGATCAAAAGTGCCCTTTCAAGCCCAACATATTCTCTCAATAAATAAGAAATTATGCTATACTTGTTTGACTATGGGGTTTGCTAAAAGATAAAGAAAATGATTCTTCTTCTTTGTTTACGGATACTTAAAAGTGTCTGATATTAACTGATATTGTGTATATTAAGGTGTTGACCGGGTTTGCTGAAAGATGAGAAAAGAGTAGATGAACTAAAATCCTAGCTGCGCCGGGCGTAAACTAAAATTCTGTTTGAAAACTAAAACTCTACTTGAAGATTTTAGTTATCAATTTTTTAAGAATATTTTAAATTCAGTCCGGGTAAACAAAAATTCTGACTCCGCCCTTGAACTACATAAAGTATAAGAAGTATGAGACCTGGACCTAAGAAGTTGCCCTAAATAAAACTATAAAGGAGATTGTCGTAGTGTTATCGGACTTATCCCTGGCTCACAACTTTGCCTCCACCGCTCCACGCTGCGCCCCGGTTGTTGTATCATTGATTCGTTATCCATCATCCTTACCTCCCCCAACCCACAATGTACGTGCGTATAGCAAGCTGGTGATGTTGTCACGACGCTTGCGCACATGTAGCTTTCGGGGCGGGTAGATGGTTGGAGGGAGACAATTAATGATGATCGATGGACGGCGATCACAGAGGCAATGACAAAATGGGGAGGGGATTCGGCCGACGCCTACACTTAACTCTGATACATAACACCAACTCGTCTTATCTCACTGCTCTGTGAGTCGTCCCGAAAAAACATCACAATGCATAATTCGGTCCAAAGACAGAACCATATAAATTCGAGCACTACAACAATTATTATGGAACAATACATTTTGCCACTCATGTGTATAGTCCAGAAAAAATAGGAGTTTCAGAATTTTGGTAGTACTGTACATATCCAGGACTCATACAAAATCAAGACTGCTAAAATAACAAGGACTGTAAAATATTATGACAGTTCTGAATATGCATATGATTGCCAAAATGTGTTATCTTAATTGTTGTAGTGTCCTTAACATTTAGAAAAAAACATACATAAAAAGAAAGAATTTTTTTGGGTGGGCTGGAGCCCACCCAGCCCACAATGTGGTTCTGGGAGCTGGGCCTGGCCGACCTACTGCTCCGATTCCTTGATCAATGCCCATGCAAGAGCTGGGAGAAGTAGCAATGTTTCCTGTCATATAGGAGATGGAGATAGGTTGCAGTTCAGTTAGAAGGGAAGGTTTGAAACTATATGGAGGGGTTCCATGAACGGAGGCCACGGCTACGCTGCACAGACACAGATTTGACACGGAACATTTCAGAGAGACGACAACATGAAGTCACTACCTATTTTTGGTGTGTTCTAGTATATTTCAAAGTGCCCATATGTGTTCGATACAAGACGACTCGACACGACACGACATGAACTTTGGTGTGTCTGTGGTTCTTAGATTTTGGTTTATGACCATTTCAGGCGCGGCGCCACTGCAAGATGTCGCAACTGGCAAACTTGTTCTTAGCCAAAGTGGATCGATCATCTCCGTTGTAGAAATCCTTTTGTGCCTAATCGAGTGGAGCCTACTGCCAATATCAAAAGATGAACTTGTGCAATTTTGTTTGATTACGTCGCGAACTTTTTGAATATTTTTCGAAATAGCAGTCGTTGGGTTGTATTTTTTGACAGACTAGATCCTTAGACTATTCAATTTTACGCAAGATTTTGGTCTAAACTGAACGGATAAAAAAAAGGCTAAATTATAACTTAATACCCTCAACTATTGGAGTTTTTCAAGTTGATACCCTCAACTTTGATAGGTATCAACTTAACACCCTGAACTATTGTCTATGTTTAACTAAATACCCTGCATGACTCAGACGTTAGTCTTTCCGTCCCAATTCAGAAATATCAATCTTCTTGGACGAAAATAACCCTGATTTTTTATTATAAAATAAAATATAGGCATCCTTCTCCTCTTCCACGACCAGTTCTTCCCCAAATAATTCTCTCGGTGATGCCCTAGTCTATGCTCTTTAAAATATTTCCGCAAATTTCTTTCTCATCTATTTCTTGTTTAAGAATTTATTACCAATCTATTTATTTTTACATGATCTCTCATCTACTCTCAAATTTTGTTTTTGTTTTCCCATGTCAGAGATCTCAAGACAGTCCAATAGCAGCTACTCTTCGAAGAAGGTCGAAGAGGATTGGAGGAGTTGTTTTTGCCAAATTGAGACACATCTTACAACATGCGTGAAGACACAAAATGCTGGATGTCGATTTTGGGGATGTGGTAACTACAAATCTTCTAGAAGATGCAATTTTTTTGAATGGAAAGATGAGGAATTTCCAGTTCAAGCGCGAAAATTTATCCTCCGACTGCAAAAAGACAACATGGAGATGAAGGAGAAAATAGTTGATTTGGAAGCCCAACTTCACTTGAAAGAAATGAAGAATTCCAGGCCTTGCGTTCTCATGACATTTTTATTTATTTTTACATTGGTTTTTTTTCTTGTTTCTTGCAGTAATGGTTGTTTAGATGATTAGGGATCTTTTGGAATGATGTATGTAAATTATTGTATTAGTTTTGATGTGGATTGGGTGTAAGTGCTAATGAAGATTAATGAAGATATGATTGTAATAAAAAAGTATTTTGCTAATAGTTGTTCTTTAAACGGATGTAATTTATGGGTTGGTAAGCCGGCAGAAAACTGCATGCATGGGTCATGTCTACTGGAGTTTTTAATGAAACCAGTACACTTGCAGTGTACTGCCAATGTTTCTCTAATACCATATCAATTGATCCGCCTGAGCACAAGATCTATGGGTCTCTAATACCATATCGGGAAACTTATGGGTCGGTAAGCCAGCAGAAAACCGGATGGGTCATGTCTACTGGAGTTTTTAATGAAACCAGTACACTTGCAGTGTACTATTGCAGTGTACTGCTGGATGTGTTGGACAACAAATTGGGTACACTGGCAGCACACCTCCAGTATACCGCATACAACAAATTCATGGACAGAAGCTGCTGGATGTGTGGGACAACAAATTGGATACACTGGCAGCACACTGCCAGTATACCGCCCATAATCAAAAACATTTGCTCAGTACACTGGCAGCACACTGGCAGCACAAATTGGATACACTGGCAGCACACTGCCAGTATACCGCCCATAATCAAAAACAAATTGGATGTGTGGGACAACAAAAAAATCTTATCAGCCATATTAGATATGTGGGACAACAAATTGGATGTGTGGGACAACAAAAAACAAATTGGATGCTCAGTTTCACATATGCTAAGTTTCACCGCCAGTATAATCATAGATAGTCAAGAAATCCATATTAGCCATCAACTGATTAAAATATCCAAAACTCATGTGAATAGTCTGATACATAGTCAAAATATCCATATTAGCCATATTAGCCAAAATATCCATATTAGCCAAAATATCCATATTTCACTGATACTCAAAACTCATGTGAATAGTCTGATACATAGCCAAAATACATTGTGTTATATATCCACTACTCTCAGTTAGAACATAGTGTCAAATTCATTGCTATATATCCAAAATAAAACATATAAAATACATAGCCAAAATACATTGTCATTTCCCCTGCTATATTATAATCCTAGCCTTCTTTAGATATTGCCATTTCCACTTCCCAAAATCCAGATGTTGTCATTTCCCTTTCATCATATTACTGATAATATGTTCAGATTCTAAAGTCATGGCATCCACCTGACTTTCCTGAAAAAACACAAATTAGGTTAGCAATAATAATATCTTCAGATTTTTTTACAAGTAAAAAACTGAAATTTTATCTTCCTTACATAACAGTATATGGTTTCGGTGTTACATTTGACTCTTGCAACACTTGTTGAACTCCATGTGTATCCTAGCAATTGTTGATTGTATGTGTTAGTTATATACGAAAATCCTGGAGATTTATCGCCTTATATATATAACTGATACTCATACCTGACTAGGAGGATTTACGAAACTTGTAGTAGAAGCTGATGTTGCATTATATTAAATGGCCTTCTTCTTGGTGTGAATTTTGGTAAGATTCTCTTTCAGGTGGTGACCTATTAACCAACTTCTTAATTCTTGGCCTACTAGACGATGATCCTTCTCTAGTTGAAGATGTTGCTACATCCAACTTTCCAACATCTACAAACTTGGTAGAGTGATTTCTAAAATTAGGTTGAGTGATTTTGGGAAAACATTTTATTAGTCATATGTCTGTACGGTTGTAGACTAAGGGACGTGGGCTTTTTTGTCTTTTTAACTTATCCGTTAACTCCGTCAGGGTAGTAAGTAGTCAAATGATAGTTGAGGTATTAAGTTGACACCTATAAAAGTTGAGGGTATCAAGTTAAAAAAGGTGAATACTTGAGGATGTTAAGTTGTAATTTAGCCCAAAAAAAAATCCAACGGCTCCTATTTTCAAAACCCACGAACACTTAAGAACGGAAATTTCGAGCCATCCTCCTTAACAAATTACACAATGAGGTTATGTTGCACAATAGCCCATATCCACCAACAACTGTGTTAAGATTTGCTCATGGAACAGTAGGTCTCACATTATGATAATGCAATAGCATAATACATGTATATTTGGAGCCAAGTTGCAGCATGCTGTCACGGACTTAGTGTTTTAGGCTACATTTTTTTTCGTGCAGTGCATAAGCTTTCTACTTGAAGTTTCGTTCCAGTCATCCCGAACCCGCTTAGCTAGATCGCTAAGGCGATATTGAGAATAATGTGGAGCAAAAGAGAGAGAGATTGGAAGATTAAAATTTTACTTTACTAGAAAGAGATTATAACTTTGGGTGGTGAGGAACAAATGAGGCCTCCCACTTATTTATAGTGCCCATAAGGCTTACAAAAAACTTCTGGAACTAGAATATTCCAGGAATTATTCTAAGAATATTCTCGGATCTAGATATTTCAAAGGAAGCTTCTAGAGCATGTAGAAAGATCATGAGTCTTCATGAAGATTTCACTATCTTCCAGAGAATTCTGGAAGCTTCCAACATAATCCCGGACAGTGGAGAGTTATGCAAGTCCATCACGATGGGACGCAAACTTTTGTGCGTGACACTCTCCCACTTGTTTCGTCGACGCTCTCGTCGATGCGTGCACCAAACCTCGGGACGTTGTCCACTCTCGTAGGCATGATTGTTGCGCATCGTCCCACCTTTGTGCGTCTCGTGTGGCGTTTTCCTTTGTCCATCTTCTTCTCAAGATCGGAAGCAAACTGATTTGCAGCACCAACTGCAGTTTTTATTTGATTCATGATTGTGAACAATTTGATATACTATGCCTACCTTCTTTGAAAAAAAAGTCGTTAAGATCAAGGTAAGTACAAGCAACATATAGTTAAATTATATATTTCTAATTTCATTGCTTACTTTCTATCTTATTAGGTTGAAAAATGAAATAAAAAACTGTTTTTGTTATTAAAAAGAAACTTGGAGAAGAAATATTAACAATTGAAGCATCTTCGGATTCCAAATATATTCTTGAACCTATATCAGCAGAGTGTCGATATTCTTATGTTATTTGATAACTATTTTTTGTTGAAAAATTATATTTCAATCACACATTTGGATTATTACGTCATTTTAAGAAATAATTTTTGTGTTTAATTTTTTAAGGACATTTTAAGTTCAATCTGATATAAACTAAAATCCTGACTCCGTAATTGATTATATGCTTACTACGGTGGAGGTTAACATCTTGGTATGGTGAACACTCATTCATACCATCAACATTTACACTTTTGTAACTTATTATCGTAAATTATTCTCATTAATAACTAGCAACCATGAATGAACTCAAATTTTTTTTTTTTGTAGAAAAACTATCATACGTTAATAGTGAGTCAGACTAAAGTGTCATTGTTGAATACACATGACTAATCAGATAATTTTGTCCCTAAAAAAATGACCAATTTGTATCCACCCTCTTCGACCCACATAAATTCTAACCTCAGTGTGCAACTATATATATCCCTTGTATTGCCTACACACCGTTCTCCATCCAGGGCCGGCTAGGGGATTAGGTTCTCCGTATATTTATAACTTGCAATATTATTATAAAACCTATATAAAATGATACGAATTCCATGTGTTTAGTCATACAATAATAATGTCTACTCATCTAATGAGTACCAATCTCTAATCAACATTCTTGTGAGCAACATTTTTCTCACTATAAGGTTGGTCTATAAGTAGAATTAGAATTGAAGGCGGTAGAAAGAGAAACAAAATATTATATTGGTTTTATTAGTTGTAAATGAAATGTTGGAAGAAATTGAAATGTATCTATACAAGAGACATATAAGAAAGGAAAAGAAGTGAACTTTTAAATTCTACAGTTACAGGGATCAAAAAAAAATTGTGAATGCATTGAAAGGTTGGAAGAAAGTGGAGGATGTATTTAAATAAGAGTTCTAATAACTACTTTTTGCAATTTAATATGAGGGCTCACTTTTAAACTTTATCCAAAAATGAATTGTTGGAGTGCTCATATGTAATGCTATTGCATCATGCATTTTTTTTAAATTAAAAATTAAAAATATTTACTAAGGAGTACGCAATCTATGAATGGGAAAATGTCTATTTACTAATTTGTTGGGATGACAATTAATTTGGACAAATTGTTTTGTTATTGTTGGTATACTATAAGATTGACATTACTAAACTTGTTCCGGCTCTGTTATCAGTAACATTTTTATCAACTACAAATTGAAGCCACCTCATTAACCATTATTTCTATACATTAGCTTCTTCAACTGAGAATGTCACTCCCACGGGAGAGATTGTGAACAACTCAATTCCACCGTGCATCATCTACCGTTAACACATATTCTATTAGGTTCTATTAATTGTTGTAAAAATCAAAATTGCACTATACAATATTCTATTATAGTGAAAATCAAGATTGCAATGTATTTTTAGCAAGTATACCATAAAATTTTGATTACAAGAATAACAAAAAAAAAGTAAGTACGGTTATAATACTTTATAAACTACCTCAAGTATAAAAGTCAAATTGTAAGGGCATATCATTTCTTACTCAGAATTAGTTCAAATTTTGTTTGGTTTATTTACAAGTTTGGCACTTGAAAAATTACTCAGGACCAGCCCAAATGTTAGTATATAAGTCCCTTTTTTTTTTTTTTTTCTTCTTTTGTCTTCTTCCTCATTCCTCTTTTCCCAAGTCCTAAAAATTCCTAACGTTTTCTTTTCCAAATATTTCTCAATGCATGTTGATGCCTAAATTTAATCTTCTAGTAACTAAATGTGATTTAGTATTCATTCTAAACGAATTTTCGAAGTTTTTGACCCATTTTAGGGTTACAAACTTCAAAAATTCATCCACAGTCGCAACGGGGACGATGATGGACTGTCAAAAAAGTTGACAGCCCTACAAATTGAAAGGAATGTAAAAAATGTTCCTACCAATTGGAAGGACTGTCAAAAAAATTGACAGTCATACATAAAATATTGACCATCATATTTTCGTTAGGACTATCGAAATTTTTGATAGTCCTTCCAATTGGCAGGACTGTCAAAATTTTTGACACTCCTACATAAAACATATAATAACATATTTTTTAGAACTGTCAAATTTATTTTACAGTCATACCTACCAATTGGAGGACTGTCAAAAATTTTAACAATCTGAAAAAAAAGTTTTTAATAACCGTGGAAGCAGAAGAAACGTCGTTATACTGTATAAAATACATACAGTACTGTGGAAATTTTCTACAGTCATGAAATGGACTGAAATTTCTACAGTCCTGACAACATACATGATTGTGAAATTTTTTTACAGTCAAGAGGCTTCCCAAGCACGACTGTGTCGGAATTCCTTACTTCGAAATTTATGAGTTCAAAAAAAATTCAAATTTCGTCCAAGATTTTCAAATCTCTCCAAAACCCATTTCTCCAAGCCTCATTCCAACCACTACTAAAATACAGCAATTTGACGACGGACTATTAGCGACGGATCTTATCCATCGCTAATAGCGACGGACTAGCGACTACCTTGTGACGAACTACCGTCAGAAAGCAATAGATAATTTTTTTTATTTTTTGTGTGTCAAAATCAGTCGCACATCCGTCGCTAATTTGACGAAAATTTAGCGACGAATTGATCTCCGTCGCTAATATGTCGCACATTGTGGCGGCAAAATCTGAAAAAAATGGCGCGATAAATTAGCGTCTAACTAGCGACGGACATTCCGTCGGTAATCTAGTGGGTATTTAGCGACTACCTAGCGACGGATATATTCGTCGGTAGTCCGTCGCTAAATACTGTAATCTAACTTAAATTGAACCGACGGGGGGGGGGGGGGGGGGGGGGAGGATTTTTCATTCCCCCCAAAAAGATCGTGCATGCGATTTTGAATTTAGTCGTGTTAGTCCCTTGGCGAACAATCGATGGAAAAACACGAGTTCAAAAACAATTGTAAAGACAATGTTTCCAGCAACAACACCCTAAAGAAGGTGATGTTGTATTACGAGAATCTAAAGAGATTTCGTAATATTTCTCGAAGGCAACAGAAACGTATAACTTCTAAAGAGAAGCGACGGTATTCTCGAAGGCAACAGAGGAAGAAGAAAGCCTGCTGGGGTGAAAGATCACCGGCGCTCAAAGCTATATCCGCCTTACGGACAAGCCTCCAGGAACCAGCAAGTTCGAAGAGAACTTTAGAACGCTGGCCAAAAATGTCGACGACTCCTCGGAATAGCAGCAGCACTTCTCTCTCTCTCTGGAAATTCTCTGATTATTTTCTGTAACCTTAGAGAGAGGAGATGCTTCTGATATTATAGGCACGAGATGGGCTTTTCAAATTCTGAACGCACGCCCTGGTTTAATGCCAGATCCGGATTTTCTGGATCTGAGCCATTTCCGGATCTGAGCCCACAAGACCCGCGGACGTTACATAATTTGAACGTCCCACTCGACCCGCTCGACCCGTACGTCCTGTACGCTCAGTACGCCCCGTACGCCACGCAGGCCGTGCAGAGGCTCGCTCACGAGCGCAACTAAAGCGCACATTGCGCCTAGCGACGAGCTGTCGTGCTAAGTGCAAAGTGCCATCAAAAAGCCACATTAAGTCTCAAAAGCCCATTAGCCCAAGCCCAAGCCCAAGTCCGAGCCCGAGCCCGAGCCCGAGTCCGAGTCCGAGTCCGAGTCCGAGTCGCTAAGCCCCTTCGGGGCTTAGCTCCAATCTATTTTCATTTTGGCCAAAAGTTGGTTTCTTATTCTCACCTCTATGTAAAATCCCCCCACATGGCACCCTCCATTGGGCCTCAACCCATGTGCATCTCTCTATTCCTTCATAAGTAATATATAGAGATACATATTGGTGTGATTTTCCGATGTGGGACTATCTTTTAACAATAGAATGTTGTGAACACACACAACACATAGAATAAAACACCAACAATCCCCCACATATCTCTATATATATGAGTTAAGCGTTCCACATAATAACTGTCCATTATGCATTAGGATAGATGTCGCTGACGACTTGAATCTTCCCGCATGGGTTGAACAACAGTATGATACAAGAATGGACTACGCCTTGAATTCTATACCACAACTGTAATTTTTCCCACTCACATAATGTAGTTATCTGTGCTTCTGGCTGCACATTAAAGGCCTTGTGCCAGCCTGGATTTCAATGTATGTATTTTGGGCGTCTACAAATTTACCCTCAAGAAATGGCCTATTTTTCTGTCCATATATTATAGGTGAGTTCTTTATTAAAGAGACATGGCATGAAGCGTCCAACGCTTCCTTTGCGGTGCTACGCCGCTATGACTTGGTCTTAAGCCGAGGACCTTACCCCGAATCACCGAGAACCTCATCGTAGTGTCATACTACCCGTAGCATGAGGTCTAGCCCCTTTGTAGTGCCAAACTACCCAGCATGAAGCCTTACGCTTCTGTGCGGTGTTACGCCGCTACGACATGGCTTGCAAGGCCGAGGCTTTATCCCTAGCCGGGTTTACCTCATTGTGGTGTCATGCCACCCGTAACATGAGGAACACCTCCTCTTTGTAGTGCTGACTACATCCCTCTTTAATTCAATATACAGCATTAGGCCAACTGTCTATTTGCGGTGCTACGTCGCTGTGACTTGGCTAACATAGCCGAGGATTTACCTCTTTCGAGAACCTCATGGTGGAGTCACCGCCACACATAGCATGGAGTCACACTCCTTGTAGTGCTGTGCTACCATGCTTCCTGTAAAGCATAACAGACCTTCACTCAGTCTGAGAACTCATTAAGGCATTATGCCATCCTTCCCACAGGATCAATTTTTCGTAGAAAATTCATAGTAGACAACAGTGGTTCTGGGTCCGAAACCCTTCCATGTTCCGCATAACAAGTACCCACTGTTAACTAATATTTTCCAGTCAATAGTCCTCCCTTGAATCAAAAAATTAGATATCTGGTAGATTTCTCTTTGAACCAATAACATAAAATTTATTGATAGGATTATAATGACACAATATTAGAATGCCTTCAAACCCATCTTCCTTGCTGTGTCCTCGACCAGCTGTCGTTTGAGGCCTTTCGTGAACGGATACGCCAGGTTCTCCTGACTCCGAACATCGATCACTGCAATGACGCCTCGTTTGATGAGATCGTTCACTGCTCTGTGCTTTAACCGCACAGTCCTCTTCTTTCCGTTAAAGAGTTCATTTTGACGCTACTGCTGCTGTCGCCTGGTTGTCACAGTATATCGGGATTGCCGGTATCTGAGCTCCAACCACTGGAAGATCATACATGAGCTCCCGAAGCCACTCTACTTCATCTGCAGCAGCATCCAATGCAAAGAATTCAGATTCCATGGAGGAGCGAGATAACATTGTCTGCTTCTTCGATTTCCACGATATAGCAGCTCTGTCCAAGGCGAATATGAATCTACCTGTAGAATACTCGCTCTCCACCTCTGAACACCAGCTAGCATCACTGAAGCCTTCCACTACTGACGGATCTCCGCTGTAGTATAGTGCAAATGTCTGAGTCTTTTTTAGATATCTCATAACACGCTTCACAGCGTTCCAGTGTTCAACGCCTGGGTTGCTAGTGAACCGACTCAGCATTCCCACCGCAAAAGCTATGTCAGGCCTTGTGGCAGTAGTAGCATACATCAAGCTTCCGATGACGCTGGCGTACTCCAATTGCTTGACGCTTTCTCTCGAATTTGGCTCCAGCTTCTGATCACTCCGGTACGGTGTATCAATTATAGGAAGATCTTGATACCCGTATCGAGTGAGCATTTTCTCAATGTAATGAGATTGTGACAGTCTATTCCCGTGCCTGTCCGGATGATCTTGAGCCCCAAGATAACATCGGCATCCCCTAAGTCCTTCATACTGAACTTGGTCGAGAGAAATTTCTTTGTCTCTGTGACACAGCTTAAATCCGTACCTTGTAGCCATTTGACCTTATCACTTTGTCAAACTTCTCATGCCATATTTTGGGAGCTTGTTTCAAACCATACAGAGACTTCATCAACTTGCAGACTTTGTCTTCCAGACCTCTGACGACAAAACCTTCTGGTTGTTGCATGTAGATCTCTTCTGTCAGCTCGCCATTAAGGAATGCCGTTTTCACATCCATCTGATGTATCACTAGTTTGTGTATTGCTGCTAGAGTAATTAACAATCTGATGGTTGTCATCCGAGCTACTGGAGCATAAGTATCAAAATAGTCGATCCCCTGTTTCTGAGCAAACCCTTTGGCCACTAGCCTGGCCTTGAATTTGTCGATGGTTCCATCTGCTTTCATCTTTTTCTTGAAGATCCATTTGCATCCGATGGGTCTTGCTCCTTCTGGCAGGTCAACTAACACCCATGTATTATTGGAGGTGATTGAGTCAATCTTATTGTCTATCGCCTCCTTCCAGAATACAACATCTCTGGTCTTCATCGCTTCATCATAGGTAAGCGGATCTGCTTCCACATGATAAGTGACGAAGTCATCTCCGAAGTCTTTCGGCCTCCTTACTCGCTTAGTTGACGGCTCAGCGAGTTCTGGTTCAACTGGTGTCTCTTCGACAATAGCTTCTTCTTGGACTACTGGTTCTTTAAGGACTTCTGTCTGCTTTGCACTCTCATCATTCTCCGGAAGATCCACGAGAACAATATTTTTGTGCCTTGCAAACTTGTCTTCAAAATATTCAGCATCGCGAGATTCAATGATATGATTTGATTCTATATCAAGGAATCTCCGAGCATCACTCTTCTCGGCATAACCCAAGAAGATAGCCTTAGTGGTTCTAGTCCCCAGCTTCTGAATCTTCAGATCTGGGAGCTTCACGTAAGCCAGACACCCCCACACTCGAATGACATTCAAGTTAGGTATGACTTTGAACCAGAGTTCATGAGGTGTTATGTCCGAAGTTGCATACGATACTCTATTGAGAATGAAAGTAGCCGTTAATGCAGCTTCTCCCCAGAAGCTCTTTGGAAGACCCGCAGTCAACAACATAGAGTTCATCATCTCTGTCAACGTTCTGTTCTTCCTTTCTGCTACTCCATTGGATTGAGGAGAGTACGGAGCCGTCGTCTCATTTATGATTCCATGTTCTTTACAGAATGATGAGAAATCATGAGACCGATACTCCCCGCCTCGATCACTCCTTAGCCTTTTGAGTTGTTGTCCAGTTTGCCGTTCAGCCTCGGCCCTGAACTCCTTGAACTTCTCGAATGCTTCGTCTTTAGACTTGAGCAGGTAGACAAAAGCATACTTTGAGAAGTCATCGATGAAAGTAATAAAATACTTCATCCCGACTTTTGTAGAGAATTGCTTGAAATCACAGATATCTGAGTGAATCAACTCCAGAAGATCTGTGCTTCGATGGATCTTGAGGGTAAATTTTGTAGTTCAGGGCCGAGGCTGAACGGCAAACTATTTTTCTGGGTTACAACAAGCTGAATTTTGTACATTTTTTCAGTCTGGAAAGCTTTTCCGAAGAATGTACCCTTCTTGGACATCACCATCTGGCCAGCATTGATGTCCATCCTCAAGCCTGCGTTACAAAGCAGGCTCCCAGAGATCAGGTTCTTAGCAATTGCAGGAACATGCTTCACTCCTTGAAGCGTCAGAGTGTTCCCCGATGTGAGTTTCAGCTCCACCGTACCGATCCCCAGTACTTCAGCTTGTGCCTGGTTTGCCATTATGACTTTCTCGGAAGTTGGCTCATAGGAGTCGAACCATTCCTTGTCTGAGCAGACATGACATGTCGCACCAGTGTCTATCCACCAGTCCGAGTCAACCCCCACATTTGCAACCTGCGCTATCATTGCAACCAGATTAGTAACCAAAGAAACCTTACTAGGCTCACCTTTTTCTGGTTCCTTGCAGTCACTTTTGTAGTGGCCCTTCTTGCCACATTTGTAACAAGTCACATGGGACTTGAACTTCTGATTCTTGAATGAAGGACTCTTCACTTTCAGATTAGTGAAGTCCTTCTTCTTCTTGTGAGGAGAAGCCGCCTGCTTCCCCTTGTACTCTCTGGTTTGGACCAGATTTGCTTTCGCCAGTTGTTTGGACAGAGAATCCATCTTCTGTTGAGAGCGCATCTCGTCCTCAACATGGATCTCTTGCAGGAGATCTTCCATACATATGTCCAGCTTCTTGCGGTGCATCCTTCCATAGAAGTTGCTCCAACCCGCAGGAAGTTTAGAGACGATTCCTCCAACGACAAACTTGTCGACAAGAGGCATCTTCTCGTCATCCAACTTTTGGCGCAGCTTCAGAAACTCCTTTACTTGGGGCAGCATAGCCTTCTCATCTTCGAAGGTCCACTTGTGGTATCTTTCAACCAAGAAGATCTTGGACCGATTCTCGTCATCTTCGTACAATTTCTCCAAGGAGTCCCAAATCTCTTTGGCAGAATTCTTCTTGGAATAGGACTCTGCAAGAGAGTCTTCCATGCTATTGAGAATCAACAGTTTACAGATACTGTTTTCTCTAATCCATTTTGCCTGCTTGGACTTAGCAGCTGCAATAACTTCTGCGGTTCCGGTTGTTGGAACGATCGGTTCTTCCTCATTCAGCACGTGATCAACTTCCACGAGTTGAATGTTTAAGGTTACTTTCCGTTTCCAGATTTGGAAATGTTTGCCGTCGAATTTCTCCAACTTGTTAAAGTCGGTATTGACGAGCGATGCACGTGAGTTATCCATCTTTTCGATATAGCTTTGAGATTGTTAGTCCCTTGGCGAACAATCGATGGAAAAACACGAGTTCAAAAACAATTGTAAAGACAATATTTCCAGCAACAACACCCTAAAGAAGGTGATGTTGTATTACGAGAATCTAAAGAGATTTCGTAATATTTCTCGAAGGCAACAGAACCGTATAACTTCTAAAGAGAAGCGACGGTATTCTCGAAGGCAACAGAGAAAGAAGAAAGCCTGCTGGGGTAAAAGATCACCGGCGCTCAAAGCTATATCCGCCTTACGGACAAGCCTCCAGGAACCAGCAAGTTCGAAGAGAACTTTAGAACGCTGGCCAAAAATGTCGACGACTCCTCGGAATAACAGCAGCACTTCTCTCTCTCTCTCTGGAAATTCTCTGATTATTTTCTGTAACCTTAGAGAGAGGAGATGCTTCTGATATTATAGGCACGAGATGGGCTTTTCAAATTCTGAACGCACGCCCTGGTTTAATGCCAGATCCGAATTTTCTGGATCTGAGCCATTTCCGGATCTGAGCCCACAAGACCCGCGGACGTTACATAATTTGAACGGCCCACTAGACCCCCTCGATCCGCTCGACCCGTACGACCCGTACGTCCCGTACGCTCAGTACGCTCAGTACGCCCGGTACGCCACGCAGGCCGCGCAGAGGCTCGCGCACGAGCGCAACTAAAGCGCATAATGCGCCTAGCGACGAGCTGTCGTGCTAAGTGCAAAGTGCCATCAAAAAGCCACATTAAGCCTCAAAAGCCCATTAGCCCAAGCCCAAGCCCAAGCCCAAGTCCGAGCCCGAGCCCGAGTCCGAGTCCGAGTCCGAGTCCGAGTCGCTAAGCCCCTTCGGGGCTTAGCTCCAATCCATTTTCATTTTGGCCAAAAGTTGGTTTCTTATTCTCACCTCTATGTAAAATCCCCCCATATGGCACCCTCCATTGGGCCTCAACCCATGTGCATCTCTCTATTCCTTCATAAGTAATATATAGAGATACATATTGGTGTGATTTTCCGATGTAGGACTATCTTTTAACAATAGAATGTTGTGAACACACACAACACATAGAATAAAACACCAACAAGTCGAAGGGATTGAAACTTGAGTAAAGGTGAAATACCCATGGACGAGATCGAAGATAGCACGATCGGAAGATAGCGTGAATAGAAAATGTTGGTTTGAAGATACGAGAATGACTAAGGATTGGAATAGATATTACTCGATGACGAGTTAGCACGAGATAATGTGAATTGAGGAATTAAGTTGCACGACTCGGAATTCATTGCAAAAGGAAGATCGTCAGGTTATGTACATCGTCGATGGTATTGAGGCGTATCAAAGATCGATGTACGATAACTCAGGGGTACTCTGATTCGATGAATGATGATCGTGTTAGAAGTTATTATTCAAAGGATGTTATGTTGGAGAATTTGGATAGAAATGAACGTTTGGATGAAGAAGGGAAGTGACTTAATTTTTCGGTGATAACCACAACGACAACGATCTTGTCTTGAGCGAGCGCAACTCCAGCCTCGCACATACGTCACGTCGGATTTGGGACGATCGTTCCGCGTGAGCGTTGGCATGGTGATTCATGTCCAGCGGGAATGATCAAACTCGAAATACCTTGACATGGCAATTTTGATTGCTACGACTTGTGGTTTGAAGTGAAGGCGAATTTGAGGATTGATCGGACGTATAATTGACGGCAAAGTAAAGTCGAGGATTGAGTAGGCCCAATCCGCATATCGAAAATGAGTAAGTCTAGACGCAACGCAATAGTTACATCCCGATGAGAACGATTATTCTGCGAAAATGTTGACATGGTGATTCGTGTCCGCCGTGGATAATCAGACTTGCGTGAGATCGGGGCGCGACATATTGGAAAGCTAGACGACCTTGTGATCGACTACGTGAATTGGATAGGTGAACTGTATCAAAACATACTTGAAGAGATAGACTACAAAAATTTCTAGTGCGGACGTACGATATTAACATGTCAAGGATTTGGTTGAGGATAACCTATCATAGGATGACTTTCCTAACGAGCTTGGACTTGGAACGGAGAATGTGTTGAGGCGAATAGGGTGAACGCTGCTTGATGTTTAGAAGTTTGAGTGGAGCAAACTTGGGTAGAAACTCCCGTACAAACGAACAGATGGTTTGACCAAAGGATTTGGGGCGAGCGTCATGCAACGGCCTTGCACGATAAGCCACGAACTTGACTTGTAACTATGACCCTGTGAGATGGCCTAGCGGATAGGCGGACGACCCTATGCCGAGTGATTGAACTTGTGCGATTGACCTTACAGTATCGTCTGGACAGACGATAGACTTGGGGCAGGAAGACTTAGAGTAGGACAGGGAACAGGGAGTGTGCGTGAACGATGACGAGATTGGCCCCAAACAAAGCGAATGATAGGAATGGATGATGCGCAAGTAAAGTTGGGATGACAAATTGAATCATTGATAGGAAGACGTACTCGATGATAGTGCAATACTTGGTCTTGAATCGGACGGAAGGTACTTAAGACTTGGTCGACTCCGCTAAGAAGAAGAAATCGTATTGATTTTGTAGACAAGAACGCTTGAGAAATGAATCGGATCATCTCGAGGATTAAGATAAACGATAGTGAGATGCACGCGAGTTCGATTTTAAATCGAAGTTAGTAAAACGATCAGCAAATCAAAACTATCACGAGTAGCTTGTCCGACTTCGCTAATCGCTAAGCTTGGTTGAAATGTACGTATTCGGGGGACGCCTTGAATATGTGCACAGTCCCCACTCAGCGATATGATGAACTCGAATGCAGCTGCAAGTGGGTGTTGAGATGCGCATAAACGAAAGTGAGTTTGCCTCAGCTTACGACTCTCGAGTTAGATAAATTACAACGCACCTTGTGCGACCATTTCAGTCCCATGACACGAAGAAATAGCAACCAAGTCGAAGAAACACGACAATTGAATAAGTACCATCAACTCTAAAATGAGCGATAAAGTCATTCGGTAGGGATTGTCTAAGATACGCACACGACATGAGTTAGGGAACGGTAGGATGACCTGCACTCAGGAAGTCTCGAGGACAAGACTTGTTTTGAGTGGTGTATTATGTAATGACCCGCTCCGCCCTAGCGGAACGCCGATTCAAACGGTAAGTGCAACGACTCAAACGAGCCGTCGACCCGAAGAGTTGGCATCGACCTGATGAAGAATCGATGCAAGGCTTACATTGGCCCGTCAAAGATGAATCCCGGCTTAGACTTTCAAAGGCGCGCTCGGAGTATCGCTCGGCCGATACGAACATCGCTAAGGTAGGTGGCTCCGATGAACCCGTCTTTGCTTAGCCTAGACACATAACAATACAGACACTAATGCTAGAATCGCTAGGCGATAACACCGCGCATGCTAATAAATGACTCAACGCACCTAGCTAAGGGAATAATTCCATCTTGTATGCTTGTATAGAATATGGAAAAGAACATAAAAAATGTGAAAACTCTCGCACCACGCTCCACGCTCGTGCTAAGGCACAAGCTTACGTTCTAGTCCCTTATGGTTTACAACAACGAAACGGAAGACTATCGACATAGTCGTTCCGAGTAGAGTGTAGCAACATTGAAAGGCTTCGGGACCGATGGATCGCCAAGGCGACTCCCGCACGGGGAGTTGCATAATGTATGAACGAATGAATGAATGAATAAGTGAATGAATGAATCAACGAACGAATGAATGAATATGTGAATGAATCGATAACATACGAACAAGTGAAAGAAAGAAAAGAAAAGAAAGAATGAATAAAAGATAAGAAAGAAAAGAATTGTTAGCGACAGGTATGACGGGCACGTGCAACGGGGCTCGCTACCCGCGCTGCACGGACGCCAACCTGGTCGATAACGCATTATGGCTAAGGGTTAGCCTACGGCTCGGAGACAGCCGTTAAGATAAAATGACAAACAATACGAAATGGTCGTGGACAATTCCCTCGTATACGGGAGGTGGGAGACATAAGAGATTTCCAGCGGCACGATCAAAGGGGGGATGTGGCCGGTCCGGACGGAAATCAAAGGGGCTTACGGGCTCACATGGGTGCGGGCTTGGCCACCCAGGAGACGTAAGTGCGGCATATTTTAAAAGACTATCAGGGTGTTCCAGCCGCACGCTATGACATGTGAGAAATTACCAAGGAAGAAAGGGTCCAAAATGGCTTGTGGTGCCAACGACCGGTGCCTATAGATTAAGTGGGCTTTGCTGGTGGCAATCCACGTGCAAGTCCTTGCATTGAAACAAGTAGTCTAAGTTAACTAAATGAAGTATCTTCTGAACAGACTTGAAATGTAACACACCAAAGGATAAAGAGTACTTCGTGCAATTACGTTAGAAAACTACGTCGCGCTAGATTCCGAGGCAAGGACACGCCCTCGACACTGAATGTTTACGAGAATCACGATAAGTTGCTATATATGAATTATTGACTAACTTGGTTTACTTTGGACAGGGAAGGTCGGACGGTAAGTATGGGTAAGTCGTACATGTATTTTCATGCAACACATCAAATTCGGCAACACGAGATAGGTTATGAAATATACCATAAAACTGATCCTAAGGCAAGATTAGAAAGACAATGAATGATAGACGGTGCACAAAAGTAAATAGAACGTGTTTGGTAATGATAGCATTGTGGGCGAGCTAGCCTCCCCACCAGTGCATAACAATGTACTGATGACCCCACAGTTTGCTTGCAGGACGCAGGAGGCGTCGTCAGGTGTGAAGCTTCCCTCGAACGTGCTAAGGCGCGGAGCCAACTCTGGAGCCTTGGAGCATTGCAAGGAGCTGAAGCACCATATACAGGACATAATGTATCGGAACATCGCCATGAATCATTCCATCTTGTAAGCCACTTGGCACGTCTTTTATATTTCAGAGAGAGAGAGAGAGAGAGAGAGAGCTTGAGCGATTTGTAATCTCGGCCTAGCACAACTTGTAAACTTCTTGATTGTCAATAAAGAGTTTGAATTCGCTTCAAATTGTGTTCATTTACTTTCCGCTGCAAATGGGAACACTCTGTTGCGACTCTGTGGCCTAGCTCAAATCGGCTGTTTCTGGGATTAGCCTTGCACGGGCGTAACCTAGGCCCGTGCGGCATCACGCCTTAGCGAGAACGATCGCTCATGCAGGAGCGGGACGTGACACTTATGGGTTGATAGGTGGTCCAGTTGTTCAGAATAGGAAAAGTAGTGTTAAAAGAGTCCCTACTGAGAGACATTGTAGCCTCAAAACTTTTATATACCATTGTCACCTTTTGTTCTGCAAATCCTCTTTTTCTGTTGTTATTTGGACCATAGGAGTACACTTAACATTAACATTCTTTACTTTAAACTTCTTTAGATGAAACACTTTTAATCTCTATAACTCAAAGTTTGGGATAAGGGTTTTATTGTCGGTGTCATTGTCTTCCGTAATCTCGATAGCGAACAAAATTTTAATTTTGTTTCAAGGTTTGGAAGCTTGAAATGAGTTTTGGATTCGTTACCCATATTTGGTAGATATAGGATTCTAATCCTATTCCCATTGTTGTGGAAAAATAAAACACAAGTCTCCTGGATATTTTTTTGTTTTATGAAAATGTTGTTTGTGTGTTTTGTTTTGCCGATAATACCTTTCTTTTTGCATTCTAAATTTCAATTTCTATCCCAAGATGTGAATTTAGGCAATAGAATCATTATAAAATTAAAAGAATATTTATGAAAAACTAAACAAATTAAGATTTCTATTTATTTGTGAACCAAACATGTGAATGAAAAATTTATATTTTTTGGGCTACATATTTCCAACCTAATCAAACATGGGTATAAAAATGTTGAATTTCTTTTCCATAGAAAAAGAATAAAAAAATAGATTCCTAGAAATATAAAACCTTCATCCAAGCACCCCTAACATACTTGCTTGATAAAGTGGAATGGATTCGGGTTTTACTAGAAACTTCCTACAAGCATACTATTTAGCATGTCACGTCAGCTGCCACACAAGGATGAATGGTTTGGAAGGACATTTTGTTACTCAAAAAAGTCAAAATAGGGATAACCATTGGAGAAATGCAATCGCGACAACAACATCATAGTGTTATATAGTTTGTATGCAAAACATAGTCCCACATAACGGAAAATAAACTTGCTAACGTCTTTAAACATAGATGTTTAATAACAAGACTACTTATGGGTTAGCCAATAAGTGGGCCTATTCATGGGCTTTGGCTAGTAGTCCTTTGCCTAATTATTCAAAAGTCTATGATACACACTTGTGCACTTTGTTTATTTTTATTTTTTTAAATTAAAATGAAAGGACATATTATTTATTGGCAATGAACATTTCTTTTTGGATTAGATATAATTGAACAATTATGTCTGTTGACCAAAAGACACCTCCAATCTCTATATAAGATAGAACTTGAAAGCATTCAGATATATCACAAAACTCTTTGCTTAATCTTCAAAAGAATTCTTAGTTTTGTTTTATCCTGGAGGCTAATATTCTTTTCCTATATAATCAGTGTAGTGGGAGAAATATTGCCTTTAGGAGAGTGAACTTTCCATTACGACTCAAAGCATTCTGTTTCTCTATTCAAAAAATTTCTAACAATCTAAATTAAAGGCAATACATTCCTAGTCATGGAGACAAAATTGAATTCTACCGTGAAAGTGTTGTAGTGCCTCGTCCCTACATCGTGTCCCGTTTCTGCCCACGGGATACGCGAGAAAGGAACACTGTCACTACCGATTCGGAATCGATACATCGAGATCGATTGAATCGGTTGAACGGGAACGATTGAATTAAGATCATTTTCTCGTTATGGAAATACTTCTTCGGAATCAAGTCTCATATTCAACGAGTTGTGACTTGAGTATTGACTCTGCGGCTGAGTCGGGAGAGACCTTCCGTTGCTATGCTTTTCATGCCTTACTTGCTCTTTGGCTTTGGTTTTCGTGAATATTTTCGATGGTTTTTATGGCTTGCATTTTCGAATTACATCACATTCGTATCGAACTCCTTAAATGGGACAGTGTTCTAACCAGTTGATTGTGCAATTTCAGGTGATCGCGTAAGCGACGTCTAAGCACGACCAACCAATCCCTCGCCTCAAGTAAGACTAAGGTGGGTGGCTGACCTCCTTCCCCTCGACCCTCTGAAATCCTTTCAAATCAAATATGAAACACAAAATGCATGCTTATATTCATAGTGTAGAATCAATAAATTATGGCACGATTCTTCACAAAACACTTGCTATAGACTGCTATACATGAAACTGATGCATGCCCTCTTATGCCATATTTACTTAGTCCTATGCAAACAAAGATTGAATCGATTAACGAGTATTACAACGATAAGGCTAAGTGCATAAAATGGGCTAAGTTTCAAAGAAGAAGAATACGATCATTGGACAACTTGTGCACAAGGTGTAGTTTTCTCGAACGATTACCTAGGCCAAGGAACCGATTCGGCCCGGGAGGAACGAGTATAGCAAGTGCCAGCAGGACTGGCACGGGTGATTCAGAAACTTTCGAGTAGGGCCCGCTACCCGTCATGAAAGAATTGTCGTCTAACCCAGCTATAGTCCATGATGGCTTAACATTGCCAGTGACCTTCATACCCCTTTCACTGCTTGAACTAATACTCGTGACATGGGATTAATATGGACAGCTGCTCAACGTATGAAAATTTCATTTGCTTGCCTCTTAACATGTTAACATGCAAATCGATCAGGGTGGTTAGAAAGATCACCAAATAGCTAAAACTGCTTAAACAAATTGAGAGCTTGGGTTTAAATTAGCCACCCACCAGTACATGTGATCGAACTGACCCTCTCTCTCTGCAGGTGCTACGAATCAGGAGGAACACGCCAACTAGCGAAGACGACGTTCGTGTTTTTGAAGCTTCGACCGCGCATCGAAGAGTCTCACTGCACAACTTTTGAAGACTCTCTGCAAATAGTCTAAGAATATGTCTCGACTTTCCTCTATTCCAGGTGGTTGGAATACTTTTGTAGTAAATTGATGGATGCATGTATGAAATGATTATCTCATCGGCGCTCCTTTTGTAATCGAGTCATGTTGTAATTCTGTGCGACATAATTGTAATAGAGTCTTGTAAATGATGTTTATTATCAATAAAATGCAAAATTTCTCTGTCTCAAGGTGTTGTTCAATTTCTCTGCGTACTCTCTTAGATGTTGTGTTTCAGATAATCTTATGATTATGCCTCGTGCGATCGCAACTTAGGGTAGCACAACATCATGCTCGGGGGACGACTATCGATTCTTCGAAATCGGGATGTGACAAGTGCAGTTTCAAGAGAAAGAATTAATCAACTTGGATCGTTTTAATGTCACCAATTATCCAAGATGGCAAGATCGTATGTCTTGGTTATTGACAACTCTTAACCTGTTCTATGTCCTAGATCCAACTTTGCGGCCAATTCCACAACTAATACCAGCTGTTTCAATGCACTGCCATAGTGAAGCAACTATGTTTAGAGCATATAGCGAAGTATATAATGAAAAATCTGGACATATCAGTATGAGACATTCATATGTGAGAGAGTTAATAACAAATATGGGTGATTACCATTATATATATATATATATATATATATATATATATATATATATATATATATATATATATATATATAAAAGTCTAGTAATAATCTAGCTAGCAGATCTTCTCACTAAAGCATTACCAAGAAATTTGGTAAAAATCACGACTTTTGGTATAAGACTCAAATTGTTAAAAGTTAGCATCGGCAATGGGAACCCACTTCGAAAGTAGTAGAACACTAATTTCAAGTTCAAAGGGTAAAAACAAGTTGCTGTTATGTGCTTGTAAGCACTAGTACATTCCATACTAATTAAAAGTACTAGTGTGAATAGTTGCATAGAATAAATGGAGGATGAGTTTACACTCTTAATGGTTTTTACAAGAGTCTTAAGCAACTAGGGCTAGATTGAAACTCCACCTAAATGAACATGAAAGTAGTGCCGCTTCAGTAAATGAATTGTAGTCGTGGTTCTTCTGCAAATGTTCATGATAATCCAGGATTAGCACATGGCCATATATAATAGTGCTAAGCAGTTGTTGAAATCTTTTGAAGATTTTAAATGAGTATTATGTGTTATTTCTTCGGTTATAGCACAAGAAGTCAAGGCTTAATCTGCGGATACCTATGACTTTACTAGAACTTTAAGTTATATACACTAATTGAAGGTTCAAATTGAAAGAAACCTACATGTATTCATAATATTTGTCAAGCATAAACTTTTTGCATACAACCTAGTGGGGGATTGTTATATACTTTGTATGCAAAACATAGTCCAACATTGGAGGATAACAAACTTGCTAATGTCTTTAAATATAGATGTCCAATAACAAGACTACTTATGGGTTAGCCTAGGAGTGAGCCTATTCATGGGCTTTGGCTATTATGCTTTTTCCTAATTATTTAAAAGCCTATGATAGGCAGCTTGGCAATTTGGGGCCTTGTTCATTCAAAATAGTTTTATTTTAATTTCTAAAGTTAAAATGAAAGTACACATTATTTATTGGCAAGGGACATTTCTTTTTGGATTAGACATTATTGAACAATTTTGACTGTTGACCAAAAGACACCTCCAATCTCTATATAAGATAAAGTTTTAAAGAATTGGGATATATCTCAAAATGGTCCTATTATTTACACTCCTAAAATGTCATCTTGTACTCCCCTTTAACTTTCTATCATTCAAATTCCAAATCTACACATGCATTAAATCTGGCATTAATTTGTTCATGCATGGAGGGAGGAGTACAGGATGATATTTTAAGAGTGTCAATAATGTTAAATGCATGGACATATTTGTAATTTGCAAGATATAAAATTAAAGAGGAGTGTAGGATAATATTTAGGAGTGCCAATAACGGCACCCATCGCAAAACTATCCGCTTAATCTTCAGAAGATTCTTACTTTGCTTTATCCTGGAGGCTAATTTTTTTTTTCCTATATAATCAGTACACTGGAGAAAATATTGACTTTAGGAAAGTGAACTTTCCATCACGACCCAAATCATTCTGTTTCTCTATTCTAAAATTTTCTAGCACATAGTTCAGGTTTTCCAGCCTGCAAAGTTCATGCTAGCTCTGTAGCGTCTTCTCCTCAAAAGATCTTTCAGAGGAACCTATTGATTGAAATGGGGACCGAGCAGATCGAATCAATGGAGACTTTCTGTTTCCCTCAGCAAATTAGAAGGCTTCCATGTACACAGTAACAAACTTGGTCTTTCCCCATTTAGCCATACATCTATAGCCCATGCACATTCCCAGCCAGTGGTATAGCTTGCTAGCGTTGATGGAGAGGAGTAAAGCATAAACTTGGAAGATGGGGCCGACCGGTGCATAGAGAGAGAGAGAGAGAGAGGAGAGAGAGAGAGAGAGAGAGAGATCAGAAAGCAGTTTTAACTCTCTTACGCTTACGCTTCAAGTCTACACCTCCTGCAGCTAGCACTGTCATGGAAGTTCAACAAATACATAAGAAAAAGACTACTACACCTCCACCACCGCCACCGCCACTTACCACCCCCCTCCCCTTCGCAACCCTTCCAAGCCAAGCCATGGGATAGGGGTGAGCAACCGTCCGATTCGGTTCAGACTGAACCGAATATATGAAAACCGAAATAACCGTAAATTGTATTTCTCAAAATCGAAAACCGAACCGTTTTTTAAAAACCGAACAGAATTAATTCGGTTCGATTTTCGGTCGTGAACCAATATGCCGGCCCTTCAAATTTTTAGCGAATGGACATATATTTAAATAACAAAAAAATTTAAAAAAATGACATTGTTGTATTTATAAATTATTATATTACATAAAGTGAAAAATATTAATATATATAAATTTATGGTAGAGAGAGAGTGCTCAAAGAAGCACCGACAAAGAATATGAGAAGAGAGTGCGCTCACTTAGGATTACACAAAATATTAGTATATAAAGATTGAGAATAGTTTGATAAATTATTCAATCTAAATCGATTTTCGGTTCGACCCCGTTACTTGGATTAAGAACCAAAAATCGAACCAATAACCAAACCGTTTGTCATATTTCGGTTCGGTCTGGTTCGATTTTCAACCGTTACATGCTCACACTAATGGGAGCTAGAGCTCTCGCGCGCACTGTACCGAGAGAGTCACCTCCACTCACATTGCATTCCTAGCCGACCTCTTCGGAATCAAGTCTTGATCAATCACCCCCCCCCCCTGATATATACATACATATGCATTATATCCTTTGCACTATCTTAAGCAAACCTGAACACAAGTAGATGGACAGAGTTGCTTGCCTGATCACCGTGGTCGCGGTCGTGCTGCTGACGACGACGGTCGTGCAGCTGGCCAGTGCGACGAGCGAAGAGGATATCGAACTATGGAGAGGACACGACGAGGAGGAGGAGGGGGGAGGACACGGAGCGTTGGATATCCGTCTCCCTTCTTGGACTAGCCAGGGGAGGGTTAAGAACCCTGTGAATGTGGAGAGCTTCGGGGCAGTTGGAGATGGAATTGCAGATGACACCCAGGTGATTTCTCATTTTTTTTTAAAATTTATTTATTTATGAAGTTTGTCGTAATAATTCATTATGTTCTAATGTCAAGATTTTATTAATTATTTTTAAGTACGTCGATATGTCAAGATTTTATTAATTATTAATTATTTTATTCTAAGGGCATCCATATTGGGGACACTTCGTACCATACTCCAAAATATTTAGAAATCGTGTAAATTATTATTTTTGGAGTCTCTTTCGTGTTGGCATACAATGGCATGCTCCACATAACACATCAAATTCATACTCCAAATTAACCTCCTTTTTTTCTTTCCTCTTTTTCCTTTATTTTTTCTCCTTTTTTCCTTCTTCTTTTGGTGGGTCTAGTTGGGTTACTGTTCATGAGTTAGGAAGCTCTCCAAAATTGGAGAGTCCCTTGACTTGCTAGCACTTCCAAGTGTAGACAATACTTCGCTATAGCTCTCAAGTGCTACAAATTTTGACTAATTACCCCCAATTGAGCTGAAACATCGAAATAAACATCACCAACGAATCTAGACGATGCCAAATAGGTAGAATACATATAAAGAAGTCCGAAAATTGACGAAGCCTAAAAATATTCATTTCGAGTACATGTGGTGCCAAAGTGGGCCCGCAGAAATCCAACTTAGTGTTTTGCCGTCAAATCATACACGCCCAAAATAGATTTATCATTCTTAATTCTCTCATAAAATAAGTACATTTATAAGCTATATTTATAGATGAATACAAATCATGTTAAACTTATAAAAACCAACATAAATTTCTAATGGATAAAAGAAAAATAATATCCAAGAACATTCATAGTCCGGACACTCCATATCATACTCCAAATTTTTTGGGATTCGTGTAAATTAATACTTTTGGAGTGTTCCCGTCACATTGGGACACAATGACACACTCCAAATAACACCAAATTCATAGTCCAAATTAATCTCCTCTTTTCCCTCCTTTTTTTTTCTCTTTATATTTCCTTCATTTTTTCCTCTTGGTGGGCGCAGTTGGGTTAGTTGTTTACGAGCTAGGATATGTTTCATATTTGGAGATTCTCTTGGCTTGCTAGCATTTTTCAAGTGTGGGCAAGAGTCCATTGCAGTCCTCAAGTACTACAAAGTTTGACTAAAACAAAAATGTAGCACTTCAAACCACTCCCACCGTGTATGCTCTAAACTAACAAAAGATAACAAAAATATAATGGAAAAAACTAAATTCTGGTTTCCCATCACAAGCAATATCCACATTTTTATTACTAACCTGTGTTGATCTCAGAGAAGGCAACTATGCTTACATCATTACACCAAACATTTAACTTTGGTTATGGATAACTTGTTGAGAAACATCATGTTTCAACTCCCTAATAGTTTTTTTTTTTTGTTAATTATGTACATTTGACAGGCCTTCAATGAAGCTTGGGATAAGGCTTGCTCCTTGGCGCATGCTATTTTCCTAGTACCAGAGGGGAGGAAATATAAAGTTAATGCCACCAGGTTTAAAGGGCCTTGTCATCCTAAGATGCTCATTCAGGTAAGTGTTGCCTGTGGTAGCATACACCATCTACATTAGTCAGAAGAAAAACATCAGAAAAAAAAAATATGGAGCATCAATTGTCAAACAAGAACATTTTAATTCAAGATCAAGAATGATAGAACTAGAGTACTTTGCATATATATATATGTTACCATTTTAGTTCCACAAGAAGCTTAGATAGGAAAGAAACACTAGTCCATACCTCTGTTCTTGTTGTGCATCGTCGTTTCTCACAGGAATTAAACTGTGTCGACGGAACAGGTTGCCGGTACCATTGTAGCTCCTGAAGAGCCCAATAACTGGGACCGAAACAATCCGAGGTCATGGCTTGTTTTCTCAGACCTGAAGGGGGCTAGGATCCAGGGTGGTGGAGTCATTGATGGCTCTGGCAGCAAATGGTGGGCTTCCTCGTGCAAGATCAACAAGAAGAACGTAATATACACATTTATCAATTCTCAGATGTCTGTATTTTTGTGCATTCTCCATTCTTTCAAACCTTTAACTTGTGTCTAATGGGCGTTTTGTTTTCCCGCGTTTTGTTTCCCTTTTCAGCCATGCAGAGGGGCTCCAACGGTAAGACATATCCGAACTACTCATGCTTAAGATATTGTACTCTGATACTGAACAAATAAATACCTCAAACTAATAAACATGAAGGGCAAAGGTATAAAGCAGTTACTCAATCATATAACCCATAAAAGCTTAGGAGTTCACAGTATCGGTATCGGAATTGGTATCGGACTAATCCTATGAGTATTGGTATCGGCGATATCAGTAGTATCGGCGGTTTCGGATAGGAGTATCGGATTTTTTGGAATCGGAAAACAAATAATTATTAATAAATTATTTACATTTAAAAACACATTTTTTTTATACATTTAGGCATAGTTTTAAGTGTTTTCAGTGTTATTTCTTAATAGTTTTGAAATTAAATGAAATAGTAGTCACCCTTACCGATAGGTTTACATACAATAGATTGATTTTCTTCTTTTACATGTTTTTGCAAACTTATTATGCTTTAAACCCTTGCTGATTTGTCTTTTTCATTTAACATTTAATTTTCTTTGTCGAATTGACCGGAAAAGAGACTCCCAATGTCGGTATCAGTCAGTATTCGGTATCAGTCGGTATCGGATCAGGACATGCCAAACCGTATCGGTATCGGCCGATACTTTAAACCATGCTTAGGACCTCTCAAAAACTATTTCAATATATCATGTTAGGGCCAGGTAAACTTGTGTTTGATGTAGATAGTGCAACCAAGAGTTTACCAATCAGTAACAATTTATTGAGGAAATTTGTCGGTGGAAATCCGAGCATTTATAATCAATCCCCTTATGTTGCAGGCAGTAACCATTCACTCAAGTTCGGGGGTAAGGGTGAAGGACCTCACCATCCAGAACGCACAGCAAATGCACTTCATCGTATCCCAGTCTAATACAGTAAGGATATCGGGTGTCAGAGTAAAGGCTCCCCGTGACAGCCCCAACACCGATGGGATTCACATCACCGCATCCACGGACGTCACGATACAGAATTGCCAGATCGGAACAGGTTGGTAATTTTGGAAATTCTTTTCGAATAATTCAACATGCAACCTAATAGCCAAGTACTTCAAGATGAACTTCTTGAACTCCAATACATTAGCATATCCTTGACTTACAAAATCCATAAATGGTTCTTTCTAGAAAATTTAGACATCTTTCATGATCTTGATAATGCACATTTAAGGATAATGGTTTGTCATACTAATAAATTTTTTTTTTCTGATTGGTTTAGGCGATGATTGCATCTCGATCGTAAATGCTACCTCAAACATAAAGATGAAAAATATTGCCTGTGGACCAGGGCATGGAATCAGGTATATCCCTATTATATATGAACATGCAGTCAAATACCTATATTTTACCCCAAATTTGTTCACTCACATACACGTTCTCGCACATATTCATGAACACACATGAAGTGCATCAAAACTTACATCATGCATGGATCATGAAAGGCTTACACATGAATAAATGTAGATATTTATAGTTATATTGTATCTCACTATCCTGAGGTTATTAGCATAGGGAGCCTTGGGAAAGACAATTCGGTAGCTGCAGTATCCGGTATCGTCTTGGACACAGCAATACTTACAGGCACGACTAATGGTATCAGAATCAAGACATGGCAAGTAAGTATTCGTGAACGCAAACAAAATCTGCAAGTTATTATTAACCACTAACAAGTAAACATGACATGTTCCTTTAAGCCAATATAGTCAAATCTTAAAAATTATTTCAAAAACATGATGACCAAAAAATTATAATGCTTGAACAGGGGGGATCAGGTTATGTGAGATCCTTACGCTTCGAAAATGTCCAGATGAATGATGTAGAGAACCCGATCATCATTGACCAATTTTACTGTGATTCTCCAGTCCATTGCAAGAATCAGGTATGCATGCAGGTTCAGCTAATTATTTACGGACACTCTTTCTTAAAATGAAAATTAGAAGATGGCAAAAGAGGAATACGTGGATAATTCGATAGGAGAAAATATAGCCAAGATTTGCATTTTACTAGCAGAAATTTTTGTGACAAAAAGCAAGAAGGTTACCAAGGTCAACAAGATAATAACGGTTTTCTTGCCTTTTGATCCAGGTAATAGGTTAGATGATAAGCCTAAGCTCTTATACTATTAAAAGTTAAGAGAGAAAGATTATACCGAAATAGATGGCAAGCGGGCAACAAGCTGCGCCGTCAGTCCTTTTTGGATGGCAAAATTAATCATCTTAAACACTACATCCATAGACCTGGGAGACATGACATTACTGTACATAACTTTTTGGACTCTCTTAAGAAGCTCCACAGCGTCTGGTGCTAGAAAACCAAACTTATGATAACATGATTGGAACATAATATGTAAGTTTCACGATTTATCAGTAGTGCGGTAGCCAAGTAAGCATGGCATCGGCCAAGGGGTAAGCATGACAAGACTTCGGACGCAACACTCTTTATAGGGCAACACCCACGCCATTTGTTTTTCTTAGGTCCGTCCTAGCCCAAATTCAATTTAAACCTATATTTACATCAATAAGGGTCAAGGGGAAACAAAAATTAGCTCCGGCTATGAAAACCCAACCCAACCTCCTAGACTGGCCCTACAATAACATTCGTGGCGGTATGACCGATATTTAAGTCTGGATTGCTGAAAACTTTCTCCGAAAATGTGTAGTACTAGGGGGGAACAATCGAAAGTACAGGTTATCAATGTGAAGTATAGGTACTGTGAATCAAATAAAACAGATTAAGATGCTCGGTACACTTAAATCCCCATCGAACCATGTTCTAAGTATGGACATTCTGGTTCGTGATACATTTCCGATCCACGTGGTTATGGTACTTCATCCAGATCGCTAAATCTAGTCTGAAACGATCGTTAAAATCTCTTTTTTTTTAAACTTGCTTTTCGTGTTCTTTAAATGCAAAGAAAATTGGGCACAACATAAGTTACTGTTGAACCTTTTTCTCAAACTAATTGTGTATCTGTGACTCTTTCGTTTGTCCAGACATCAGCAGTGGAGATAAGTCAAGTCATGTACGCAAACATCACGGGGACCTCAATGACCCCTAATGCCATGAAGTTCGCTTGCAGTGATACGGTACCATGCCGCGGCATCGTGTTGAACAACATCAACCTGCAGAAAGAGAACGGAACTGCAGAGACCTTCTGCAACTGTGCGATTGGGTTCGACTACGGGTTCGTGAAGCCTGCTGCAGATTGTCTGCATCAGACCTCGACTTGTGATGCCGCAAACAACATCAAGCAAGCGGCAGATATTCCTGATCATCCTATTCATACGGAGCTATGATCACTTCTTGTCAACATGTAATGTAACAAAGATACCATCTATAGATCAACACCATCACATTAAGAAGAAAAAATGGAGTATATCATAGAACACAAGTGTCAAATAGATGCAGGAAACTTGTGTATATACATTACTATAGTTATAGAAAGAAAAGAAAAGAAATACATTACTATAGTTATACTACTGTTGATATATAGAGTGTTATTGGGCTTTAGTCCCACATTGGCTAGAATGATAGGAGAGGAGGCTAGCCTCACCTATATATATGTTGTTATTCCATTCAATAAGATATCTTAAATTCTCTACATGGTATCAGAGCCTAAACTTGCTTAGAATACCTACTTCCATCCCAACCCTAACCCTAATCTTGTCCCCCCCCCCACGCCACCGCTGCTGCCGCGCGCTGCTGCGCCGCTGCCGCTGCCGCGCGCTGCTGCGCCGCCGCCGCTGCCGCGCGCTGCTGCGCCGCTGCCGCTGCCGCTGCCGCGCTCTGCTGCGCCGCCGCCGCTGCCGCGTGCTGGTGCGCCGCTGCGCTGCTGCCGGCTACTGCCGCTGCCGTGGTTGCCTCCGTGCACACCACTTTTAGGGCACCTACGGTGTAGGTACGCCCGAACGTGAGATTTATTTCATCTGTGGCACCTACGGTGTAGGTAAGCCTAAGCTTGAGATTCATTTCACCTGTAGCTCCTACGGTGTAGGTAAGCCTCATGCTCGTTCTTGAGATTTATCTCAAGGAGATGTCGATGATCCCTAGATCCGATGAAATTAGACATATTCGGATTTAGGAGTGGACGACGAGGACGAACGTGAGTCGTGGAGCAAGTGCGACGTGATCAAGAAGAAACATCGATGGAGGAGATCCTCAAGAAGCTGGATGCTGAGGATGTGGCGACGTTGCTGAAGTTGATAAAGGTGTCGGCTGGTGAAAGCACGACACGAGCACCGCCAAAGTTGGAACTACCCTCCATCGATCTGAAGTTGGATGGACCAGCCACCTATTTGAGTTGGTCACGGCGGGTGAGAAGAACCCTTGCAGGTAAGAACCTGGAGGGATTCTTGACAGGCGAGAAGACAGAGCCGGAAGAGGGCTCGACAGGACGCGACGAGTGGAAATCCACTCATATGGTGATTTATATCTGACTTCTCAACTCCTTAGTCCAGTCTATTGCTTCCACAGTAGATGGCATTGAGATGGTGAAAGACGTATGGGAGAAATTGAGAAGAACCTATGATGGCATAGGTAACAATCTACGGATTTTTCAGATAAAAGGGGAGATCGACGACACCGTACAAGGCGAGAAGACGGTGCAGGAGTACGCTACGGAGTTGGAACGTCTCTGGCTGGATTATGATCACCATTCCAAACGGGCAAGCTGCGGGGACCCAAAGTGCAAGGAGAGACAGGTGTGTCTGCAGGAGAGGACGATGAAATTCCTTAAGGGACTGACTGCAGCATTCACACAGAGGACCGCCTTACTCCTCGCCCAGCCAGAGATCCCTAGTCTCGAGGAGGCTATCTCAGCCATGATTCAGGAGGAGACGCGGATCAAATTACAGACAGGGACAGGCGCATCATCGACAGGTGCTTTACCCGAAGTGAAGTCAGCACTAGCAGCTACCGGTTCGGGGGATACAGGATCCAAGGGAGAGCTCTGGCAACAGAATCGGCAGTGCTACAACTGTGGGGAGATGGGCCACCATCGATATGCTTGTACCAAACCACCTAAGGAGGGAGACTCAGGTGGTGGACGTGGACGAGGATATGCTGGACGTGGACGTGGTCGAGGAGGCCGACGAGGCGGTCGAGGAGGCTATCGGGCAAACCTACTGGTGGCAGATGGGAATGGAGGAGCTGGCGACGCCTTTACTGAGGAGGATCAGGCGCTACTGGACCTGCTGGAGAGAAAGCAAAAAGCATCAATCGAAGGAGACAGGAGGAGCGGAGCAGAGGAGGCATCCACTCCATTCTTCAGAGGCAACACCGCTATGTATGCCCATCCATCAGAAGGTACTGACGAGTCTCATGCTCTTGCATCTATGTCTTCCCTTAAAATGTCAGACTGGATTATCGACTCAGGAGCATCTCGGCATGTGACCGGAAATGCTAGTAAGTTTTCCTCGTACACTCACCTAGCATCGACAGACACCATTCAGACTGCGGATGGTACTTTCCAACCAGTGGTCGGTAAGGGTACTGTTAATTGTACGGGTTCAGTAAGGTTATCCAATGTTTTGCATGCTCCATCCTTCCCAGTCAGTCTCTTGTCTATTAGTTCTATAATTCTCCAACTAAAATGCATTGTTTCTTTTGATATTCCTAAGGTGATCTTCCAGGAGAAAGGGACGGGACGAAGACTTGGGACTGGCACTTGGCATGATGGACTGTGGTACCTAGATCAAGACGGACTGGACTCAGCATTGGTGTCTATGGCAGAGAAGGCTGGAATGGAGGAGCTGCAGCAGAGGACTGAAGACACTTTGATACTTCATCATAGGAGGATGGGGCATTCTTCATTTGATACTCTAAATAAGTTGTATCCAGATATGTATGCAAAATTAAATAAAAGGAAATTAGTATGTGATGCATGTGAGTTAGGAAAACTTACTAGGAGTTCATATGTTGGAAATGGTCATAAGAGTTCTTCAGTCTTTGAGGTAGTTCATTCTGATGTTTGGGGCCCATGTGCTACAAACACTATGAATGGGTATAAGTATTTTGTTTCGTTTATCGATTGTGCATCTCGTGTCACCTGGCTGTATTTGATGAAGAACAAAAGTGATGTATTTGCTTGTTTTCGGAACTTTCATAAATATGTCCAGACTCAGTATAATGCAGTGGTGAAGATACTGAGATCTGACAATGGGACGGAGTATACCAATAGGACACTTGCAGAGTACTTGTCAGCACATGGAATACAGCATCAGACCTCTTGTGCATATACACCAGCACAAAATGGAGTAGCAGAAAGGAAGAACCGACATCTTCTGGAGACCGCAAGAAGTATGATGATCGACATGAATGTCCCACAACACCTATGGGGATATGCGGTGTTGACCGCAGCTCAACTTATAAACAGGATGCCTTCAAAAGTCCTGGGATGGAAGTCTCCATGTGAAGTATTACAAGGTAATAATAGTGGAATACTTCCACTAAAGGTGTTTGGATGTGTGTGTTTTGTGAAGGACAACAGACCATTCGTTGGAAAACTTGACCCTAGAGCAGTCAAGTGCATCTTCGTGGGCTACTCAGCAACTCAGAAGGGGTATGTATGCTGGAGTCCAGTAGAGAAGAAGAAATTTGTTAGTATGGACGTCCACTTCCGGGAGCATGAGCCATATTACCACCAGGATGGAACTTCGTATAACACGCCTCATACTACAAGTATAAGGCGAGAGGGGGAGATAGAGAACTTGGAGAACCTGGTGGTAACCGATTTAGAAGTTTGGCATAGAGACACGGTTGAGGAGGAACATGAAGGTGAAGTGGAACAGAGGGAGGAGACGAGAAGTGTAACACCTACGGCTCAGGGGGAGTTACTGACCTACAACATGAGAAACAACAAGCAGACTACAGGACCAGTACCTACAGTGTCAGTGCCAAGTCCCTTGCCTGCGCCTGTCCCAACTCCTGAGACACCTATACCACCATCCTCCTCATCTACACCACCACCCTCCTCAGGTGATATCGTTTCTCCGATGTCTCCCATACCACTACCTACACGAAGGACTACTCGCAGCAATGCGGGAAATCCTCCGGACAGATATGGTTGGGATCTTGCTAAGTTTGTTTCTTATGATCATATATCTTCTTCTCATGGAGCATTTATAGCATCTTTGGATAGTATTACTGTACCTAACAATTGGCAGGTTGCCAAGAACGATCCAAAGTGGAAAGCGGCAATGCACGAGGAGTTGGGAGCTCTTGAGAAGAACCACACTTGGGAGCTGGTGAGACTGCCAGAAGGGAAAAGAGCAGTTGGATGTAAATGGGTTTTTACTGTGAAACAGAACCCAGATGGACAGGTTGAGCGCTATAAAGCTCGACTGGTGGCAAAAGGATACAGTCAGACGTACGGCATCGACTATGACGAGACCTTTGCACCAGTGGCGAAGATGAGCACTGTCAGGACCTTGATCTCCCTGGCAGCCAATGGAGGGTGGAAGCTACACCAACTGGATGTGAAGAATGCATTTCTTCATGGAGATCTAGTAGAGAAGGTGTACATGGAGATACCACCAGGATTCGGCACAAAACAGACAGAAGGCAAGGTCTGCAGACTGAAGAAGTCTCTCTATGGACTGAAGCAGTCTCCTCGGGCATGGTTTGACAGGTTCAGGAGAGCAATGATAGGGATGGGATATCAGCAGATCAATGCTGATCACACTGTCTTCTTCAGACGGAGTGGAGGCCATATCACCATGCTTGCAGTATATGTAGATGATATGATTATCACAGGCAATGATGAGCAGGAGATCGCCCAACTCAAAGTAAAACTTGGCAAGGAGTTCGAGGTGAAAGATCTTGGCCCCCTTCGATACTTCCTTGGGATTGAGATTGCTCGAGATAATGAGGGAATCGTTCTTTCTCAAAGGAAGTACGTACTGGACCTGCTTACGGAAACAGGGATGATGGGATGTAAACCAGCTACGACACCGATAGACCAGAAGTTTAAACTGGATGCTGAAGCTGGAGAACCAGTTGACCGGGATAGATATCAGAGATTGGTGGGCAAGTTAATCTACTTAAGCCACACTCGACCTGATATCAGCTTTGCGGTAAGTGTAGTAAGTCGCTACATGCATGACCCCCGGAAGGGTCACATGGACGCAGTGTACCAGATTCTGAGGTACTTGAAGGGAGCCCCCGGGAAGGGACTGATCTTCAGAAGAAATAATCACGTAGGCATTGAGGGCTATTGTGATTCTGACTGGGCTAGCTGTGCTGACGACAGGAGATCCACATCGGGATACTGCATATTTGTAGGAGGCAACTTGGTCTCTTGGAGGAGTAAGAAGCAGTCAGTAGTGGCCAGATCAACAGCTGAAGCAGAGTATAGAGCTATGGCCTTGGGAGTCACAGAACTGTTGTGGTTGAAGAATATGCTGACGGAGCTAAAGCTGGACCAGGGAGCAAAGATGAAGCTATGGTGTGACAACCAGGCAGCTATTAATATTGCCAACAATCCAGTGCAGCATGACAGGACCAAACATATTGAGATTGACAGATTTTTCATCAAAGAAAAACTGGATAAAGGAGAACTAGAGCTGGGCTATGTTCCAACCAAAGATCAGGTAGCAGACGGACTGACAAAGGGGCTTAGTTCTATCAACATGATGAGAGGATGTGACAAGATGGGCTTAGTGAATATCTTTCGCCCATCTTGAGGGGGAGTGTTGATATATAGAGTGTTATTGGGCTTTAGTCCCACATTGGCTAGAATGATAGGAGAGGAGGCTAGCCTCACCTATATATATGTTGTTATTCCATTCAATAAGATATCTTAAATTCTCTACAACTACAATTCTTAAGGCCTTCAGCTTGATCAATGAATCAAAGAGTATAAATGAGGTGCATCTATATTTTTTTTTATTAAAGAATGAGAATCTAAATTCCTCTAAGGCCTCCTTTGGTTGGCAGAAAGGAAATGAAAGGAAATCAAATTCTTAAGACTTTACCGTGAAAGTTTTCGTTCCAAAAATATCCTTATCTATATTTACTAAATAAAATTATTCATTAAATTTAACATGGACGATTAGATAATTATGTATAGAAAAAAAATTAAAAGGGATTGTTGTTTGCTCTTTTCAAGTAAGTATAAAATACATATAACACACATACAACTTTTAATAAATAGAATATGCATTAAGAAAATGCATTTGTTGTGGAAATAATGCAGGTATGCTTTTGCAGCACATTTTGAATCCTCTTTATGATTGAACAATACATGAGACTAATGAGCTCCTTGCTAATAGCAACATCCAAGGCTATGAGATGATCTTTGTAAACTTTCATATGTCACTGTGAAGTCAGAGTAGGAAGCTCGTATATAACTCAAGTCTAATTATCCAAAAGTAAGGCTACTAATACATTGGATGAGCTAAGATGATTAACAAAGAAAGGATTTGGGATGCTCAACATTAACATGAGGTATGCATGAATATAAACATATAATGAAGAAAATATCAAAAAATTCTTAAGGTATGCGGTATCGATATCGGAATTGGTATCAGATCCTTCCTACGAGTATCGGGATCAATAGTATCGAAAGTATTGACATCTCCCTTCCTGAATGTGTTAGTCAACTATTGCATAAGGCATATCGGGCATAACTATGGAGTCCAATTTTTCAAGAAGAAAGCGACGATTTATCTTTGTAAGTTTCCGTATGTCACTATAAACTCTGAGTAGGAAGCTCTCATATATAACATAAGTCTAATTATCCAAAAGTAAGGCTACTATTACATTGGATGAGCTAAGATGATTAACAAACACTATAAGAAAATACATGTTCAGCGACACAAGCAATATGTAGAAAAAGTCAGATTTGTGTCGCCAAAGCATTTCTGCGACATATCTAGCTTTGTCGCACACTTGTCACTATAGGCTTGTCTAGGGAAGTCCTTGCACCAGAGTGGATCGTCCATCGGCATCTTTGTCTGATGGCTTTGCAATGTCGCCCTCCAAAGGACTATGCAAGTCCTTGCACCAGAGTAGATCCTCCATCCTTGGCTTCCAAATCGTCCAGTTTTTTCCTGTGATGGTGATCATACGAGTGTTCATATGCTCCATAAACACGGTTGTCAAAACCCCAAAATATCTGATGTTAGATGTTGGTATTAGACCAAAACGAACATGTCCTACAAGCGCTTTGATATCGTGTTTGAGACGTTGCCGCAAGCGAAAACTTAGGACAACCCACTTGGAATAACCAATCCACGTCTAACGGACATCAAACACAGATAAATACAAGTATATGGCAGTGACTACGTCACCTAGATCCCAATCTATAAGACTTAGATGAAATTGTAATATTGACAAAAACCAATGTTGAACCTTTTGTCCTAATAGGTTCACCCCCCCTCCACGCCCCCCACCACACTCAAGAAGAAATGACAGAGATTGCAATAAAATCACACATTAATCCCTAGCAATTTTTTTAACCGAAGTTGACGACTCATCGATCAGATCTTTTCTTTCCTTATGTCTTTCATGGCGAAACCCTAAAGCAAAGTGCCTGAGTAATTTCCATATATAAGGGCTGCATTTATAAAGTGTTGCTACAAGATATAACATATTGAGACCAAAAAATAAACTAAGAAACTTGAGATCAAGCCTGAGGCTATCTTATTTCCGAGAAATTAAGAACACAACAATTCCACCCCTTAGTAGCAGCAAATTAACAAGCAAACAACATTAACAACACTTTGTGAATTCAAACGACTGAGGTCCACCATTAATAATTCTGTCACACCAATGTTAGATGCCACAAGACATTAATGCAACTCCCATGATCTTCAAAATAATTAAGCTTCAAGAACCATTAGCATTTCGAGTAGCACCAGCAACGCAGATCAGTGTCGCATTTGTAACAAGATTCAGCACTGCATTATGCTGACATTCGTAGTCAGCCCGGCAAATGTCCATTGTGGTCATACCACCATCTTCTGCATTGATTTCCTTTACGTCTGAAAGAAAAGAAAGAGACACAGAAATGAAATGCGTATGAATTCATGACAAAGGAAAAAAAAAAAAAAAAACTCGGGTACTCATTATATTTAACAAAATAATGTTTTAAGGACCATGTACAAATATTAAAAAAAGAGATTTATTTTAACCACTTTAAAAAAAGATGGTCATATTCTGACATTCCAAAAAATAAGAAGCTCTTCACTTTACTGATATATACGGACTTACGAGGGTTAAATTTTTTGGACCTTTTCCGATTTTTTGACCATGTATTATCGTACATCTTGTTCATGCTCAGAAACGGTCATGTAAATATATACTTGAAGAAAAAATATATGAGAAGAAAACATATCTATTCTACTATATAAAGCCAAAAGTTAAGCTTCACCGCAAAAATTTTCTTCCAAAAATATCCTTACATATCTATACTAATTTAATTTGTTCATTAATTTTAACAAGGACAACTTAGTAATTATGAAGACTGTCATTTAGTCTTTCCAAGTAGTCTTCCTAAGTTAATTTAAAAAATGTTAAAATACGTACAAGGCACATACATATATACTCCTAGTTAAATAGGAAAAGAGATGATCACCATTGGAGACGAGAAGTAAAAGGGCAAGGAGGAGGAGGATGGGGAGTAACTTCTTATAGCATCCCATCATCTTACAATGTATAATAAAGAAAGAAAGAAAGAAAGAAAGAAAGAAAGCAGATGTGTGTGGATGCATATAGTAGGAGATTGTCATTCCTTAAATAGGTCGCCAACTCCTCAAATGTCCAGACCAGTTCTCTCAATGTGCAGTTTGCTCATGGACAAATCTACGTCCAGACCAGATCAAACCAATTTTCTAATTTTTCTAAGGCCATGCACGACCTACAAAAAGTGTTACAAGTATTCGTATTTTTTTGGTCGTCCTAATTTATTGGAGTATTGTGAAACTTTCGGCTATTCAATTATTCTTCTAGGATGGCTAATTATGGATTGACAGTCTTGGATACGCAGATGATTGTCAAAACTATTTCTTCGTGACTGTCAAAATTTTAATATATAGTTCTGAATATGTACAATACGGCCAAAACCTATAATGTACCTTAACAAATTTGGTAGCGACATTGACAGTGACCTTTCATAAACAATACAGTGAACTTAGGTACAATGCTCACATGTCTTAGTAGATCAAACATAAGATAGATAATTAGGGGTGTTGTTAACCGCACTCACTCCTATTTTTATTCACTTTTATCTCTTTTGTCAACTTATATATATATATATATATATATATATATATATATATATATATATATATATATATATATATATATATATATATATATATATTCCATTTATTTGTTTCTCTTTGCCCTTATGTTCCTTAATTAAATACAATAATGCTAAGTTTACAACCAAATGTTTACAACCCTCTTACAATCTTTTTTCATTTGCTGACATGTGGGCCAGGCCACCACTTGGTCCACATATCAGAAAATGGGTGAGTGGTTGTAAAAGGGTTGTAAACATTTGGTTGTAACTGTAGCATTACTCAATTAAATATGAGTTTTCTTAACATGTGTCATAAGAACACATGTTAAGGATAATTAATAATCCTTTGCTTTGAAAATTGTTATCAAAACTCAATAAACATTAAAAAAAAAATTACGTTTGAAAATGTAATCAAAATTCAATACAAGAACTTTTTGCATTGGAAAACTATCACTACCAAAATAAGTCAAATCAGCGACGTACGTAGCGACACCTGTTCAAAACGTCCCTAATGTTTAGGACATTAGTGACGTTTTTTATTTACGCCGCTAAATGCCACTGTTAAGAAAATATAGCGGCGTTCAGCGACGTATAGTGACTACATTAAGCATATTAGAAAGTCACGTCGCTGAGAAGTCGCTGAACGTCACTACAATTTTAAAATCAGCTACGTTTAGCGACTTTTGCAGGCTGTCGTCGCAATGTTGTATGGATTTTGCGACGTTTAGCGACGACTTTTTCTTGACGTCGCTAAATTTCGTCAAATAGGTTTCCCCCTCTCCTAAATTTCTATATCATTTCTCCCTCTCCCAAAATTCAATTTCACTCCCGACGAGCCCTCGACCTCCAGCCCCCCTCCGCCCCTTCCCCGCCTCCGGCCGCCTTCCCCGACGAGCCCTCGACCTCCAGCCCCCCTCCGCCACCTCCGACCCTCTGCCCTCCCCCGCCCCTACCCCTGTCGAGTTGCTGCCCTGGCGGCCCCCTCCCCCCTCGACGACCCCTCTCCCTGAAGACCGCCTCCCCCTGACGACCATCTGCCCTCCCCCGTCCCTGGCCTCCGTCGAGCTGCTGCCCCGTCGACCCCCTGCTACGGCGCCCCTCTGCTCCGGTGACCCCCATCTCGGTAAACGTTCCCTCTTTCTCTCGTAGCACTAACCTAACTCGAACACGGACACTAAACATGACACACACATGCTGACCTAACTCTAACACGGACACTGACATGATACACTGCCTGTTTGTGGTGGACACGGACACACACTCCTTCTCTTTGACTTGGACACAAAATTATATTATGTTGTGATAAATAATTTGGACTTGGTTATGTATTTGAATATATTGATGTTGACACACAAATTGGACAACAAGTATTTAGGACACGGTGATAGGAATGATATTCATAATTATTGAAATTAAATTTAGGTTATGGTATGATTATAGTGTCTACTAGCACTTAGTATCATATATGGATATGACATTAAAGTCTTAGTCTATATTCGACAAAAAATCTAAGAAACTAGGAATTTGTTTCTTAGATGAGTTTGCCCGAGCCGATCCTACTTGGCCGTGTCAAGAGTATCCTAATACCTAGAGTGTATAGAGTATCCTAGAAGTGTAGGTATGATTGGTACAGTATCAAGACATATGTCAAGATACTAGGTATGTAGGTAAGTGTTAGCTAGGTATTGTTGGAAAATACTAGACAGAATTCATAACGCATGCAATCAGAAGAAGTAAAATTAAGAACATGAATTAAGAGTAGGATTCGAGGCACGTTATAAACGCTGTCCTTAGAATAGAATTTTGCTCCCACAATCGTGCAGCGGGTTCCGGGCGATCTATCCCCGAGATACAACGAATCCTTCGATCCACAGCACCGTGCACCCGGTAGTGAATCCCTCGATCGATCACAACCTTGTCCAGAGAAAGAGTTGGACGGAGGAGAGGAGAGAGGTTCTGGTTGCGATGTTTCTCTTCTGCACGAACAGAGTTCCGAACGGAAGAGAGAGAGGAGATTTTCAGTATATTCTCAAAACGGATCAACTGATTTGATTTAAAATTAAATCTCTCTATACGTGGCCAGAATTATTTTGCGATCCACAAATTCTGTAACGGAATTACGTGGTAATAGTTATACGGAAGACTAGACAACCGAAACAAAAAGAATAAATCAAATAAAAATAAAATGAGATACAAAATTACCTTTATACCCTTGGTCCGGTCCGCGGCGCGCCAAGTGCTAAGTTCGCGACGAATAAACGCGTCAAAAACGTGCATTAAATCGCGCACCCGCTCGCGGATTGGATGAGATGTAGTCCATCCCCTACACAACCCACTAACCCACTAAGGAGGGGAAAGTCTTATATGGAAAGGAGAACTTTTTCTTCTTTCCCATGTAGGACTAAAAGACTGGAGTGCCTTTTTGAATCACATATAAGTTGCTTCCCAAGCAGCAACACATAAAAACCAACAATCCCCTACATGATTCAAAAAGGGACAAAAAGGATATAAATCGATAGAACGATAGGAAAGAGAATAAGATTTGGACAGTTATACTGTGTATCAGAGGAAGGTGTCTTCCGTACTTGAACCTTCCCTTAGTGTTGTACATTTTATCTATACGGACCCAAAGTGACGTAAGTCTTGAACTTAGGATCTTATTTGTACAGACTCAAGCTACACACAAACACATTGCAGGCATTTGATCGTATCAAAAGTTGTGTACTTTTCGATCATGTACTTATCTCGGTTTCTTGAGATCTCTAGAGAACAGCCCGAGTTCCCATAGAAAGCGGTCCCACTTTCACTCCCAAATAGGTGAATCTTTTTTGATATTCTGCAATTTGTATACCCTGCTTTACAAGCCACAGATTCATTAAGATTTTTACAATCAACCTCATTTTTATTGCAGATCAGCACTATATAGTAGAGGAATGGTTTATTATAATTACATCCATATAGTGCCTTCCAGTCACACATCAATTTTGTTGTTATCCATTGAACCTTTTCTTGGTGCTACCAATCGAAGGTTGGATTGCCTTTGAGGTGACTCAATCTATGGGCTTCAACCCCATTTATCTTGCCGTCTCCAACACTTGTCTCATCGAGAGACCTTTAGTTAGAGGATCCACTAGATTGTTCTTTGATCTGATGAAGTCAATTTAAATTACTCCACTGGACCGCAATTGCTTCACCCGATTGTACCTCAGACGTATATGTCTAGATTTTCTATTATAACTTGTCCTTTGAGCCTTTGCTATTGCAGCCTGACTGTCACAGTGTACAGGGATAGCAGGAACTGGTTTGCTCTACAGAGGAATATCTGTTACCAGATTCCTGAGCCAGTTTGCTTCCTCACTGGTGAGGTCAAGAGCTATGAACTCTGCCTCCACAGTCGATCTAGATATACAGGTCTGCCTGGTAGAGTTCCAAGCGACCGCAGCTTCTCCCAATGTGAATATATATCCACTTGTGGCTTTGGTCTCATCTATATCTGAGATCCAGTTTGCATAAGTGTACCCTTCTAATACAGATGGGTATCCTCCATAGAATAATCCATGGGATGGCGTGCCCTTCAGGTATCTCATTACCATTTCTAAAGCAGTCCAGTATGAACTATTCGGATTGCTTGTGTACCAACTAAAATTTTCTACTGCGTAGAAAATATCAGGTCTGGTCCGGTTAGCAATATAGTTCAAACATCCAATTTACTGAGAATACTTCAGCTGAGCCACACTGTCTCTTTTGTTCTTCTTCAACCTGATACTTGCATCATATGGAGTGCTTACAGGTTTAGAATCAAAATAGTTAAATCTTTTCAGGTCCTTTTCTATATAGTAAGATTGGGAGATACCAATTCCCTCAGAAGTGCGACTTAATTTAAGTCCTAAAATCACATCAGCAGGTCCTAAATCTTTCATATCAAAATTTTGAGAAAGAAAACTTTTGATATCATAAATAATATCCATGTCAGTGCCAAAAATAAGAATATCATCAACGTATAAGCACAATATTACGCATGAACTACCAACAGTTTTGCTATATACACATTTATCAGAATCGTTAATAGCAAAACCATAAGATAGAATTACCTTATCAAATTTATCTTGCCATTGCTTTGGCGCTTTTTTCAGCCCATAAAGAGATTTAATCAATTTGCATACCTTGTGTTCTTGTCCTGGAACAACAAACCCTTCAGGTTGTTCCATGTAAATCTCTTCATGTAAATCTCCATTCAAAAAAGTAGTTTTTACATCCATTTGATGAATAAACAGTTTATGAACAGATGCAATAGCAATTAACATTCTAATAGTGGCAATTCTAGTAACTGGAGAGTAAATGTTAAAGAAGTCTACTCCTTCCCTTTGTTTGAACCCTTTAGCAACTAACCTTGCTTTAAACTTCTCAATAGACCCATCAGGTCTTAGCTTCTTCCTGAAGATCCATTTGCAACCAATTGGTGTGCAACCTACATGAAGGTAACTAAATCCCAGGTTCTATTTGACATAATAGAATCTATTTCACTGTTAATGGCTTCTTTCCAAAATAGTGAGTCTACAGAAGATATAGCCCCTTGATAAGATATAGGGTCCTCTTCAACAAGGTAGGTGAAAAACCCTTCTCCTAGGTTTGGTTCTCTTCTAGTTCTTTTACTCCTAGGTTCTACTAGGGTTTCTACTTGAGAACTAGACGTTGCAATAGGAACTTGTGCAGATATAGAAAATCTAGGGGTTCTATTTTTCAAAGAAAAGACATTTTCAAAAAATGTAGCATCTCTAGATTCCATAACAGTGTTTGCATCAATACCATTAACCTTATTCTTAATAACAAGAAATCTATAAGCAATACTGTTTTGAGCATAACCCAAAAAAACACAGTCTACGGTCTTGGGTCCCATTTTCCTTTTCTTAGTAGGAGGGATAGAGACTTTTGCAAGACACCCCCACACTTTGAAATATTTCAAAGATAGTTTTCTGCCCTTCCATAATTCATAAGAGATTTTATCAGTGTTTTTAAAAGGAACTTTATTCAGAATATGGCATACAGAAAGTAAGGCTTCCTGTAACTCCCCTTCCCAAAATTTTTTTGAAATATTTTATTATTATTTATTTTAATCAAATGTGTGATTTTTGGAATTTTTAAATAATTAATTAGTTAATTGTTACGGTAGGGGACTTTAGCCACAGATGAGTTTTGAAGTACCAGACAACTAGGAATCGTGGCACGGATAGTGCAGTGGGGTTCCCTGACTAGAGTTTCAGCCATGATAGGGAAGGCCGAGCCATACTGATGTCCTAACTAGAAAAACCAGGCTAAGTTACGACTTAACCCTCATAGATTAATTAATTATATATTAAATAAGAATATAATTTTAGGAGACCTGGTTGTGCTAATTTAGTCCAAGCTGGATTCAAACGAAATCCAAGCCTATGTAGGCATGCTGTGAAACCAGGGATGACCATGTAGACATTTTAGTTTGTGTACAAATATTTCTTATTTATTTTAGGACTTGATAAATACTTTCTAAATATTTAATAGTTTATTTTATTTTAGAATAATTGCACGAATTTCTGGAGCCAAATAAATGGTGTTTGAGGAGTTCACCGAAATATATTATTGGTTTAATTTCAGTGTTATTAGGGTTATTATTATTATTAATGTTATTAGTGTGGTTATTAAGTATATAAACTATTTATTATTAATAGTTATTATTATCTTATTCTTTATTAAATATATATATATATATATATATATATATATATATATATATATACACACACACACACACACACAAATGCATATACATATAGTAATAAATAAAAGAAATAAACAAATAAGGCAATACATCCAAATTCTGGCCCAGCCCAATTGACAGTTTACTAGGTAGGAGTATGATCCTTATGGATGATCACTTCACTAGTAGATGGCTAATAGCTTAAATGGTCGGCAGTACCCATCTGAATGGACGAAGTCCAATGTGAAGACAAATATACTTTTTCCCAGCACATGACCCCGGTTCTGATTTTTTTCCAAACATCACAATTGGCTCAAGGTTGGAAATACTCATCTAGGAAGGGTCGGGACCATGGTGCTTGTAACTAATGGAGGGACTTGAATGTCAATTATGAGGCTTACATCCTTATTCTAATATGACCTGGTTCTATCTCTTAAATAGCAGCGACCCCAGCCCACAGAGGGAAGCCCATACAATGCTTCCCCAGCCATTAATCCCCCACAAGCCAGCAGCCCGAACAGGCCTCAACCCGGGAAGGGAAGCCAGGCCGAGAGGAACCGCTCAGTTCCAACCACTTATATATATATGAAGATATCGACAGAGAGAGAGGGAGAAACACGTAACCCTAAGAACGCCGACACCCCAAGCGACCCCTCTACGTTGGGCGCCGCCGCACGGCCACCCTGGATCGCCGTGCGCCGCCGCACGGGCTGTCGGAGGCCACGCGCGCGGGACACCTGAACACGGAACTAACGGCAGTAACAACATCCGCGAGGCTGTTTTTGCAGCGTACGTTCTCGGTGTGCGCTCGATCGTTTAACGATCTATCACTACAGGTATGAACGCAACCTACACGCCTTCCAATCACTTCAGTTAGTTTTTATTTAGACGAATTAGGTCGTCCAGAAAGTCGACACGAACCTTGCCGAAAAACTGTTCTTAAACAGTTCACAGAGCAGTCCAACACCCCATATTGGAAGGCAGATTTCTGCCAAACCGTAGCAATATTTAGAAATCTAATTGAATAAGTTTTTAGTCAACCCATACAGCTTCAAAATTCTGTTTACGGATTTTAAATTCATCTAATATACGTCAAGAAATCCTGATTTGAAAATCAGGAAAAAAACTGAGAAAACTGTTTTTGAAAACTTAAAAATCTTTCGACTCGACGTGCGTCCCGCCAATCCGGGCGACATGGTCGCGAACCGAAAGCATCGAAAGGTGCGTAATGGCTTCGTGGATGTGTGGGCTTTGACGGAATTTAAATTGGTCGCGTGTGCGCGACGAATTTGATGCGTATTCGTCAAAATTCACCGTATCGACCTCTGTGCAAATTTTCCAATTACTTTGTGCACGCTCGTCATATCGAGACGAAACTTGCGCCATCAGGACCTTATTACTTTTCTGGTCCTGTATACCAAGTTTGGTCCAATTCTGAGACAGTAAAATCGGACCGCCGTTTTGCGGGCCCCACGGTCCCACTTAACCGGCGATTTTGTGCACGGCCCGTCGAAATCCAACTTTGGACATACGGTTGGGTTCGTATCAAAAAATCGGGCCTGTTGACATATAGTTTGACAAATTTAGAGACCGTTGACTCTGGCATGCTTTTCGGTGCAAAGCGGGTCCAACGGCAAACATCGTTTTTGTCCAAAATTACCGTTTTACCCCTGTGTCCAGAATTGGACTTAAGGACAGTCAATCCTAGCTAATTTGACTATTCTGAGAACGTTGGTAAAGTTTATTTCAGCATCTGGAGACTTTTTGCATGTGTTGACTTTAGTGACTCATCTGATCTGGTTGTACTATCGGTTTCTCCAGCTAAGGACCACAGGCAAGTGCACTTTCTGATTTCTTTCGATTTATAGTAGTTTTCTTATTTTATGTTTATACATATATCTTGCTGCTTGTTGACACGCTCGTCATACGGAGTAGTCAGAAGGGGAAATATCTTAGTAAACATGTGGACTACCCAGAAATATCCTAAAAATGTCTATTCTTGCATGATAGCAGCTGCACACGACACGTGCAGTGTGACGAATTTACCTCCTAGCCGTTCACATGTCGAAAAAGATATTTTACACCACATAGGTAGTTGTCTTTTATTTATTTTCCTTTTCTTCTCCATCGTGTCATGTCATCAGTATTTTCAATTTGCATATCTCATATGTTATTTTTATGTCTTGTTAATTCTATTGTGTTTTCGCATTGCCGTCGGTTTGTATACTTGTTCCATTCCTGACTGGAAACCAACATTTTTCAGGTTAGGTTAGCTGTGGCTTCACTTAGCTTGGGAGATTCGGGTGTACTTGCGTACAGCAACCTAGAAATAGATAGTAGTTGTAACAATTTCATTAATTGTAAAATCTTGTATTTTCTTTAATTATAAATATTGTAATTGTTGTAACAAATTTAGAAATATGAATGAGCAGCAAATGTTATATTTTGAGCATTTATTTCTTGCGGGCTTGACAGCGTTCTACCGTCGACTCTGCGGCGTAGGCTGGCTTGGACACGTCTCGTATCCGAAAAAGCGGGTGCGAGTCGTGACAAGTTTTTGTGGTGGCCCATGCAGGTCCGTTTTTGCAAAATTGTGCAAACTCATGGTAGTATTGTATTAGTCGTACTACTGCGAGCCTGCGACTAGGAAATGCTCATTCACAACTAGAAGTAAATCAGTCTTAAGAGAGTGGTTAGGACTAGGAGTCCCTAATTTAAATTGACATTTGGGTAGTTAAGGTTGCTACATAGGCCTCATTGAATTCTAAATCCTGTTAGAAGATTTTCATAGAAGGATATACTATTGTATTCTGAATCGATGATATTTCTGAAGTAGGTAGATTCGTAACCCCTTTCCGAAGGTTTGGAAAATATTCTTTTATTTAATTGTTTGAATTAAATATAATTTTTAGAATTGTATAAATATTTATTATAAAGGGCCTTAGTCACGGTTAAATTTTGGAGAGCAAGATGACCAAGAATTTTGGCACTGAGAGTGTAGTCGAGTGCCTTGACTAGTGTTCTAGCCATGGTAGAGAAGGTCGAGTCATAGGTGTGCACTAACTAGGAAAACCAGGCCAAATCATGGCATAACCCTAGAAATAATTTAATTATTTATTATTAAGATTTTTGGCTTTTAGAATACCCGGTTGTTCCAAACTAGCCCGAACTCCACCCAAGTCCTGGTGGTCATGTAGTATGACCAACGTCGACCATGTAGGCTGTATATATATATATATATATATATATATATATATATATATATATATATATATATATATATATATATATATATATATATATATATATATATATATTCGTAGTCCATTTCTAGTATTGTGAATAATTTCTATAAATTATATTTTGAATATAATATATGTAATATTGCTATTTAAGTTATAATTTACTTGGGAATAAAATAACCTTCTCTTAGATTGATATTTTAGGATTTTGGGGATTTATTTAAGCTATACATATATACTTGTGTACCAATAAATTCATAGTAGTTTGACACAGTGCTCTTTACATATTTTCCTTCAATTTTGAATATTAGAGAAATATAAATTAAGTTTATATTTCTTTTGTCTTCAGTCATTTCCTTCATAATCATGATCATTTGTACAAACTTATACCTTTTCTAAACACCACCATATCATAAGTTCGTATCCCTTATATTCTTTTCTTGGACCTAAAGAATTATTTTTAAAATCATTTCTCCCTCAATCATCTATTCATCTCGAGTTACGTTTTCGGATCCAGAAGTTTTCTCTCAATCGTTGAATATTGAATACCCGTGAAATAAGGATTAAAAGATTCTTATTTTGATTTCGATCTTTACCCTTCCTAACCAATTGTTTTTCCTTTCAAGAAGCTGATCTTATACTTGAAGAACAGATACCTGCATTTTTATCTTTATCGATCAACTTGTATGATATTTTAACCTCCTCGATATTCTTGGGGATATAGTTGGAATAAATTGGGTGACTTGTGATGGCAGACAGCCGCGCACTGTCGCCACTTATTTGACTTATGGAGACTGTGGGTTCACTGCACCCAGTAGCGCACTGGCGAGACATGATCCCTAAGTTGAAGTAATCTCGAGTAAGTATAAGTTATAGAATGTTGTCAAAGCTATATCTTGGTCGTCCTATCTTCGTCTTAAGTGTTATGTCCAGAATGGATATAGTTGATTGGATATTCGTTACCGTATCCTTGCTTGAGTCGTGGAATCAAGAGTTTATTGCAGCTAGCTGTATACTGGCGAGGCATAAATTCTCGGTAAAATGACTTCGATCATGTTTACGAGTTTCGAATACCATAGAGACTACGCCTGATTGACATATAACTATTAAGTTTTCAAATCTATTTGTGCTTATTCTTAGTCACAAATCTTCTCAACAAACCGGTAATTCTCCCTTCCTTTCTTATCCTCCTATTTTTAGATTGTCACTTTTAATATAATTTCGACTGGATTCCTAAACCTATCTAGATTTTGATTCTAAACTCGTGCCTAAATAATCGTGGATAAATATTTGAAGCATATCGAAACGATTTTGGATTTGATCACCCTTGAACAATTTTGATCCTGACTACACTCCTTTTATTATATTTCGATCGAGTCAATTCGTATCTTTTCCTAGGTTTAATTCTATGGTCATGCCTACACAATCGTTCATGTTGGAACGATTTCGATTGGATCATCCTTAAATACTTTTGATCTCACGACCAAACTATTCGATTCTACTTCGATCATGCCAATTTGCCTGTCATCCTAGAATTCAATTCCATGATCGTGCCTAAATAATTTTGTTCGACTAGTTGTTCGTACCAAGATTATTTCAATTTTGATCGATCTTACACCATTTTATCAAGACTAAACCATAACCGTGTCTATGATTTCAACTAAATCATAGCTAAGGTTATACCTTCGTTCCAGCTACCGTCATGACTAATTTGATCATGATCATGCTTGTACCAACTTTCTATTTTTGCCCTGCTTGGATGACTTGCACGATTAGCCTTGATCGTGAGACTAACATCCTGTTTAGATTTTATCGAGAACTTTGGTCATCCCTTAAAAAGCTGGTAGTGACTCAACCATGTTGATCATAGAACAGTCGTGCCCAATCATTTCAATTTAGATTATTCTTAAAAATATTTGCTTGTCAACTAGACCAATTAACCGAATACTAGTCGTACCAAATCACACTCTCCTTTTGTTTGGTATCCTTGTCATTTTTATGTGTGACTAATTAGATCATGAAGCATATCACTCCCTTGATTATATCATTCGTCGTTTGATTCATATCAATTAAAAATTTGGTTCCATGATCATTCCTCATAGTCGTGCCTAATCGTGCTCTTTAAAATTTTGGAGACGAAATATTTTTAAGGTGGGTAGAATTGTAAACCCACATCCCTACTTTCAAAAGTTTTATTTTGTTTTACTTTGGTTAGAAAATAGATTTTTATTTTATTTTTGTAACCACTATAGAATATATTTGGATGACAACAGAACAATTGTCAAACTATTTTTGATTTAGAATTTATAAAATATCGTTTAAATTATTTGCTAATATTAATTATCAATTAAAATTTATTTTGTTATATTAGAATTAGTTTGTTTCAGCCTTGGACTAACCAAGATATGTACTGTTTAAATAATATACACAATATTTTCCAAGTCATTTGATAAATTATCCATTTAAATTATTATGTATTATATTTAGATTCGACCAAATGCATTTTAATATTCTAATAAAATCTTGAATTATTTTAAAATCATTATGGATTGATTTTGAATTGATAAATCCAATATTTATTTAAAATTTTAGAGGAGATTTTATTTCAGGATTATTGGAATTACCATTTTATCAAGAGTTATATTAATTTCAAATTATTACTATATTATTTTAGAAAATATTGTGTTTTTGAAAATATACAGCTATAAATATCTGAATTATTCTTAAAAGATATTTCGACAATTGATTTTATTACGAGGATTATTTAAAGTAATAGGTATTATTTTAGACTATTTTCTGAATGATTTGGAGCATGATTGGGTCAAATCTCTAGATTCCCTTTTCTGAAGCTTCAAATTTTTATTTATTCACATATTTTATTTGTCGGGGTTGAAGGCAGATGTCGTCGATACTTTGTTTATGATTATTTTTCTTTAGCAAACTTGTTTCAAAAATTGAAGTTGACAACACCTTAGGGTTTTTAGAGTTTCAAACACTTTCTTCCTATTTTTTATTTTTCGATAAATTTCTTTTGTCACAAATTTCTACTACCTCTCACCAATCAACCTAGTCTGAATACCCTGGTAGTCCCTAAATTCAAGGACGAATTTATTTTTAATGTGGATAGATTTGTAACTCCCCTTCCCGGAAAATTTTTAAAATATTTTATTATTATTTATTTTAATCAAATGTGATTTTTGGAATTTTTTAAATAATTAATTAGTTAATTGTTACGGTAGTGGACTTTAGCCACGGATGAGTTTTGAAGTACCAGACAACTAGGAATCGTGGCACGGATAGTGCAGTGGGGTGCCCTGACTAGAGTTTCAGCCATGACAGGGAAGGCCGAGCCATACTGATGTTCTAACTAGGAAAACCAGGCTAAGTTACGACTTAACACTCATAGATTAATTAATTATATATTAATTAAGAATATAATTTTAGGAGACCTGGTTGTGCTAATTTAGTCCAAGCTGGATCCAAACGAAATCCAAGCCTATGTAGGCATGCTGTGAAACCAGGGACGACCATGCAGACATTTTAGTTTGTGTACAAATATTTCTTATTTATTTTAGGACTTGATAAATACTTTCTAAATATTTAATAGTTTATTTTGTTTTAGAATAATTGCACGAATTTCTGGAGCCAAATAAATGGTGTTTGAGGAGTTCACCGAAATATATTATTGGTTTAATTTCAGTGTTATTAGGGTTATTATTATTATTAATGTTATTAGTGTGGTTATTAAGTATATAAACTATTTATTATTAATAGTTATTATTATCCTATTCTCTATTAAAGATATATATATATATATATATATTTATATATATATATATATATATATATATATATATATATATATATATATATATATATATATATATATATACAAATGCATATACATATAGTAATAAATAAAAGAAATAAACAAATAAGGCAATACATCCAAATTCCGGCCCAGCCCAATTGACAAGTTACTTGGTAGGAGTATGATCCTTATGGATGATCACTTCACTAGTAGATGGCCAATAGCTTAAATGGTCGGCAGTACCCATCTGAATGGACGAAGTCCAATGTGAAGACAAATATACTTTTTCCCAGCACATGACCTCGGTTCTGATTTTTTCCAAACATCACAATTGGCTCAAGGTTGGAAACACTCATCTAGGAAGGGTCGGGACCATGGTGCTTGTAACTAATGGAGGGACTTGAATGTCAATTACGAGGCTTACATCCTTATTCTAATATGACCTAGTTCTGTCTCTTAAATAGCCGCGACCCCAGCCCATAGAGGGAAGCCCATACAATGCTTCCCCAGCCATTAATCCCCCACAAGCCAGCAGCCCGAACAGGCCTCAACCTGGGAAGGAAAGCCAGGCCGAGAGGAACCGCTCAGTTCCAACCACTTATATTTATACGAAGAGATCAACAGAGAGAGAGGGAGAAACACGTAACCCTAAGAACGCCGACACCCCAAGCGACCCCTCTACGTTGGGCGCCGCCGCACGGCCACCCTAGACCACCGTGCACCGCCGCACGGGCTGCCAGAGTCCACACGCGCGGGACAACTGAACACGGAAGCAACGGCAGTAACAACATCCGCGAGGCTGTTTTTACAGCACGCGTTCTCGGTGTGCGCTCGATCGTTTAATAATCTATCACTACAGGTATGAACGCAACCTACATGCCTTCCAATCCCTTCAGTTAGTTTTTATTTAGACGAATTAGGTCATCCAGAAAGTCGACATGAACCTTGCCGAAAAACTGTTCTTGAACAATTCACAGAGCAGTCCAACTCCCCATATTGGAAGGCAGATTTCTGCCAAACCGTAGCAATATTTAGAAATCTAATTGAATAAGTTTTTAGTCAACCCATACAGCTTCAAAATGCTGTTTACGGATTTTAAATTCATCTAATATACGTCAAGAAATCCTGATTTGAAAATCAGGAAAAAACTGAGAAAACTGTTTTCGAAAACTTAGAAATCTTTCGACTCGACGTGCGTCCCGCCAATCCGGACGACGTGGTCGCAAACCGAAAGCATCGAAAGGTGCGTAATGTCTTCATGGACGTATGGGCTTTGACGGAATTCAAATTGGTCGCGTGTGCGCGACGAATTTGATGCGTATCCGTCGAAATTCACTGTATCGACCTCTGTGTAAATTTCCTAATTACTTTGTGCACGCTCGTCAGATCGAGACGAAACTTGCGCCATCAGGATCTTATCATTTTTTTGGTCCTGTATGCCAAGTTTGTTCTAATTCTGAGACAGTAGAATCGGACCGCCGTTTTGCGGCCCCACGGTCATACTCAACGGGCAATTTTGTGCACGGCCTGCCGAAATCTAACTTTTGACATACGGTTGGGTCCATATCGGAAAACTGGACCTGTTGACATATAGTTTGACGACTTTAGAGACCGTTGACTCTGGCACGCTTTTCGGTGCAAAGTGGGTCCAACGGCGGACATCATTTTTGTCCAAAATTATCGTTTTGTCCCTGTGTCCAGAATTGGACTTAAGGACAGAAAATCCTAGCTAATTTGACTATTCTGAGAACGTTGGTAATGTTTATTTCAGCATCTGGAGACTTTTTGCATGTGTTGACTTTAGTGACTCATCTGATCTGGTTGTACTATCGGTTTCTCCAGCTAAGGACCACAGGCAAGTGCACTTTCTGATTGCTTTCGATTTGTAGTAGTTTTTTCATTTCATGTTTATACATATATCTTGTTGCTTGTTGACACGCTCGTCACACGGAGTAGTCGGGAGGGGAAATATCTTAGTAAACATGTGGACTACCCAGAATATCCCCAAAATGTCTATTCTTGTATGATAGCAGCTGCACACGACACGTGCAGTGTGCCGGATTTACCCCCTAGCCGTTCACATGTCGAAAAAGATATTTCACACCACATAGGTAGTTGTCTTTTATTTATTTCTCTTTTCTTCTCCATCGTGCCATGTCATAAGTATTTTCAGTTTGCATATCTCATATGTTATTTTCATGCCTTGTTAATTCTATTATGTTTTCACATTGCCGTCGATTTGTGTACTTGTTCCATTCCTGACTGGAAACCAACTTTTTTCAGGTTAGCTATGGCTTCACTTAGCTTGGAAGATTCGGGTGTACTTGCGGATAGCAACCTAGAAATAGATAGTAGTTGTAACAATTTCATTAATTGTAAAATCTTATATTTTCTTTAATTATAAATGTTGTAATTGTTGTAACAAATTTAGAAATATGAATGAGCAGCAAATGTTATATTTTGAGCATTTATTTCTTGCGGGCTTGACAGCGTTCTACCGCTGACTCTGCGGCGTAGGCTGGTTTGGACACATCTCGTATCCGAAAAAGTGGGTGCGGGTCGTGGCACTTCCCCCCACAAATTATCAGATAAACCAGAGCTACCTAACATAGCATTAATCATATCTACTAAAGTCCTATTTTTCCTTTATGCTACCCCCATTCTGTTGAGAAGCATAAGGGGCAGTTACTTCATGTATTATTCCATGCAATTCACAAAAGGAGTCAAAATCAGCAGATGTGTACTCACCCCCACGATCAGACCTAGGAATTTTTATTTTCTTTTCAAGCTGATTTTCAACTTCAGCTTTAAAAGAAACAAACTTACTAAGAGTCTCATCTTTTGTTCTAAGCAAGTAAACATAGCAGTATTTAGAATAATCATCTATAAAATTCATGAAGTAACGCTTACCACTACGAGTGAGGACACCGTTTAATTCACAGATATCGCTGTACATAAGCTCCAAAAGCTGAGAATTCCTTTCAATTGAATGAAAGGATTTTCTAGGCTGTTTGGCTTGAGTTCAAATCTCACATTTATCATTCCTGCTCATATTAATCTTGGGAATTAATTTTAAAATAGACATTCTCTTTACAGAATTAAAATTCACAAGTCCCAAGCGACCATGCCAAACATTATAACTATCAATATTGGAAGATAATGCATTTGCAGCAGAAACATTATTATAAGCAATGTTATTTAAACTAGAAGTAAAAGTGTTACAAGAAATATCAACATAAAGTTTAAATAGACCTGCATAAACATAGCCTTTCCCAATAAAATTCTCGTTTAAGGAGATTACAACTCGATCAGACTCAAAAACTAGTTTGTAGCCATGTTTATTTAACAAATATCCAGAAATCAGAATTTTGTTCACGTCCTGTACGTGCTGCACATTATGCAAAGGGAGGATCTTGCCCGAAGACAACTTGAGATTCACTCTTCCCTTTCCAAGCACTCTGGCAGCACTCGAGTTTTCCATAGCTACTAATTCGCCTTTCTCAACCTGTCGGTAGGAGGAAAATGAATCAATATTAGGACATACATGGACATTTGCTCCTGTATAAACCCATCAATCAGTGGGCTGATACGAGGTTTCAAAACCAGAACATACAGCTACAAACCTCTGATCATTGGTACCGATAGATTCGGTCCCGGCTATGACTACGTGAGCCTGAGGAACAACATGAGCGTCAGCAGCAGAAGTTCGACGATCAGGATTCTGGAATCCCTGACCCTTCTTCCTGTGGCGACATTGCCTAGCAAATTGTGGCCAGGCTTGCCACAGTTGTAGCATTCCCGCTTCGGCCTGTTGTCTTTCCCAATAACATGTTTTGGTTTCAGAAATTATTTCTTTGTAGGATTTCTATTCTGGGGGTTATTCCTCTGTTGAAAAGGTTGGCCCTTAGGCTTTCCTGTGGACTCAACGATATGTAACTTTGCCTCGAATTCACTACTCAAAGGTTCCTTGTCCCTAGTTCTATTCTCTTCCTCAATGCGGAGAGAGACAAACAGTTCATCTAAGGACATGGGTTCCTTATTGTGTTTCAGTTTTAAGCCGAAGGCTTTCCAGGACGGAGGCAATTTATTTATAAAGGCAGGAATAAAAAATTTATCAGCTAGTGGCATGTCTTTCTGAGACATCTCGTGAATAATGGTTTGCAGGGTGTTAGTCTGTTCAACAACAGACTTCTCATCAACCATCTTAAACTTTAGGAACCTGTCTACAATGTAAATCTCAGAACCTCCTCCTTCATTGGAGTATTTCTTATCGAGGGCTTCCCAAAGCTCTCTAGAAGTGGTAGTTGTGCAGTAGATATCATACAACGTGTCAGACAGACAACTCAGTATTTTCCCGTGACAAATAAAGTCTGTCTCATTGTATGATTCTAATTCAAAAGTCCTAGCAGGTTCGTGTAAACCAGGCAGAGTTTCAGGTTCTTTGAGAACCTTAGACAATTTCAGGCAGGTTAACCAGTAAGTCATCCTGCGCTGCCACCGCTTGAAATTTTGACCACCAAACTTCTCCGGTTTGGAGGAGTTGTGAATGTTGGTCGAGAATTCCTCTGCTGTGGGATTCATCATGCTTAGGAATTAATTAAACAAACAGAAGATAAACAGAACCTAGAAAATACTATTCTAAGATTGTTGGAAAATATTAATACTAGACAGAATTCCTAACGCATGAAATCAGAAGAAGTAAAATTAAGAACATGAATTAAGAGTAGGATTCGAGGCACGTTACAAACGATGTCCTTAGAATAGAATTATGCCCCCACAATTGTGCAGCGGGTTCCAGGCGATATATCCCCGAGATACAACGAATCCTTCGATCCACAGCACCGTGCACCCGGTAGTGAATCCCTCGATCGATCATAGCCTTGCCTAGAGAAAGAGTTGGACGGAGGAGAGGAGAGAGGTTCTTGTTGCGATGTTTCTCTTCTGCACGAACAGAGTTCCGAACGGGAGAGAGAGAGAGAGAGAAAAGATTTTCCATATATTCTCAAAACGGATCAACTGATTTGATTTTAAATCAAATCTCGCTGTACGTGGCCAGAATTATCTCCGCGATCCACAAATTCCGTAATGGGATTACGTGGTAACAGTTCTACGGAAGACCAGGCAACCAAAACAAAAAGAATAAATCAAATAAAAATAAAATGAGATAGAAAATTACCTTTATACCCTTGGTCTGGTCCGCGACGCGCAAAGTGCTAAGTGCACGACAAATAAAGGCGTCAAAAACGCGCATTAAATCGCGCACCCGCTCGCGGGTTGGATGGGATGTAGCCCATCCCCTACACAACCCACTAACCCACTAAGGAGGGGAAAGCCTTATATGGAAAGAATAACTTTTTCTCCTTTCCCATGTGGGACTAAAAGAATGGAGTGCCTTTTTGAATCACTTATAAGTTGCTTTCCAAGCAACAACACATAAAAACTAACAATCGCCAAGTATTTCATGGTAAGTGCTAGCTTGGACACTCCGAGGTCAAGTTTTCCTTGTGGGCTCACAAGGAACACATGACGACAGAGATATCATTATCTCTTATGTTAAGTGTCAGTGTTAGCCCGAAATCAAGAGTGTATAGAGTATCCTAGAAGCAAAAAGATTTCGATTGTTAGTGGGATGAGCCAGAATCCTTTGACGGAGAATCATGGGTCGCCCCACCACCAATCCTTTGACGGAGAAGCCTCCGTCAAAGGAATTTGGCTCGCCCCACCACCAATCGAATTTTTTTTACTTCTGATACTGATACCGATACTATGAACCAATGTTGAATGTTGGTATCAGGCGAAAACGAACACGCCCTACACCAGATGTTGAGAATCGAACACGTCCTACGAGCGCTATGATACCATTTTTGAGACGTTGCCACAGCGAAAACTTAGGCCAACCACCTGGAATAACCAACCCACGTCTAACAGACATCAAACACAGATAAATACAAGTATATGGTGGTGACTACGTCACCTGGATCCCAATCTATAAGACTCAGATGAAATTATAAGATTGATAAAAACCAATGTTGAACCCTTTGTCCTAATATGTATCCCCCCCCCCCCCCCCCCCCCCCCCCCCCCGCCCGGGCCCCCCCACCACACTAAAAAAGAAACGACATAGATTGCAATAAAATTGCTCATCAATCCGTAGCATTTTTTCTAACCGAAGTTGACGACTCATCGATCAGATCTTTTCTTTCCTTTTGTCTTTTATGGCAAAATCCTAAGAGCAAAGTGACTTAGTAATTTCCATATATAAGGGCTGCATTTATAAAGTGTTGCTACAAGATATAACATATTGAGACCAAAAAATAAACTAAGAAACTTGAGATCAAGCCTGAGGCTATCTTATTTCCGAGAAATTAAGAACACAACAATTCCACCCCTTAGTAGCTAACAAACAAGAAAACAACATTAACAATACTTTGTGAATTCAAACGACTGAGGTCCACCATTATTTCTGTCACACCAATGTTAGATGCCACAAGACATTAATGCCACTCCCATGATCTTCAAAATAATTAAGCTTCAAGAACCATTGCATTTCGAGTAGCACCTGCAACGTTGCGTAGTGTCGCATTTGTAACAAGTTCCAGCACTGCATTTATACTGACATTCGTAGTCAGCCCGGCAAATGTCGAAAGGAAATGAGCTCATGTCCATTGTGGTCATACCACCATCTCCTGTATTGATTTCCTTCACGTCTGAAAGAAAAGAAAGAGACAGAAATGAAATGCGTATGAATTCAAGACAAAGGAAAAAAAAAAAAAAAACACTCTGGTACTCATTATATTTAACAAAATAATGTTTTAAGGATCATGTACAAATATTTAAAAAAAAAAAGAGATTTATTTTAACCACTTTAAAAAAGAGTCATATTCTGACATTCCAAAAAATAAGAAGCTCTTCACATTACTAATATATACGGAGGTTAAAATTTTTGGACCTTTCTGATTTTTTTGACCATGTATTATCGTACATCTTGTACAAGCTCAGAAACAGTCATGCAAATATATATTTGAAGAAAAAAAAGATATAAGAACACATATCTATTCTACTATATAGAGCCAAAAATTAGGCTTCACCGTGGAATTTTCTTCCAAAAATACCCTAACATATATATGCTAATTTAATTTGTTCATTAATTTTAATAAGGATAACTCAGTAATTATGAAAACTGTCCTTTAGTCTTTCCAAGTAGTCTTTCTAAGTTAATTAAAAGAATATTAAAATACGTGTAAGGCACGTACATATATACTCGTATAGTTAAAGAGGAAAAGAGATGATCACCATTGGAGACGAGAAGTAAAAGGGCAAGGAGGAGGAGGATGGGGAGTAACTTCTTATAGCTTCCCATCATCTTACAATGTATAATAAAGAAAGAAAGAAAGAAAGAAAGCAGATGTGTGTGGATGCATATAGTAGGAGATTGTCATTCCTTAAATAGGTCGCCAACTCCTCAAATGTCCAGACCAGTTCTCTCAATGTGCACTTTGCTCATGGACAAATCTACGTCCCTGACCAGATCAAAGCAATTTTCTAATTCTTCTAAGGCCATGCACTACCTACAAAAAGTGTTACAAGTATTTGTATTTTTTTGGTCGTCCTAATTTATTGGAGTATTGTGAAACTTTCGGCTATTCGATTATTCTTCTAGGACGGCTAATTATGGACTGTCAAGTTTTGACAGTCTTGGATAGACAGATGATTGTCAAAGCTATTTCTTCGTGACTGTCAAAATTTTAATATATAGTTCTGAATATGTACAATACGGCCAAAATCTATAATGTACCTTAACAAATTTCGTAGCGACATTATCAGTGACCTTTCATCAGTGAACTTAGGTACAATGCTCACATGTCTTATTAGATCAAACATAAGATAGATAATTAGGGGTGTTGTTAACCGCACTCACTCCTATTTTTATTCACTTTTATCTCTTTTGTCAACTTGTATATATATATATATATATTTTTCCATTTATTTGTTTCTCTTTGCCCTTATGTTCCTTAATTAAATACAATAATGCTAAGTTTACAACCAAATGTTCACAACCCTCTTACAATCTTTTTCCATTTGCTGACATGTGGGCCAGGCGGCCACCACCTGGTCCACATGTCAGCAAATGGGTGAGTGGTTGTAAGAGGGTTGTAAACATTTGGTTGTAACTGTAGCATTACTCAATTAAATATGGGTTTTGTTAACCTGTGTCCTAAGGACACATGTTAAGGATAATTAATAGCCTTTTGCTTTGAAAATTGTTATCAAAACTCAATAAACATTAAAAAAAAATAATTTTTTGCGTTGGAAAATGTAATCAAAATTCAATACAAGAACTTTTTGCATTGGAAAACTATCACTACCAAAATAAGTCAAATCAGCGACGTACTTAGCGACACCTGTTCAAAACGTCTCTAATATTTAGGACATTAGCGATGTTTTTTATTTACGCCGCTAAACGTCACTGTTAAGAAAATATAGCGGCGTTCAGCGACGTATAGGGACTACATTAAGCATTTTTGAAAGTCACGTCGCTGAGAAGTCGCAGAACGTCGCTATAATTTTAAAATCAGCGACGTTTAGCGACTTTTGCAAGCTGTCTTCGCAATATTATATGGATTTTGCGACGTTTAGCGATGAATTTTTCTTGACGTCGCTAAATTTTGTCAAATAGGTTTCCCCCTCTCCCAAATTTCTATTTCATTTCTCCCTCTCCCAAAATTCAATTTTACTCCCGACGAGCCCTCGACCTCCAGCCCCCCTCCGCCCATTCCTCGCCTCTGGTCGCCGCCCCCGACGAGCCCTCGACCTCCAGCCCCCCTTTGTCACGCCCCGACCCGGAATCACACGAATTATCGTCCTCGCAGGGGGCGTGATACCGCACGAGCCTGGAGTTGCGCTCGTGCAAGGCAAGATGACAAGTTCTCAAATGGTTATCTTTGAGTTGATATTAACAATGAAAGGAAAACAAAGTATACGAAACCATTCTCTTTATTGATATTCGAAATGAGATTACAAAGGCTTTCGATAGCCCAACAAAATTTGCCAGATTGGCTACAACACTCAAGTTCTCTCTTGCCCACAAAGGATTTTACCGTTCCATACATCATGCCTTCTATATCTCGGCCGCATCAATCCTGTTGCAAGTCCGAGCGTCAATGCGATCGCACGCTTCAATACGCTTCGGCATTCCAAGCCTCAACGCGTCAAGCGAAGCTCCGCCGCGAGCAGACCAATCCCTGAACCTGCTAGCAAACTAGTAGGAGATTAGTACTTAAGTCCTCGCTATACTGATCAAAAACCCACTTAACAAACCGACATTTAGTATTGTATTGATTCATACAAACATACAATTTAGTTCTCTTTCTATGTTCTCCTTAGGATGAGTTCGTGGCATATTCGAAGACTGTAAGCATGTTATCATGGCAAACATGTCTATTTGATTCGCATAATGAAACAGGCAACCAATAGCAATCCCGCGTTGTTTCGTGGCACGACTTCTTACCAAGTCGACGCACTCGCCCTTGCAACGACGTAAGGTGATTACACCTATCAGCTTTCCCTGTCATGTTATAAGTGCCCTCTATTCAGGGTCGTACGATATATACCTTACACTTTCAACCCATCGCCCTTAACTATATGAAGGTCACTAGCTTTCCGGGCTAGAATGGACTTATATTTATCGAATCGAAACATAAGACGATGTTAACTCTGTGCGGTTGCTAACCAAACATCAGAGGCTACCGAAATAATCGCAGCAAGTGGCTTATCACATTCACTAGAAGGTCGCTACCCGTCTAAATGAAGTGCACAAACAATACCGTAAATGCAATCCCTCCTAGGCCGAACGTTCCCAGCGCCCTGGTGCGCCACGTTCGAAGGAATGCCCATGCACGGGCTTTTATATCTTTAAGTCCATTTGACCATGCAACGAATCTTATCTTTCATACAACCAAACAAGTTCACTTATCTCTGTTTCAATTGGCACAACGCCCCAATGTCCTCAACGAACGCCCAAAGGCCACGAACATTTCGAAGGCACCATGCCGCGTCGACAGTTATGTCACATCCATGCCACAATTGTTCTCCTTGTCGTAACGACGCCATCTTTTGTAAGTATCATGCAACTGCGCACATTCGCCATCTTTTCTTGCATCGTGCATTCAATGCACGCCTCGAAGCCGTGTTTCCCATATTCTATGCCTTATTATTCAACGCATTATATTTATGTTCCATCCTTCCGACTCGTGCAACTGAGGCACGCCTCGATAAGGTATTCAATGTTCTATCGCTCGTGCTCTGAGGCACTCGCACCGATATAGTCTTTCAATGTTCTAGCATGCTAACTCGTGCGCGGAGGCACGAAATGACTTATGCATTGGGGCACTTGTCGATACAGTTATCCTATATTTTTATGGCTTGCACACCGAGGCGCTCGCCTTTGCGATATTTAATGTTTCGTAGCGATTCGTACTGTCACGACCCGCTTCCGAATAATTGGACACGCGTCAGACACGCCCAGCCTTTGTCGTTAGACACAACAAAGTAAGCTGTACCAATCTAGGGAAACTAACCAGATATCAAGACAAGTATAAAAACACATCATCTATAAATGTATCCCAGAATAAAAGTACAAGTCACAGAATTCTATTACATTCCAGCAAATGAAAGTAAGTCTACTAGTCTCAATACAAGAAAAATAATATGGAAAACTAAGGTAAGCTCTAGGCTTCTGCAGCCTCTAAGTCAAGAGCAGCACCAGCTAGCTCTCCTGCATTGTCAACCCCTTGACCAAATTTTTTCAAATTTATTAAATTTATATTTGTCTCATGGATATTGTTATGTTTTGTCTTACAATAAACATCAAGAGGATTATTATGATAGAAAGGGGTTGTAAAACCAGAATATTGAAGGGCTTATTTGTATTTTTCCCAAATTCAAACTTCTCAACGGCTTAAATAGCTGATAGACTCGAATATTGGATTCGAATCCCTTCCCTTATCTTCCTGAAAAATTTAAATCCCGAAGTGGTTATATAATGGATCAATCCAATTTTCCTTCCCAAAACCATCTATTGTAAACCCTAGAAGCTGTGCCGCCTCCCTGTTCTCCTCCAAGTCGGGATTAACTCGGGAGCCTGTGAAGAAGAGAATATTCAAATCCTTCGACTGGTAAATCTTTTTCCTCGACATCCCAGATCATGTATTCCTCTAATTTCACTTTGTTCTAATGGAAATTTAGGTGTTTGTCAAAAATCCTGAGAGGACCCAGAGTAGGCAGTAGTCGAGTAAACTAAATTTTATATATAGAATGAAAGTCTGGGTACCTGTACCACTTGGGTTTAAGGTGGTTGGTTTATGTGTGTGTTGATTTATTTCGAGAATAGAGTATATGATTAATGCTAGTGTAGTAGGTCTTCTTGGTGTCTGATCCTGTGTGATACCTTGTTATATCAATTCACAAATTGCATCAATTAAGAGTACAGGGGTATGGTTGTTTGGAGTATATGTACGCAGTATTAGGTTTGTACCAATAGGTAATAGAGAAGGATTTTTGATATCGATTGATATCAGTCTGGTCATGGGCCAAAGGCAATGGGAATGCATGAGCATGGTATGGAACACATGGTCCAAAACACTCCATGTTCTGTTACCCAAATGATAAGTTCCTGTGTTTATACTTGTCCCTGGTAACTCCTAATCTAAGTTTCAGATAATAGGAAGTTCGAGTATCCTGACACTCAAATTGACAGTATACCTTAGTATCAGATCTTTTCAGATTTGTACCCATAGTGTATTAGAAGGATACTTGGTACAGATTCGACCGTGTACCAATTCGGATATTATTGGCCCGACCAAACAATAAAGACAGGTACTGTATTTAATATTTTGAGATCAAATTCGTGTAGGATGGATAATGTCATATGAATTTTCTGGTATTCAGTTGATACTAACACAGGGATTTTTCCTGTATCCTACTGAAACTGACATATGGGTGTCCTCCCTTATATATCGGTTTGATATTACTGTCGTGGGCCAATTTTCCGAGTACTTGGCACCTTACACTACTCAGCAGTGTGTATTGCTGTTACTAATATCCTGTTACTGAAAGCTGAGTTTTTCGATTGGTTCTGTTTTGGTCCTCCTGAAAATCCTACTTCCTTACATGTGATGACTGTAGGAGGGTTTGGCTTCCTTAGAAAATCAGCATAATGACCATGTGGTCTAAATCAAATGAAAGAACCCGACATTACCCTGACTCTTGTGGCAGGAGTGCAACCAATGTATCTTTCCTGATTGTACCTTGCTTGTATCCAAGGAGTCTCAGTAAAACTTGGCAAACAACAGGTGCGTGATACAAGTAAACAGCTCGTATGTCTAGGCATATTCTTAGGAAGAGCCTGGTGTTCGAATCTACCTTACATATGACAGTTGACAAGTATATTAGAGTTCATTCTTCCTTGGTATCATGAGTATGGGTGTTAGAATTGTGGCTAGTTACGACTGGAAATGGTTGCAAAGTATGAAGATAGAATTAGTAGTAGTGACAGTAACAGAAATCCCTGATACTATGGCAATAAGTAACAGGTAACCTGAGTCATGGGGTGTTCAACATCAGTGGCCTTAGAGCACTCCTGACCCGGTCTTATAGAGGTCTCGACAACCAATGGTAAGAGTAGAACATGGGTATGTAGAGTGCCACTGTCAACATCGAGCAGTACCTGGGTTGTGTACCAATGATTTCAGGATCTGTATAGCAGACTATAGAACATCCAGGAATCCTTCGTGTGTATAGGCAACGCTATAAGGGGAGTAACCAGGTTCAGTATCTTGTTCTGTGCTGTCCTGCATTTTTATTTAGTTCAAATGATTCATGTTCAGTCCTATTATCCACTATTCAGTCTTGGACATTGTTTCACTGCCCTGGCATTACCTTGCTCAGTCCTTGTGATATCCTACATACTCTAAAGGATGTGCAGTCCTATATTGTATCAGTTCAGTTCTCTTAAGTTCAGATGTTAGTCTCTTTTTTATATCTGTCATCAATAAGGATACACAAATCGAGCTGGGTTACTCTACCTTGGTTCAAATTAGTGAAGGATAGATTGAGGTGAGTGGTGAACCAACAGATAAACACTCAACCCATTAATCTACTGGCTTCCTCACACTAGTCCAACCCTATACCTACACCAGGAAAGCAAGATATGGTCTGCAGGATAGAACCCCACTTACCTGACATAGCAGTGTTCATCTAAACAAGGAATCCTGAACTAAAGGACTCCCTGTCCAGATCATTGCACATGGGACACATGGACACAGGGTTTAAATGGCAGCAATGTAACCACACCTAGGTTGCCTAGCATCCATCTAATCACTTAGGTAATATCTTAGACTTTGACAACTAGTAAAAACATAGGAAGCCTAGGTTCCACACTAACACCCTTTCATGTATGATTTACTGCCTGATGGTGGACTTGGACTAAGGTATCAGGTCAATTGTACTGAGCCTTGGGAATCCAGTTTTAAGAAGACTATTAGGTGAATAATCATTTAAACAAGCATGAGAGATGAGGGGTTTTCCTTACACCAGCCAATAAGAGACAAGTGCAGCTCTTGCTTTGTTACATGGTAGCTGGTACCAGGGGTCAGGATTAAACTATTAGGCAGTTGTTTGAGAAGAGGTGTTGTGCTTCAAATTGACTAAACTGCCAAGTGCAGTTCGAATATCAATATGGAAGCTTATTTACAGGTCTTCTAGTGGCAGGCTAGTACTTTGGTTTAAGGGTTGAACATGTGTTACTCGTATGATAGGTATTAGGAATACAGGAACCATCTCTTCTACTAGAATTGAAAGAAAAGCTGAATGTAGGACATGGGGGATAACCAGTATGAAGGAGATAGTCCAGATTTGGGCTGGGTGTGTTCACTTATATGTTCTGTTTTGGCTCCCTGTGACTTTGAGTTGAATTTGTGGTTAGAGCCTTGGCCTAAATTGTATTAGAGACTAAGAACTGATCCTATGGGAGACTTACCACTAGGCTTTTATGCAATGGATAGGAATAGCCTTAATAAGAGCATGACTAGTTAAATACACAACACACAT